>LR749801.1:617219-763473 GCA_902729485.2 Mus minutoides | reverse complement strand
GGCTGCTGCAACTAGAAACACTAGGAAACACTAGGAAAGGGGTGGTCTGTAAGCATCAGAAACATATCGCTTCCAGTTCAGGAGGCAAGCCTAAGATTAAGGTACCTGCAGATTCAGTTTCTCCTGATTCACAGTGACTTGGTGATCTATCCGCGCACACAGCAGAGGGACAAAACTGTTCTGGAGTCTGAATTCCATCATGAATGATCTATTCTCATGACCTCGTCATCTCCCAAGTGCCCCACCTCTATTGTGAATTAATTAACCCACTGCCAACAGACAATTCCCCAATGCACTCACCTGGACAGCTGAGGACACATACCGTAGGAGGTAGGGCCTACTTGGAAGAACCCGACTTCCTGCCTCCTCCCATTGACATGGGGTTGTCACCAGGGAACACACATGGTCCCCTTCGGCAAATCTTTAGCCTTGGAGATAAAAGACTTTTAAAATGACACCAGAGGAAACTCAAGGACAATTTTGTTACAGTTGGAGAGAAAAGGAAGGCAGGCAGGCCTAGCAACAGAGTGGCATGTGGACATAGGGGTTCTGAGACAGACAGACAGACTGACAGACACAGAGACAAAGATACACAGAGCCCCCAAAAGGGTCTAGGTGAGCAGGTTTGGGGTTTTAGTTGGTATATAAAAGAGAGAGGAGGGGGAGGGAAAAGCAAAGTTATGATTTGTGAGCTGGAACTCAGAAAGCAGAAGGTTTTCAGTGACTCCAGAGAAGGAAGGACTTCCTGTGTTTGTGAGTCCCAGGGTAGGTATCCTTCCATCTTTTAACAGGTATTCAGCTGCATCAGCTGTTTCTGGAATGTGACCTCCTGGCCAGGGGATTGACAGGCCCATTTGGATCACTCTTAAGGGGTGGGCCAATAGACCTTATAATCTTTGTGCAGCTTTCAATAGCACGTCTCCACCTAGGGACAGAGGTTCCGCTTGGATCCACTTCTTTTGCTAAAACCCCATTGTAGGGAGCCTAGCTGCCACTCCTTGAAGATGGCGCTGACTGCCTCAGCCTTATCAGCCTTGCTGGCATAAATAACTCCTAATATGGCATTAGGCTGTGTGGACAGTGATTATGATCCTAAGCCCGAGAATATGATTCAAAGCCCGAGATTTCCTGACATATGAGCAGGAGCCACGTGGCATTCTGTGAGTGGCCAGGATAGGGTTTAATTGGTTGCTTCCGGTGGGGTTCCGGGCTTAAGCTGTAACTGCATGCATCAAGTATCCTGAGTAAACTGACTTGAGAAGGAACCTGTTTGATCTGTGTCTTCTTCCTGCTGGTCGGGGTGGGGCGCAGATCACCCCATGAAAGAGAATAGATTAAAAAGAACTAAAGAAAGAATGATAAAATCTGTAAAATGGGCACATTTTACCATGAGGAAACAGCCTTCTTTTGATGGGCTTCCACAAGCCCAGCTGCCTCCGTCTTCTTCCCTTCCTGAGCTGTTCTAAGTCTTAAGGAGGCACAGTTGTGACATTCCTCTCTCCTTTCATGTGGCTTTCTAAATCTTAAGGAGGATGATCATGACATTTCCCCCTTTGCTTAAGATTAATGTGCTATCAGAGACAAGGGAAGTGGAGGCCCAAGGAAATTCGGAGAGGAAAGGACCCCACTCCTGACCTTCCAGCCTGCTGGGTAACTAACTACCTGCTGTTCTACCTAACTTGACCTAAGGGCCTTCCTGCCCCAACACTCTGTCCCACCCCCAGGTCCAGAACTGATGAGACCATGTGACCCTGGGCAGCTCTGAACCCTGAGACAAACAGGTCTTTTTCAGGTACCTTATCACAGTCCCAGAAAGGTGTAGAAAGATTCTCTATTCACCATTACTTGGGTGGGGGGTTAGGATTACAACATAATTAGGTTCATCATTCCTTTCTACCCAAAAGATTCTTCTCTGGCACTGCTGTGCAGCTGGTAGAGACTGGTCTACTGGCCTCAGAGCTAAAGGCCAGGGTTCCACCTCAAGAAGTTCCATTTTGCTGCAGCAAGGCTGAACTGTGAGTGACATTCACACAGACTCTTCTTCAGTCCTGCATCCCAGGATCCAAATTCAGATAAAGCCACAGCCCCAAATTCTACTTCCTTTTCCTCAAGCCTCGCCTGAGAAGGATTTGATAGGTGACAGAAAATGACATTTGCATTTATATAGAACCCCAGCTTTTCATTAATTAATCAAAGTGCTAAGCCACCTAGACAAATCCTTCAGGGAAAGCTTGCAAGCTAAGCCCTGGTGCACCTTGTTTGAAAGGATTTCAGATGAGGCCAAATCTGGCATCAGGCTGTCTACAGCTCGTCACACTTTATCTCTGTGATAGGATACATTCTGCACAGGAAGGCTCTGTCCATTTATTCCAAAGTGGAGATTCTCCTTCCTACTTTCTTACCCTTCTTCCCACCTTTCTATCCACTCTGTGAGCATAGTTAAAAGGAAAGAAAAAGTCTCAGGGCAGGGGGGAGATGCTTTCTGAAGTAAATGAGAAAATCGAAAAACATCCATAAAGTATGGTTTGAATACCCACCCCATTGGCCAACTGGGACTGATGAAACTCCAAGGCAGTGGAATGAGGTAAGTGTCTGAGACACTTGGAATCACAACTGCACCTCTGAATTCCTGAGACATACACTGTTACACATTGAGGAAACCCCTGGTAAAGGACAGGAGGGCTTGATGCAAAAATGTATGGAAGCAAGAATCAAGATATTGATGTATAATATAAGTAGGAGTGGCCCCCAAACTGTCCACCTAATAGAGACATTATCTTAGGGAGGAAGGTGTTAGGCTTGGCAGAAAGATAGGCAGAGAACAGAAGGGCAGGGGGTAGACTGAGTTGAATACACTTCAAGCAAGCAACATGGAGGGCATCTTAATGAGTATATATATATATATATATATATATATATATATATATATATACACATACATATATAGACACATATATGTGTCTATATATGTATGTGTATACATACATGTATGTTTATATGTGCATATATAATATATCACATATCTATTCTTGCATATATTATATATAACGTATATTATCTAATATATTAATATAATATAGATTGTATTGTTATAGGATATGTGATAAAGTATATTGTCATATATGATATATTAATTATGCATGATATATTATATAATAATTTCATTAAATTACATATAATAAGTATATAACATATAATATGTGATATATAATACATAACATATCAGTGAGACCTCTCCAGGGAGAGAAAAGTGGTAAGAACAGAAAAGCCAAAGTAAAAGAACTTAATTCCCCACTCAGCTTTCAAAGCCTCAGATTCTTTTTTTTTTTTTTTTTTTAATTACATCAGAACTTTAATGCTTTTTTTTTTTAGTTTTTTTTTTATTAGATATTTTCTTAATTTACATTTCAACTGCTATCCCGAAAATCCCCCCCCCTGCTCCTCTGCCCACCCACTCCAGCTTCTTGGCCCTGGTGTTCCCCTTTATTGGGGCATATAAAGATTGCAGTACCAAGGGGCCTCTCCTCCCAATGATGGCCGACTAGGCCATCTTCTGCTACATATGCAGCTAGAGACACGAGCTCTGGGGGTACTAGTTAGTTCATGTTATTCTTCCACCTATAGGGTTGAAGACTCCTTCAGCTCCTGGGGTTCTATCTCTAGCTTCTCCAATGTGGGCCCCGTGCTCCCTCTTATGGATGACTGTGAACATCCACTTCTGTGGAAGTCAGCTATATCAGGGTCCCGTCAGTAAACACTTGCTGTCCTGTGCAATAGTGTCTGAGTTTAGTGACTGATTATGGGATGGATCCCCGGTGGGTTAGTCTCTGTATGGTCCATCCTTTCATCTTAGCTCTAAACTTTGTCTCTGTAACTCCTTTCATGGGTATTTTGTTTCCTATTCAAAGGAGAAATGAAGTATCCACACGCTGATCTTCCTTCTTGATTTTCTTGTATTTTGCAGATTGTATCTTGGGTATTCTAAGTTTCTGGGCTAATATCCATTTATCAGTGAGCGCATATCCAATGACTTCTTTTGTGATTGGGTTACCTCACTAAGAATTATGTCCTCCAGATTCATCCATTTGCCCAAGAATTTCATAAATTCATTTTTTAAATAGCAGAATAGTACTCCATTGTGTAAATGTACCACATTTTCTGTATCCACTCCTCTGTTGAGGGACATCTGGGTTCTTTCCAGTTTCTGGCTATTATAAATAAGGCTGCTATGAACATAGTGGTGCATGGGTCCTTTTTACCAGTTGGAACATCTTCTGGGTATATGCCCAGGAGAGGTATTGCTGGATCTTCCGGTAGTACTATGTCCAATTTTCTGAGATAACGCCAGACTGACTTCCAGAGTGGTTGTACAAGCTTGCAATCCCACCAGCAATGAAGGAGTGTTCCTCTTTCTCCACATCCTCGCCAGCATCTGCTGTCACCTGAATTTTTGATCTTAGCCATTCTGACTGGTGTGCCTCGGATTCTTAAAGTAAAAACAGGAAGAAAGTTTACTCATCTGCTGTGGCCACCTTCCCCAAGAGATTAAATGAAGTGCCCGCTAACCCCTAACTTTATGCGGTCACCAAAGCTTAGGTATCACCACTCCAAACAATTTGCCACTAAACTTTCCACCACGCTGTCTCCTAGACAGCTTCAGAACTGTGAGAAACGATTGTTGTTGAAGTCCCCCTGTCCGTGGTATTTCTGACCAAGCCACCTACACTCAGGGCAGACATTACTGTAACCCACTGCCTATGCTTGTCTCCTGTTTCCCTGCCTACCATAGCTGGGCTTTTTAAGGTTTACACTATGGCTGCTAGCCTGTGTGTGGCAGCTTGGGTGGGAAGGGGCATGCGCACTCGCCCATATGTCATTCAGAGCCCCAAAGAAAGAAGACTTGGGCTGGGGCAGGCTAGAAGAGGGAGTTCCATGCAGATAGAACTGGAAAAGAAGGGGCCTTCTCCTGGGGCTGAGAAAACCTGAAGGGTGAAAAGATGAAGTTCTCGAGGTGTGGATGGGAGCTGGGGGCCAGCCCCAGTGTGTGGGGTTCTTCTTTCTTGTCAGCTCTTCTTGAGGCAGCAGAGGGGGAAAGCGTAGGCAGAGGGTAAGATTTTTGTCTTACGAGATTCTGGGGTAAGACTTTGTCTTACGAGAAATTTAAGGTTGCTGTATAATAAAAAGTTTACTTATCTAAGTCTAAGTTACTATGCTACTGTAGCTGACCTGCCTTCTGTGATCCTCTGAGGTCAGAAACTGCAGTCTCTGGCACTTAGCACCTCCTCCTAAAACAGCAGGAGATTAAGTAAAGGATTCATTGCTGGAGCCTTTTCCCTATTGTCCAGATGCCTCTTGCTTGTCAGGCTAGGGGGAAGTTTAGAGCAATAAACTTCTATTGAACCAGGAGAAGAGAATAACACTCACAGAAAGAAAAAATTTACATAAGCAAATATGCATAATCTCACACAAATTCATATTCAGCTCCATGCATGCTCATTTATTCATTTTCATTCAAACCAAGCTGGGCCCAACATGCATGCATTCTCACAATTACACACACAGACACACACACATACATTCTCACAATTACATACATACACACATCCATACTTACATATGCATATGGAGCAAAAGACCAAGCACCGGTGCAGAAAGAACTCACTCATTCTGGATGAAAAATTCGCTCCAATCTTTATTACACAGAGAAAGAAAAAAACGTCTACCTTTTTAATGCTAAATGAATTAAACCCATGTTTGTAAGGAACAAAAAGTTTTGTTTCCTTTAATAAGACTAAATCTGCCTTGTCCTTACCATGGGACCTGTTCTGTCCATGGTAAGGAGAAGCCTGCCTGCTCCTTCTGCTCTCTGCGACATCTTTTTTCCTCTTTCCCTCTGCATTCTGCACATTGCTCTCTTAGTATTTTATGTTACCTATAATTTCCAAGTTACTCCACTCTGCATTCTCCTTCTAATCTAAAAAGTGTTCTGTCTAAAAACTTCTCCTCAGCTCAGTTCTTCTCACCTCCGTTCCTCTCACCCCCATCCCTCTTCTCTTTGTCCTCTGCTCTTAAACATCATTCAGAATACATGATCACATGTTACAAAGCTCATCACAAGTTCACACACACAAAAAATCAAATCATTAATTGAAATAGAAGTTTACAATGGCAAATGTTTACATGCATAGCATTAGGAATAATTATCTGGCTAAACATCCATCATCTGTCTGAGTTCCACAGGTTCACTGAAGGTTTAAAACCATAACTAACTTATTAGTGAAGTTTTGTATAGATAAACCCAGTTGGTATTTTATCTTCTGTCCTAGCACCTATAATAAATCATTAGTTCCCTTTTAATGACCTTTGGTTAATTGTTTTACAACCTCTTGGAATGTGCTCTGAGTAGGAGAAAGTCTGGTTACCATCTAAGAGCAATTAACTGGTGACACTTGGGAGATTGACAGAGTTCTCGTTGCAGCTTTGATTATCAGAAAAGGACTTAATAGCAGTCCCATTATAAAAGAGCTTAATAATCACAGATATAATTTTAGGACTTCTTATAGGATCATCATTAAGATTTAAGTCATCTATATATATATAGCATCACTACAAGATAGTATATCTTCATGGATCTGCAGAGATCTACTTCAATAGAAACACATTTACCTGTTTGCTCCCTCAGTGAGGCACCAACTTGACTTAAATGACCCAGATTGCAGCAGCAGCAGCTTCCACAGACAAGAGACTGAACACTGACCCAACTCCAAATAAATGCCTTTCTGGGGACCTAAGAACAGGGAGGAAGACAGCTGTGATATATATGTTTAATAAAACAGGAAAAGCATATTAATAGCAGGAATCTTTCCTAAAATGAGTCCCTCACAGCCTTGCTTAATGAGGCTTCACCTGTTTCAGATTATATAATCCGAGGCAGCCACTTCAGGATGATCACCTGCAAGTTATTAGCTTGTCCCATTATGGCTCCTGACAAATGGGTCTACAGGAGAGGGGCTGGGGCTGGTAACACGGGGTTATCCTAACTGGAGACCTTAGATAGTAGATGGCTGGGATTGGACTGTGTTTGTGGTTTACTGTGCTGGGTCAGAGCCACAGGTTAAATTAATTAAATCAGGGCCATTTGTACAACTGATAGCCTGTTTCTGAAGGGTCAATTCAGGCCCAATGCCTCCGTCCCCAATCTTTTAGATCTGGTGCCCTCCTGCCTACCAGTTGACAACAACAACTTGGTTTCTGGTTGTTTTTAATATTTGGTATACACCCAAGTAATTAGCACTTTATTTCATTTAAAAAATACCTAAATTACCACCCTCATTGCCCAATCTGCTCCTCTCTGGTGGCACAGATGCCTGCGTTTCAACCTTCACATTGTGTCTGCCCACGAAGTTCAGCAGAAACACATTTACCTGTTTGCTCCCTCAGTGAGGCACCAACTTGACTTAAATGACCCAGATTGCAGCAGCAGCAGCTTCCACAGACAAGAGACTGAACACTGACCCAACTCCAAATAAATGCCTTTCTGGGGACCTAAGAACAGGGAGGAAGACAGCTGTGACAGCAGTCAAAATGGAAGCCCCTGAGGGTGAGGGCTGATGCCTCTACTGCTGTGCTGAAAGGACCTCCCCCCCAAGCCACACAGGTCACCATGGCAACCCAAATGACTCATCTGAAAACTGAGGGTCATCTTTAATGTACACAAGTGGCACTTACCGACAGTAGGCGGGGCGACTGTTCTATTACCAGATTGTGAACTCAGGGCATTCAGTCTGCAAGCCACGGGGCTAGAGGATTCGGGCACAGCTGTTCTTTCCTCCCATCCAAATAAAGGGCTCCTTCAGCTATTGAGGAATGTGAGAACCAGGGACAACAGGTGGCCATGAAGACGTAGAGACAGAAAGATAATGACTACAGTAATCAGACATACCAGGCTCATGAGAAGTACATTTTGTATATGTTATTGATAACTTTTGTAGAGGAAAAGTAAATAAATGTTCCTTTTAGAGTCGGGAGATGGTTTCAAACACAGCCATGTTTCCTGAGATAAGGGATAAATAGAAAGAACAAACCTCCCCTTGTAGGAGAATTAGGACATTTACATCCCTGCGCTGTGGTTTTGCCTGGCAACACACAGGACGCATCATTCTACTTCGTTTCAGAAATACAATTATCTGCTGACATAAGTAAGTCTCATGTGTTGTATGTTTTTAAAATCATTTGTTTTATATCTGAAATTCACATGGATCCAGACTTCTTGTATTTTTACTTGCTATACCTGACATCCCTAATTTTTTTTTAGAAGAACAGGAAATGAAAATCCTCATAGAGTTGGGATCAAGAGGGAGTCCAGGACATAAGGAGAGGTTGGCAGGAAGCCATCCAGTGAGCAGCACAGAAGATGTTTCTAGAGAATAGATGCTTTAGCGCACAGAACATACGTGAGAGAGGTGGCGTTCGCACTTAAGGCTATGGCACAAACCAAAGGTTAACCAGGAGACCTGCAAGGGGGAGCATGCTTATCCAAAAGTATTTTAGCTAGTAGTGAGCAACACTTGAAGAACATTGAACTTTCCTGATTCTTTTTATACTCATAAGCCTGGTCTTTGAACGGCTAAAGTTGAGATTCTAGTTTTGCTCTGCAGGGGGCAGCATTGCCAAAAAGTTTATCAAGCCTTAAAAAACAAAACACACACACACACACACACACACACACACACACACACACACACACACACACACAGAAATCCTGCAAAAGGGATCCTCAACTTCCCTCCTTCGACCTCCAAGGAAATTTACGCGTGAATAAAAACAAACGTCAGCCCTTGTGACCTGAAAAGGGGAGGAGCCACAAAAGGAGACCGTTTGTCCAGGGCAAAAACTATTTCCCCCAACTGGTTTTGATTTTAAACTAACTTTGCTTTCCGCTTTGTAAAACAAGATTCAGCACCAATATATTGTTCCAAAACTGCCTAATAGATAAAAAGCTATGTTATTTTGAGCTCTGGGCTGATTCTGGTTAAATACATAAGAAACATGCATGTCTGTAAGAGTCCCAAGACAGATCCCCCACCTCTCTGAGGCCCTGCTGCCTAGCTGGCTCAAGATGGCACTGGGCTCAGCTATCTCCAGGAGGCACCATCTACAATTGAAAAGGACTTTAGCACTAGACGGCACAAAATGCTGGAGTAGCTTGGACACCCACATCTGATTACAGCTTTCTACAGGGCTTATAGGGTTCAGAGACTACCTGGTGCCACGCCATTAAGAAAATCACGTGGTTTCCTCATGGTTAATGATTGCCAGGCTCTGAATAAGTGGCCCAACCTTTGTATTTAAAGAGCAGGTGATCCACAGAGACAGATAATCCCTGGCTCACACTGGGAACTGCAGAAAGCCTCTATCAAAGAAAGACAGAGCAGGGGGCTCTGGTTTAAAGAAAAGGTGCGGAATCAGTCTTGTCAGCAGCTGCCCTGTTCCTCTTTTCCAAGTCATGTCTTTCCTCTTTCCCTGAAAGGCACCTGCTGCTCCGCAGCCCCTAAACGTCTGCTCACTTCTTCAGGAAAAAGCTATCTTCAGGCGAGTTTCAACTTGAAAGTGTTAATTGCCTACACCAGGGCGTTTGAGTGCTTGTCTAATTTGCTCTGGAAAACGGGGTGTTGCCTCGCTTAAAGGAATCTCACTGTGAGCAGGTGTGTCAGGTCCTTCCAGAGGGCAACTTCTGGGGCTGTTGCTGAGCTGGGCCGGATGGGCAAGGAGTGCGTCTGACCTCCCGTGCCATTTCCTCACACCGGGTGGGCTTGCTGATAGGCTTTGACGGAACCAAATCTAAATCTGCTGAACAAAAGCCCTGGGTTTAACCAACTCTTTCCTCCCTCCTCCCGGGACTATCCCAGAGTTCTGGTTCCATAAATGAGTATTGAGCTTAAATACAGTAAATAAATAAATAATCCCTTAGCGAGATATAGTGGCATATTCTTGGTATCTCAGCATTCGGGAATCTGAGACAGAAGAATGACTAGTGCCAGGCCAGTCTGGGATTGGTAGTGAGGTTCTCATTCAAATCATCGTTGTCGATATCATCATTATCACCCAATCAGGAGCTTTTAACAAAAAATAAAGATGTTGGATCCTCTTGCTATCTACTTCATAACTGAAAACACCAGTTAGCACAATACCCGTGGCTGTAGCTGACTCTTCCATTTGGATATCAGAGGAAGGAAAGGAAGAGTAGGAAGGAATAGAGAAGACACAAGCTTTAAAAAGCCTTTTTATCTTTGACATATGTTCAGGGATCTCTCTCTCTCTGCCAAGCAATGGAGCACTTGCCTTCAGGGAGTTGAATCAAGTCAGTCTCCATCTTCTCTACTAAAGGCAAGTAGCTACTTCCCTCAGAGGGTCATCATGTCATCTCTGGTAGCAGAGGCGACAGCCCAGCTGTAGATGGTATTGGAAATTGAGAGATGTTACACACCTCATTCTGCAAGGCAGGGATTGGTCCACAGACCCCGAGACTTCCATCACTGGCCAGAAGGACACTGAGAAATGCCCCCTTTCTGTCCCTCTAGGATTCTGCTGGGAGGTTTCCTGGCTAAACTTCTCATCCTCATTCTGTGACCCCAGAAAGTCAACCCTCAGAGGTGGGGCTTTGATTTCTTCAAAGAATTGCCCCCGTGCGATGTGTAAAAGTGGAGCAAGGCAGGGCCTTCTTCACTTTGTGGTAAGGAGTAACGGTCCCCACATTGGTCTGTTCTCTTTCCTGCCCTCACAAAGCCCTTGGAAGGAAGGATGGGGCGTTACAAGGAGCTACCATTGCCCACCCCACCCCAGGAGAGGAGGCCCTTAGAGACAAGCCTGTAAGCCTATAAGCCCTCCCTCCTGCCGTAATGACTCACTCTGTACCTCTTAATAGACTGTATCCATTTACCCAATCTTCTTCAAATATTTGAGAAAAAACATAACATATCCCAAGCACTTTTCAAGGCCCAGGAAATACAATATCCTTTCCTTCCCAGAGCCTGCCAGAGAATATGAAAACTAAACACACTATTGTGAAGGGTGCTCACCGTCAAGACAAAGGAGGTGCAGTTGATGTTACTCAAGCTGTCCCATAAGATTTAGGATCCCATTTAACCCTACTCGATGACAAGCTAATACCTTCGCTTGTCATCGTGTCCTAGGTCAGATAACATGAGCGTCCTGAATCTAGACCAGAAGCAAGGAACTTTAGTCCTTATCCCCTCTGATCTGGGTGCAGAGTGCCCTTCCCTCAAACTCCATCTGTCAGGCCCTAAGCAGCATGATAGCCCAGGAGGTTCCTGCTTACAGTCTACCCATTCACTAGCAGATGGGAAGGAAGTCTCTGCAAAGTCAGAGGAACGCACACATGGGTTTAGCATCCATGCAACTCTCAACGAGAAGTTTTGGGGTCTCAGAACAACTCCCATCTCTAGAGCAACTTTGCCGGGAAACTTCCCAGACCCAGATCTGGCTCTTTATTCCTTATTCTCCTTTTTTTGTTTGTTTGTTTTTTACATTCCATGTTGATGCTTAACCTGGTAAACCTGGGTAGCCACCAACAGAAGGTAAGGAGGCAGGTACCCTGAGGTGGCCTTGGGTAAAGGGCTTAATTTCTTCTTTCTGGGACTCCTCACCTGTAAATGGAAGATAATGATATTTTCCTACCTCCTCTTCAGAATTAATTAATGGTTGTGCTGACCTCTGGGTCTACAGATGAAAGGCTGTCATTGCAAGCCACGTGCATCAACATTACCTCATTACCAACGTCATCTCATCATTAACATCATCTCATCATCATCATCATCATCGTTATCACCATAGCCATGAGTCCCTATGATAAAAGCTACAGAATTCCCACAGGAAGCTCCTGAACCCCCCCCCCCCAAGCCTTTCAGCCTCCTCTTCTACACCTTCCAAAGGAACCAAGCAACTCTCCTCCCCTTGGCATCTCATTCTCCACAGCTAAGAGCTGGTTATTGTCCTGGGACCCCAGTTTCACACACCCTCACTTTGCAATGCCTTTCTCCCAACAACTGAGCCTGAACACTCAGGACAAACTCCAAAGGAAGACTATTAAACAGATGGACCGGGAGCAGGTGGAGGAAGCCTTGAGACACTTTCAGAAGGTCTCAAGAAAGAAAAAAGGCCTCACCCCCAGAATTTCCCACCAAGTGATTAACTTACTACACCTTTCCTGCTTGCTGTGTGGACTGATAGAGAAGAGCAGCGTCTCCCTTAAAATGCAATGTGATGATGTAATGGTTGCGATCCTCTTGGTGTATTAATGTTTTCGGCTGCTATTGCTGACTACTAGAGGCTAGATAACTTTTGGAGAATTAAAGTTTCTTTAACCCATGATCGTAGAGTGTTGGAGATCCTTAGGGAGTCTGTGTTTGGGGCATCTTCTCGCCAATGGGATCCCTGCAGAGTCTTGTGGCCAGAGGAATCCATACAAGAGACAAACTGGTTTGTAACAGACACGCCCAACTTGAGGATAAGACTATTTTAGTAGACCAATCCATCAGGAAGACCTAACCATCATGAGCTAGTCATTTCTTAAAGATCCCACCTGGTCCTACATCGTCACAAGGGGGACCAAATTTTGACAGGAGTTTTAGTAGGCTCTGAACCCTAGCACCTGGGAGTCTGCCGTAGCCGCGGCTTGCGCGGCTTGCGCGGCTTGCGCGGCTTGCGCGGCTTGCGCGGCTTGCGCGGCTTGCGCGGCTTGCGCGGCTTGCGCTGAAATGCATTGGTGAGTATGATCTGCTGCCCTCTCCTCCTTGCTGAGCCTCCTTTAGCCCACATCTTGGTTCCCTTGGGAATCCACCAAAATGAATGGCTTGCTAAGCCTTGCTGGTTATGATTCAAGTACCGCTTGGCTGTAGATTACCATTCAGATGTGAAAGACTGCTGACTCAGCCACTGGGTCAGTGATGCCCAGCCCCAGCGTGTAATGGCAAGTTTCATAAGGACACGAAAGTCGCACTTGGAGCTTCTGGGGACTCAGATATCACCTGGTGATCATTTGTACTTCCTCCTGTGTGCAGGGCATTGTTCTATTCCTTTTGTACAAAAAGACTTATAATCCTCAAACAAGGAAATGAATTCTATTATTGCCTCTGCTTTACAGGATACAAAACAGAGACACAAAGAGCTTAAATGCCCAGCTCCCTGTGGGTGGTGCCACCCTGGGAAAGGGGGTACTTCTAGCTAGAAGAAAGGCAGTTGAGCAAGCCACGGAGAACAAAACAGTAAGCAGCACCCCTCTATGGTCTCTGCTTCAGTTCCTGTCTCCAGGTTCCTGCTTGAATTCTTGGCTTCCCTCAGGGATGGACAGAGATGTGGAAGGATACACCAAATAAATCCTTTCCTCCCCAGGCTGGTTTTGGTGAGTGTTTTATCACAGCAACAGGAACTAAGGCACAGAGTCCTGGGCTAAAAGATTCCACAGGAGACTTTAGAACAGTGGTTCTCAACCACTATGACCCCTTTGGGGTCAAACAATCCTTTTACAGGGGTTACATATCACATACCCTGCATCTCATACCATATCACATTATCAGATTATGACTTATAACAGTAGCAAAATTACAGTTATGAAGTAACAACAAAATAATTTTATGATTGGGGGTCACTCCAACATGAGGAATTATATTAAAGGAAAAGCATGAAGTAGAAGGCTGAGAACCACTGGTTTATAACATAGAGACAGTTGCATGCAAAAGGAACAAAAGAAAACTTAGGCACAGTTTGTCACAAAAGTTAAAACTCAATGTAGGTCTCGGGACTACATGTAAAGGACATTCTATAATATTCCTGGGAGAATATATTTTTAAAAATCTTAATTATTAGAAATTTGGTATAACTTTTTTAAGCCCAAGGATAATTTTATTAAAGCTCAAAAAAACAAACAAACAAACGAACAAAAAAACTCCCCAGGGCAGATGAGCTATAAATCTCAGCAGGTGACTAGAGAAAGCAGAGATACCTTTTAAAACTACACTGACAAAGGCAGAATCCAAATCGCTGACTTAAACTTTACTACGTTTAAAACTCCTTCTGAGACAGACACTAATGAGAAGATAAGGAGTCCTTGGGAGAAACTATTTACAGAGCACACATCTAATAAAGAACTCAGGTCCAAACTATGCAAAGAACCCTTGGACCTCAACAGGCCATCCAATGAAAAGCCAGAAGGTAGGAATTGACAGCCCGCCAACCAAGATACACAGATAGCACAGAGCATCTGAGAAGCTGCTTAACCGCGTGTCATTAAGGAACTGCAAATTAAAAGCTCTGCCAGGCGCAACTACTCTCCTGTTAGAATGGCTAAAATCCAAAATCACCTCACAACTGTAACTGCTGGCAAAGACGCAAAGGTGAGCCTTTCATTCCTTGCCAGTAAGAGTATATATAGAACAGCTCTGACACTTTAAGAGACAGTGGCATGAGCTATGGAGGTTAAAAGTTGCTGCACAAACTTGGAAAGCGAGGAACAGAGTTCAGATCCCAGCACCTATGTGAAAACTGGGTGTGGTCCTACGGAGGCCTGTAACCCCAGTGCTGAGAAGGTGGGCAGCCTAGCCGAAAGACTGGAGCACCAAGTTCAGTTAGAGACTCTGCCTCAAAGGAACCAACACAGTCCGAGGAGACACCTGACAGCTTTCTCTGGCATTTACACACAAGCACAGGCATAGATACTGGTATGTATACATCACACATGCACAAGCTCTCTGTCTCTCTCTTCTCTCTCTCTCTCTCTCTCTCTCTCTCTCTCTGTCTCTCTGTCACACACACACTAAACATTCACTCCACGAAGCCAATATTACTCTGATACTAAAAACAGATAGATACATAACAAAAAGGAAAACTGCGGATCAATCTCTCCTCTCTGATGAACATAGGCACAAAATTTTTCAGCAAAGTATTTGTAAACATAGTTAAAGAGTACATGAAGAGGCTTTCATAACACAACCAAGGTGGTTTCCTCCCAAGGATGCAAGGATGGTTGTTGGTTCAATGTACAGCAAATACAAATCAGTAACTATACTGTGTCAGATAACTAGATGTAAGTGCAGAAATCACATGGTTATCTCAATCCGTGTAAAAAACATAGTTCAACATGGCTTCACAACAGAAGTCATGGAGAAATTAGGACTAGAAAGACATACCTCAAAATAATAAAACTATTTATAACAAATCTGTAGCCAGCACATAAAATGGGGGGAAAATGGAGAGAATTTTCTCTAAAATCTGGAATGAAATAATTAACCCCTCTTTTCCATACTTACTCTTTTGTTATTCATTTACGACTCAGTCTTAGCTGGAGTGACAGGACAAGCAGGGCACATGAAAGGCTTATAAATAAGAAAAGGAGTCAAGTTATCCCTACTTGCAGTCAAAATGATGCTATACTTAAAAGATGCTGCAGACTCTACCAGAAGACTTTCATATGCTAATGCTAACAAACACATCCAATAAAGTTTGGGGATATGAAAACATTATACAGAAATCAGCAGCTTTTTATATACCAATAACAAATTTTCTCAGAAAAAAAAAAATAGGAAAACTATCCTATTCTTAATAGCTTCCTTTAACAGTACCCAGGAACAAAGCCGAGGCAATAAAAGACTTTTGTGAGGTGAGCTTTTTTTTTTTTTTTTTTTTTTTGGTTTTTCGAGACAGGGTTTCTCTGTGTAGCTCTGGTTGTCCTGGAACTCACTTTGTAGACCAGGCTGGCCTTTAACTCAGAAATCCGCCTGCCTCTGCCTCCCGAGTGCTGGGATTAAAGGCATGCGCCACCACACCCGGCTATGAGGTGAGCTTTTAAGATCTGTTTTTGGGCTGTGAGAAGGCTTAGGAAGTAAAAGTGTATAATTACACACACACACACACAGTAAATACCTGTGGAGGTCCCAAGGACAACGTCAGATTTCAATCATTGCCTCCCTTGTTTCTGACAGGATCTTTGTTGTCTACACACCAGACTAGCTGGCCTGCAAGCTTTCAGGAATTGTCATGTGTCTGCGTTCATCTTGCCGTGGAAGCACTTGGGATTACAGACACATTCTTCAGTGTCTAGTTTACACGTGTTCAAAGGGTTTGAACTCACGTCCTCAAGCATGAGTAGCAAGGGCTTTACCCAGTGTGCTGGGCTAGCTTCATGTCAACTTGACACAAACCAGAGTTAACTGAAAGAAGAGAACCTTAATCGAAAAAAATGCCTCCATAGGATCTGACTGTATGGCTTAGTGACCTTTCCCCCTCAGCTTGCTTTTAGTCATGGTGTTTCATCACAGCAACACAAGTCCTAACTAGGACTCCCGCTAAGCCAGCCATCTTTGGAGCCTGATGACTATGTCTTGCTAAGCATAGCCACTTCTTTTATATTTATGTGTAAGCACAAATTCTACAACTTACAACACGATTAGATTGCTACAATTTGCATTTTGTAGCCCTTTTCTGTCACTGGGAGTATATAAAAGAAATAAAAGTCAACATTACTGGCAGATAAGCAAAGTATAAACAATAGGCGAACCAATGTGAGACCTACTATATCTCCTAGCCACAGAGGCTAGCCATGGAAAGCCTGCTTACTCTAGTTCTTGGAGGAAGGAACATTTTAGGGGCTTTCTCTGTGTCCATTGAGCTATCTCTTTCAGTCTTCACAGAAATAATGAGAGTGGATAGTTTTCTTCAGATTTTACAGATAGGGACAGAACCCTGTGGTACAGAAGCTCAGAAGTTCAGGGTCCTGAACATGGTTGCACCACCAGCAAGGGTTATCTCACGCCTGAGCTATGGTTCTTCCCTCTCCCAGACCAATAACTGAAAGCTACCCACAATGCTAATTAAGCTCCTCCACCACCCACAGTCTGCAAGCCAAATGGTCCAGCGTTCAGATACAGCCACTGAACCTGATCTGGGAGCAAAGGGAGATTGTTCTGCAGAACCCAGCACAATGCTTTCCTCATCCTTTCTAAGATAACCCAGCGCTTGCTGCTGCTGATCCAGACAGCTCATGCACCTGTTATCTTCCAACAGCATCATCATGACCTTTACGGGCAAACCCCAGAGCCAAGTGAGTTTGCAGAAAAGTTACCTTAGAAATGCTTTCGGGCTGCGAAGATAGTTCAGTTGATAAAGTGCTTGCCTTGCAAACAAGAGAATCTGAGTTCCACCCCCCTCCCCAGGACCCGTGTAAAACTCCAGAGCATGATGGTGTGGTTTTAATCCCAGCCCTGGAGAGGAAGAAATGGACATATTCCAGGGGTTTGTTGACCAGCCAGCCTGAAGGACGTGTTAAGTTCCTGACCAATGAGAGACCTTAGGTCATGAAAAAGAAAAAGAAAACAAAAGCAAAACAAGGCGAAGTTGGGTGTGGTGGAACATACCTTTAATCCCAGCATTTAGGAGGCAGAGGTAGGTAGATCTCTGAGCTCCAAACCAGGCTGATCTACAGAATGAGTTTCAGGACAACCAGAGATATACAGAGAAGGATTAAATGTGTGCACCACCACGCCCGGCTCCAAAACCAAAACAAAATAATAACAAAAATGGCAAAAATTAAAAAAATTAAAAATTAAAACAAAACAAAACAAAAACCTAAGGTGAGCAGCTGCCTAAGAACAGCTGGAAGAATGACAGATTTTCTAGTCACATGAAGAAAAGAAAATACTTTAAAAATCCCTGCTATATAAACACTGTTGGGGCTGGGGGGACCATATTTGAGCCACTATAATAGAGACATAGTTGGGTGTGTGGGAATAAATGCCTGTAATCTCAGCACTAGAGGCTGAAGCAGGATGTCTCCTGAGAGATTCTGCCAGAGACTTGCCAATATAGACACAGATGCTTGCAGCCAATCGTCAGACTGAGCACGGGATTGGTGCTAATGGAGGATTAGGGGAAGGACTGAAGGAGCTGAAAGGGTTTGCAGCCCCATAGGAAGAACAACTATATTAACCAACCAGACACCGCCACCCCACCCCCCAGATCTCCCAGGGACTAAACCACCAACCCAAGAGTACACAAGGAGGGAAACATGGCTCCAGCTGCATACGTAGCAGAGGATGGCCTTATCTTACATAGATGGGAGGGGAAGCCCTTGGTCCTGTGAAGGCTTGATGCCCCAGCATAGGGGGATGCAAGGGTGGTGAGGTGGGAGTGGGTGGGTGGGTGGGAGTGGGTGGGTGGGTGGGGAATCACCCTCATAGAAACAGGGGGAGGGGGAGGGGATAGGGGGGTTGCAGAGGGGAAACCGGGAAGGGAGATATAACATTTGAAATGTAAATAAATAAAATAACCAATAATTTTTTTTTAAAGAAAGCTTAAGGCCAGTCTGGGCCATAAAGGGAACTCTGTCTAAAATGAAAATAAATTGAGAGAGATGAGAAAAAGAGGGAGAGAAGGGAGAAAGGGTAGAGGGAGAAGGAAGTGGGGGCTAAGGGGGGGGGATGGGAGCAGAGAAGAGCTTTTAAAAGGTAGAGTCACAGCGAACAGTCCAACATTTGCTCCCTTCCTGCATGCTTATGTCTGAGTGCTGATACTTCTCACGTGCGTGCCAGGGAGTTGCTTCAAAATGAAACTAGAACATTCTTAGCCTGCAGGTGGCTCTGGTAGCCAGAAACAGCTGTACATACTACAAGGACCGAGAAGTAGGGCAGCATATTTTTTTTTCCAAAACAAAGACTGAGAAAACCACAGCTGCAGTTGGTGGGCAGCAGCATCCTGGTTCTGAGTTTGCAGCGCCGGAAGGAAGAGTTTTGAGGCCAGAGGAGAGGGGTCACCCGGGAGCCCCCACATTGTCAAGATTTCAGAGACGTTTCTCAAAGATAAGCACATCATTATATTTTTTTTTCCTAAAAGGAAATACATAAAACTTGGGGCTAAAATTAAAGACTAGTGTTTTCTCCCACAATCACATATAGGTCTGTGGCTGAAAGACCAACAGCAGCTTCAGGGTTTACAGCCAACTCTAGAGACCTGAGTGCAATCTCTCAAAGCCATGCAAAGATGGAAGGGAGGGCTGACTCCATTGAATGAATTTTCCTCAACAACCCACCTATAGCAAGGTTCTCTCTCTCTCTCTCTCTCTCTCTCTCTCTCTCTCTTTCTCTCTCTAAGTTAAAAATAAAGAACCATGGTGTTTTGATCTCTGTGCTGTATGCAATGGCAGACACATGCTGGCAAGTTTAAGATGTCTTTTCAGTTACAAATATTAATCACATAGCTGGCTGGCAATGATGGTGCTGGTCTGTCATTCCATAGCTTGGGAGGCTGAAACAGCAAGAATATAAGTTCAAGGCCACCTGGCTACATAGCAGGTTACAGGACAGCCTGGAACTTCAAGAAACCTATCACATTTCAGTGACATCTACCTCACAGGAAGCATAGAGAGCTATGCCTTTATTATCTTGCCTTACCCTATGAAACGATAAATCCCATTCTCCAAAGACTTATGCACATTGGACCCCTAGTGCCTCCTTGTGGATGGAATCCCACCAGATGGCCCTGGCTCTTCTAGATTGTCAGATCCCAAGATGGAAACAGGAATCAGTACCAGAACCCTGGGCTCCAGGCCTTGTCTGCCAGCACGTTGGAAAAGCAGGGACCCAAATCCCAGCCCAGACTTCACAAAATCAGAACTCTGCATTTATGAACCCCTAGTCTTCACTGTCCTGGTGGACTTGAGATATGTCACCAACTTTTACGAATTAGGGCAGAGCCAGAGCGAGTCTTGGGGCTCTTGTCCTCATTTGTGAAATGAGGGCATAGTGGAGTTCGTTGGATAAAATCGAGGTGTCTACGGGGCCAGGAAGCCCTGGAGGACAGTGTGTTTCTTGACTGCATCTCAAAATCAGCAAAGGCCAGTCATGTGCTCACTCCATGTCACTCCACCCTAACCTCCTCTCCTCAGGCTGTTTTGTGTTGGTATGAACACCCCTGACTTTGATTTGTAAAGAATGGATTTATGTAGGTTTTCAGTTCTGGGCGCTGCAAATCAGAAATCAGGGAGCCACATCTGGAGAGGCTTGTGCCTTTTTGGTAAGCCAGCCATGATGACACGCATCTCTAGCTGAGAGACCTTTGTGTATAAATCCATCGTAGTAGCTAAATCACAGCCTCATTATGTAGTTCTAGAATCCACCGATGCCATGTATCTGAATTCTCTCTTATGGTTCACCTCATATGAACATCTATCGTCTGTTCATTCATTCGGTCGTCCACTCTGTGGTGATTAATCCTCATTGTCAATTCAGCTGGACTTAGCACCACCTACCTCTAGACATGTCTATGAGGATGTTTCCAGAAAGGTTTAACTGAAGAGGGAGGACCCAGCCATAGTGAGTGGTACTGTTTAACTGGCTCAGGTCCCAGATTGAATAAAAAGGAGAAGGCAGTCAGAGAGACAGGAATTCACGCCTCTTTGCTTCCTACCTGCAGAAGCAATGTGGGAGGGGCTGCCTCATGCTCCTCCCACCACTTGTGGAGAAGGAGAGAAGGACGGTACCCTCAAAGTGTGCGCCTTGGTAAACACTTAAGGAGCTTCTGCCAGTTATTTTTGTCATAGCAACAGGAAGCGTGCACACTCCTTCAGTGAATACTGAACTTCCGCCATATGTACACGGTCCTGGCGAAGCAGTAAGGTCTGTGGCCCTGCGTCTTAACAGATTCCCTAAGCAAGCTGAGATACTGGGGGTCTCCGTGAGAGTCTCAGGGAAGCTGACCCGCCCTGGGTTGCCTAAGCTTTGCTTCCACTCCGCTGCATCAGCTTTTCCTGTTTCACGCTTCGGCAGTTGGTACCTTTCTAGTGACTGACACACAGGAAACCTTTGGATAAGGGAACACAACAGTCTGTAAGTGAAGCCTGGGACAAGCCTTTTTCCAGCTAATCCTCCAGAGTTGGCCTCCAGCATCTTTCCTCTCTTGAGTCGTAAACAGATGCCCCTCCTCCACCCCATATCAGCCAACTGCCACTGCTTTTTCTCCATTTCCAAGCCTTGTCTGTTGCTCTGTTTGCGCGATTTCTGTAACCTCTTTGGGCCTCTCTCTTCGGCCGCTTTTCTTTTTCGTGATCACAGTAGTTGTATTCTTCAAACCACGGTGGGGCTCCCTTACCCGGGAAACACTGTTTGCTAGGGGAGATGAGAAAAGTACCACTTGCACGCTGCGCCCTCTCCTCCCCAACCCCAGCCCCGACCCCTACCCCTGGGTCCTCAGCTCAGGGCAATAACCAACCCCTAGCCTCCTCACGCAGCTCTGCCGAGGACCCGGAGCTGCTTAAACTGGCTGTCTCTGCACTTACTTTCAACATCTAATAACACCTGGCGTTTTCCAGAGCAGTTCACAAACCGCTTCGACAGGGCGGCATTTAATTTGAGCATCAACGCCCTTCTGAGGTAAATGGCTCTGCAGAAAAGGAGCTGGGCTTAGAGGGAGCCGGTACCTCCCTGGAAGCCAGGCGGACTAAAACTGCAAAAGCAGCCCCAAGTCCAGAAGGAAATCTGACACTTTCCACCCATGTGGTCTATTTCGCCTCCAACACAATTACTGAGGTTTCAGGACCTGGTCAGTGTTGCAGATAAATGTGTCAAAGAAAACAAAGTAATAGGATTAATCCTAGCTTTGAGGGGGGGAAAATGGCCACACCCTCCTCAGTTAAAGCGGCTGGTTCAGTTCGGAACCATAAACAAAGCTGTAGAGAGAAGACAAAGACAAAGCTTCTATTTGCATTTCATTTGGGGCCCTCCTTTAAGCTGAAAGAAAAAGAAATGGCGAAAGCCACATTTCCGTCTCCTTAATGTTATGCAATGCCACAGGGAAGTTAAGCCAGCTTGGCTCTGAGATGCTTTTCCTCTGATGAAGTTTTGCAGCCATTTGCAGACTATGAAGGAAGGCACTCAGCAAAGTCCCCAGCAGACCACTGACCTGCAAGATGATTTCCACACCAACAAGCTTGATCTGGGGCACAAGCACATACACACACACACACACACACACACACTGCCATTAACACATCCTCACACAAACACACCCACACTCACAGATTCATGTTGCCATCAACACACACACACACACACACACACACACACACAGACTCATGCTGCCATTAACACACACAAACACAGCATATACACATACAAACACACTCACATTAGCACTCACACTTTGCCCTCTGCTCTGGCTGATCAAGTTACACGTGCACAGACCATTACAGGGACTACTAATTGTCTTCTTGTGTCTTGGTCAACTTGAGGGGTGCCATGATTTCCTGTAAGTGGCTATGGGAAAGAGCTTGCAATCTTCCTCCCAGATGAACTGGTACCATGGGTGTTTCCTACAATCTACCCAACCTAGGTGAAATCCTTTAGAGTTCCCTGTTCAGGGAAAGGTGGCCTTCCTGTGGAACAGCAGATTCATTGGTTTTCCAGTGCCAAATGGTCAACCCTGAACACATACATACATACATACATACATGTAACATTGTACAAACTAAACAGGTCTTTTTAGAGGGGATGGGATATGTATATACATATACATAGATGTATACAATAGCAATTACTTAAAAAAATTTTAAAGAGGTCATGAATTTGAAGGAGAGTGAAGGTTTGGAGGGAGAAAAGCTAAGGGGGAAATGCTCTAATTTAATTATATTCTGAAAAAGATAAATAAAGAGTCTCCTGTTCAAAAAGTTAGCTGTTAGCTCTGCCATACACGTTGGGCCAAGTATTAAATGAGCCAGGTGTAAGTGCCAGGAGTTCCTTGACACAAGGCCTGGATGGAGACTGGGAGATCTTAGCCATCTGGTCAACCTTCTAACTCTCTAGTAACACAGTCATTTCATCCCTAAACAGGCATGCTACAGAAGCCACAACACCATAGCCAGGTATCCTTAATTGCTTCTAACCACTGAGCAATCTTTCCAGACCCCCTTCCTATTGTTATGTTAATTATATTTTTTGTTATAGTGATAAAAAGCTGACTAACACTCCTGTAGATTCTACAAAGTTGCAACAAACAAGTCTCCTGGGACAGGTATATTCTTGGATGAACTGCACTATATACACAAATATCATTGTAGAAATCGGGTTACTCTCTTGGTTATGATAGTCTGAAATTGCTGCCATCACTGCCCCTCCCCCGTCCCTGTGTCTCTCTAGTATCTCACTAATTAGACCAGCCTGATCTTCAGCGGACAATCCTCCTGCCTCAGCCTCCCACGTGCTGGAATTGCAGGGTACCCTGCCACACCTAACACATCTTACCATTCCGTACTCAGCAATTACACATACCTTCATAATGCAAGTGCCAATTAATTATGTGGAGAAAAATAGAAAATGGTGTGAAGTCATAATAATTTGAGTGATGACGGCCTTGTTTGCACTGTGATACATTGTTGCTTCCTCTTGCGGGACCTACTTTAAAAGGTTCTCCTTTTTCTCTTACAGTGCACAATTCTAAGAAATGCTAGCATTGCACAATTAATTTCAATTTCTTTTGCCTAAATAGGGGCTGGGGTAAAGTAACCCGTAAATGCAAGCTGCAGAGTCAGTATTTATAAAGCATCTCAAAGGGCCTCTTACCCTTGTCATAATAGAACAGGTCAGGAACCCAAAGAGGAAGTAAAACAAAGACAAGGAAAGATGATCTTTTAAAATTGGAATATGCAATTTCCCATGCTCTCATTATCCCTCTTTGCTGTGATAGCAGGATTTTTTTTTTCATGAGTTGTTATTGCCGGTGACCCAAGTAAAGGGAAAACATCCCCTTATCAATCTTTATTCCTGAATAAAATACTGTGGGATAAATGTCTTTCTGCCTTTGCAGCCCTGAGTTCGTTTTCCGTTTCTGTCCAGGACTGGCAACTGTGTATCAGAGCTCCCTCCAGCACCTTTGTTTCAAGAGACCCAAAAGCCAGCAGCGTGTATTGCTCGGCTTCCTGGTGAGTCACGCAGCTTATTAAAAGCATAGCAAGGCAGGCAAGGATGACTAATGAAACAAATACAAGAAGGTTTCTTGTTTTGTTTTGTTTTAATTAAAGAAAGTTTACTTGGCCCCGATGTTAAGGTTCCTTTGGCCACACTTCTTACCAGTTTAAACGCTTGTATTTAAATGTGATAATTACCTTTAAGCAATTAAAGCAATTCAAGTTTAGATACAAAGCAATCGGCTACAAAGCTGAAGAGACAGCTCAGTCAGTCAAAAGCACAAAAGAGAAAGCTGACTTAGATCCCCAGAACCCACATTTAAGAAGGGGGAAACATTGGCTTGGTGGTCCATAGTGCTGAATGGAGGTGGAGGGTAGATCTCTGGGGCTCAATGACCAGGAAGCCCAGCCTACTTAGTGAGTTCCAGGCCATTCAGAGGTCCTATCTTAAATAAAAAGGAGGACAAAGCCAGTGGTGGTCCTCTGGCCACCTCCATGTACACACACACACACACACACACACACACACACACACACAACCTGAAGAATAGAATTGATAAATGAACAGAGAATAAAGGCATGAATACTTCTTGCTCAACTGTGGATCTGGAACCTGGGAACAGACAGGAATTTCAGAAATTTCATAGACCAATCATTTATTTATTTATTTATTTATTCATTTATTCATTTATTAACTAATAGCAGAACGGAAACCACACCTGCAATCTCTCAGGCCACCTGAACAGGAAGCCACACGTCTGAATAAGTACTTCTGTTCCTACATCCTCTTCTTACATCTCAAGGGTGAGGAGTCTGAGGTTTCCTCCTCGGAGCTCACTGCTTCCTGCAGATAACGTGCTAGATCTCCCATCAGCACGCACTGCCTTTTCTGCATGGATAACACTCAGCAAGAAGATGCCGATTAACCCAAACTCTGCGACTTTCTAGCTTATCACCATCAGAGAGGGTTTGCTTAGAACAGCACAGTTACGTCCCAGAGGTCTGAGACCATTTCCACAAACAATGGCTACCCGGGCACCGAAGTCAGTGTCTGTCTAGATGCATTTCCTGCAAGTTCCTTAACTCTGTCTCTTGATGTCAAAGACATCAGAGTAGCCATGGTCCAATTGCTGCTTAAAGAGTCTGTAAATCCATAGATTTGGATGTTAATCTGGTTTGAGATCTGAGACACACAGTAACAATAACCGGAAAATAATATCATGACTGTGTATTTATAGTGATTTTTACATATCTTTAGGTTAAATGTTACCATAAACAATGGAATCTACAAAAACCAAACCAAACAACAACAACAACAAAACCCAACAGCACCATTTAAGGTTGGATTTCAAAGTCTTCAGGACAGGAATAAATCAGGGCAGTCATCATTACTCTTTCGAGTCATCGTTACACTTAAAATGTGAGACAGTTCACCAAGTGAATCCTGGCTGTTGCGGTGACTGTCTTACACTGTGGAGGCCCGTTGCATCCACTTGAAGAGAGAACATCATCGAAAGGGGAACCACACTTATGGAGCCACGACAGTGCTCCAGACACTGGTAAGGAATCCAGGGAGAGAGGCTTCCTGTGTGATTTCAGGGGCCATAACAGGCAGGGTATTTCAGGGGACAAATAAGTAGAAACAACAAGATAACATTGAACCAAGAGACATTTCAGGATACGCTAAGGAAAATAATGCCCATTACACTTCTCAGGCTAATCACCGCTGCATTACACCATATAATGTTGTTGGGGCTATTAGTATTAATAATAGTAATCATCATTTATTATGAGGGCAGCATAGAGGGCAGTTTTGCAGCAGTGGGGAGATGAACAGATAGACTTGAAAGCAAATCTCCACTGAGTCCTGGGATGCCGCGCAGGCCAGCTCCAGGAACAAAGGTTTTAACTACTTCATTACTGTAAAATTACCACCTGACCGCATGGAAGGCAAGCTCAGTTCCTGTAATTGAAGGAGATGACACTGATATACACAGCTGACTCTGGCGACTAGAACCAGGAGTGTGTGCCAGTTGGGAGCACACACATGTTAATATAGTTTTCTTTTTCAGAAGTAACCCCCCCCCCAAAAAAACAAATTTATCTTGTCATTATGCTAGTCAAAAAACAAAACAAAAACAAGGTAAGACTATAAAATAGAAAGGAGAAAATAAAAAGTCCCATCAATAACAATTTAAGACAGTTTGCTAATTCAAACTTTTACTAATATAGTTGTAGATTCCTGTGCAGCTATAAAAAATAATATAGATGATTCTTTCTATCAGTTTTCCTATGTTGCAAAACAGCCTACTACCATAAGCAGAAATTAGCATTGATTCAATTCAACCCGAATGCCTTATACATTTCTCTCTGGTTCAACATGGTTGGTTTGTTTGTTTGTTTGTTTTTTAAGATTTATTTATTTATTATATGCAAGTACACTGTAGCTAATTTCAGACACACCAGAGGTGGGCATTTGATCTCATTATGGGTGGTTGTGAGCCACCATGTGGTTGCTGGGATTTGAACTCGGGACCTCGGGAAGAGGAATCCGTGACCTTAACCGCTGAGCCATCTCTCCAGCCCAGTTCAGCATGTTTTAATGTTTGTGTGCTTCATTCTGCACAGTTTTGCTACACATGTGTGTCTAAAACATTTTTATTCTTAAGCCCAAATTACCAACAGCATTCAGACTACATTGACCAATGTACATAAAAAACAGAAATTTAAGATGAGCCTGAAATGGAGGAAAAAACAAAAACAAAAACAAACCAACAACATAATTTGAGATATTCTAAACCTGAATGGGGTTACATTAATTTAGCATTGTAAAATTCATAAGCTTTATAGATGATAATATAGAATTTTTTTGTTTTGTTTTAAATGCCTACATTTGGCTGGAGAGATGGCTCAGTGGTTAAGAGCACTGACTGCTCTTCCAGAGGTCCTGAGTTCAATTCCCAGCGACCACATGGTGGCTCACAACCATCTGTAATGCTATCCAAAGTCCTCTTCTGATGTGTCTGAGGCCAGCTACAATGTACTCATGTATAAAAGTAAATAAGTAAACCTTAAATGCCCATGTTAGCACCAGGACACTCCAAGCCCTGCCTAACTATGTGACCCTTGACCTGCGTTGCCAGGACAACGACCTTCAATCCCACAATCCACTTGACTCAGTCTCTACCCTCAATGGTGTGACGTCATTTTCCATATAAATTAGGAAATCACCCCCTCCTCGCTCTCTTTTTCTTCTCTCTCTTCTCTCCTCCCCTTTCTCTCTTTTTCCTCTTCTCCTCCCCCCCCCTCAATAAACCGCTCCCACGTGGAACCACCTTGGCCTGGTCTGCTGTTTGGTTAATCCGCTCAAAATATATATACATGTATGGTATTTTTCATATCAGCCTACATTTGGGCTAAACACATTTATTTCTCAGGATTCTCATCCTGACTGGCTCACTCAATCACAGAAGTGGCCAAGTCCCAGTATCAGCCATGTGCAAGCCAGAGTTCCAGAGAGGGGCTGAGCAGTATAGTACAGCTGAGATGCCCGGGAACTGACTGGGCAAGTCCCATACTGAACGAATAGGCCTTAGGACTAAGAGCGCTGATGTCCAACATAACAAGAAAACAGACGCCCCAGCTCAAGTGGAAAGCACAAATCGGCCAGCCCACCACCATTTTCGTTTTATTCAGTCTTGAACTAATCGGATTCTGCCCTGGCTTGGTGATGGCAGATATTTACTCAGTCTACTGACTGAAATGTGAATATCTTCCAGGAATATACTCACAAACATAACCAGAAATCATAGAGCAGTCAAGGAAAATATGCAGGCCTCCCAAGGGCACAAAAGCAGGGGCCCTCGGGCTTACTTGCCACTTTAATATGGAGATGTCACATAGGGGTACTTCTTTCTTATCTTTTTATTTTTACTTTTCCTCTTAAAATTAATTCACTTACCGAATCCCTCAGGATCCTTTCTAGCACTGCAGCACACCAGCTGTAGCCTCCCTTCTCCCGACTCCACTCATCCTCCTGTGGATCCCACAGGATCCCAGCCCCTGGACTCCCTCTCTCCAATTGTGGCTGTGTCTGAGCTCTTTCCTCCTCTGGGCAGGCCACAGGCCCTGCCTGACAGCCCTTCTCTGCTCTCTCTGTTCCCCAGCAGACCCCATCCCTCCCTTCTCTCCTCTCTGTACCTCCTGTGGATCCCACAAACTATTCCCTCCTCACCTATATTCCAGCACCCAGACCTATATATAATCACCCCAAACACAGATTCCTAGACCCAGGAGAAAAACACAAGTCCCATCTCTCCTACCACAGCAGGCCCTGAATGTTCTAACATAGCTGAAGCACAGGAAAAAGACCTTAAAATCACCATATGAGGATGACACAGGTCCTTAAAGAGGAAATGTAAAAATCCCTTAAAGAAAATACCAGGAAAATACCAACAGACAATTGCAGGAAATTAATAAATCCCTTTTTAAAAGCCAGCAAAAACCAAAAGCAGTTGGGGGGAGCAAACTGTTAGAAGATCTGACAATGAAAACAGAAGCAACAAAGCAAACGTAAACTGAGGGAATTCTGGCAATGAAATGTTAGGAATTCAAATAGGAACCACAGAGGCAAGCTTCAACAGATAAGAGATGGAAGAGAGAAGCTGAGGCTTTGGGGATATGATAGAAGAAATAGATACATTAGTCAAAGGAAACGTTAAATGTAAAAAAACTTCTGACACAAAGTATCCAGAGAAGCTGGGACGTAAGAAAAGACCAAAGCAAAGGACAATAGGACTAGCTGAAGGAGAGGAATCCCAGCTCAAAGGCCCAGAAAAATATTTTCAACAACAACAAAAAAATCATAGAAAAAAATTTTCTAACCTAAAGAAGGAGATGCTTATAAAGGTAAAGAGAAGAATACAAAGTCCCGAATAGATTGGCTGAGAAAAAGAACACCGCCCCCCCCCCCCCTTTAGCACATAATAATTAAAACACTAAAACATTCAGAGAAAAGAAAGAATATTAACATCTGTCAGGTAAAAATGACCAAGTACACATGACTTCTCAATGGAGACTCTAAAAGCCAGAAGGGCCTCCATGAATGTGCTGCAGACTCTAAGAGACCACAGCAGCCAGCCCAGACTACTATACCCAGCAAAACATTCTACCGCCATACATGGAGAAAATAAGATATTCCATGATAATGTCAAACAAATACCTACAAATCCCGCCTACAGAAGATGCTAGAAGGAAAACTCCAATGAAAGGAAGTTAACTACACCCACAAAAACACAGGAAATAAATAATCTCACACCATCAAAACCAAAAGAAGGGAAACATATATATTCTCTGTTAGACACACACACACACACATCACCACCACCACCACCACCACCACTAATAATAATAACAACAACAAAATAAAAATCAACAATCATTGGTCTCAATATCAATGGTCTCAATTCCCTAATGGATACACAAACAGAATGGATGTGAAAACAGGATCCATCCTTCTGCTGCATCCAAGAAACACACCTCAACATTAAGGAAAGTTATTATCTTAGGATAATAGATTAGTAAAAGTTATTCTAAACAAATAGATCTAAGAAGCAAGCTGGTGTAGCTTTCTTAATCTTAATATCTAACAAAATAGTCTTCAGACCAAAACTAATCAAAAGAGACAGGCAAAGACACTTCATACTCATCAAAGGAAAAAATACTCCAAGATGAACTTTCAATTCTTAACATCTATTCCTCAAACACAAGGCCAATCTCTTTTGTAAAAGAAACACTATTACAACTTGAATCACATATTGACCCTCACATACTGAGAGTGGAAGTGGAAGGCTTCAATACCCCACTATCACCAATGGACAGGTCACTCAGACAACAGATAAACAGAAAAATACTGGAGCTAACAGATGCTATAAACCAAATGGACCTAAGAGAACACAAGACCATTTCACCCAAACACAAAAGAATATACCTTCTTCTCAGTACTTCATGATATTTTTCCAAAATTGAACACATACTCAGACACAAAGCAAATCTCAACAGATACAAGAAAATTGAAATAACTCCTTGCATCGTATCAGCCTACCATGGATTAAAGCTAGAGTTCTATAGGATCAACATAATAAAAATGACCATCTTACCAAAAGCAACCTACAGATTCAGTGCAAGCCCCCATCAAAATTTCAACACAATTCTTTACTGACCTTCAAAGGACAATTCTCAATTTCATATAGAAAAACAAAAATCCCCGGATACCTAAAAAAAAAAAAAATCCTATACAATAAAAGAACTTCCCTAGAAGTATCACCATCCCTATTTCAAGCTGTACTACAGAACTATAGTAATAAAAAATAAAACTCAAAACTCATGATATTGGCATTAAGACAGACAGATTGATCAATGAGATTTCATCAAAGACCCAAATGTAAATTCATACACATTTATATAGACTCTAATTTTTTACAAAGAAGACAGAAATATACAATGGAAAAAAGAAAGCACCTTTCCCAATGGTGTTGGTCTAACTGGATGTTAGCCTGCAGACAAATGCAAATAAATCCATTTCTATCACCCTGTGCAAAACTCAAGTCCATGTGGGTCAAAGAGCTCCACATAAAACCAGATACACTGAGCCTGGCAGAAGAGAAAGTAGGGAGTAGCCTTGAATGCATTGATATAAAAGAGGAATTTTTGAACAGAACACTGATATCCCAGATGCTAAGATCAACAATTAATAAACAGGTCTTCGTGAAACTGAAAAGCTTCTGTTAGGCAAAGGACACTGTCAATAGGACAAAACAGCAGCCTACAAAATGGGAAAAGATCTTCAACTCCAAATCTGACAGAGGTCTAATTTCCAAACTATATAAAGAACTATAGAAACTAGATCAAAATCCAAATAATCCAATTTAAAAATGGGGTACAGATCAAAAACAGAGAATCCTCAATACAGGGATCCCAAATGGCTGAGAAATATTTAATTAAATGTTCAACATCCTTAGCCATCAAATCAAAACTTCTTTGAGATTCCATTTTACACCTGTCAGAATGGCTAAGATCAATAAATAACACAAGTGACAGCTCATGCTGACAAAGATATGGAACAAAGGGGACACTCCTCTATTGAAGGTAGTAGAGCAAACTTGTACAGCCACTATGGAAGTCAATATGGCTGCTCCTTAGACAACTGAAAAATCCATCTATCTCAAGACCCAACTATACCACTCTTAGGCATATGCCCAAAAGGAAGTTCCATCCTATCATGAGGACACTTGCTCAACCATGTTCACTGCCAGAAACTGGCAACAACCTAGATGTCTCTCAACAAAAAGATAAAGAAAATGTGGTACATTTACACAACGGAGTATTAGCTATTTCAAAAAACAAAAGAGGTCATGAAATTACTGGACTAGAAATTATGGAACTAGAAAAAAATCATCTTGAGTGAAGTTACCCAGACCCCAGAAAAACAAATATGGTATGTATTCACTGATAAGTGATTATAGCCATTAAGTCAATGATAAGCTACAATTCATAGACCTGGAGAGATTAAGTAAAGAGGACGGCTATAGGGGGGAAAGCATGGATATCCTAGGAAAGGGGAAACAGAGTAGATTTTGCAGATGGACTTAGGGCAGATGGATGGAAGCCAGAGGGGTCAGGTAAGTGATGGGTAATGGGATGGAAGACAGGAGTGCAGGGGAGGTGACTAGAATTGGGGAGTAGGGAGGAACCTAGTGCAGTGGAAACTTCTTGGAATCTATGAGGGTGGTCTTAGTGATGACTCCTACTAATGAGGGATACAGAGTCTGAACTGGCCATCTTTTGTAGCCAGGCAAAGCTCCCAGTGGCAGTACTGGACTGTATTCAGTTGAGTTGTTGGCCGAGAGGGTTCCATGGTAATCTTCAAACAACCCAGGGTTGTTCTCTGAAAATTCACAGCAGGGCCCCATTGCTGAGGACATCATCTACCCAGCTCATTGAACATGGAGAGGTACATGCATGGAGACTTTATCCCTAAATCTCTTTGGTCAGGCAAGATGCACTGCTGACTACAGAAAGAGAAACTTGACACCGAGCCAGCCACAAAACCTTTGACCCACAATCTGTCCTGGCTGCAAGATGTGTTGGGACAACGATGGTGCAAAACTTCTGGGAGTGGCCAACCAATGACCTGATTTAACTTGAGGCCTAACACTGCTTGGATGGCCAGGACCCAGAGACTTGGATAAAGCAGAGACCCCAGGGTCAGTGTCTCCTCCAGTTGTCATCAGAGAGGTTTCTTCTGCAGCAGATGGGAGCTGATGCAGAGACGCATAGTCAGACACTCTGTGGAGACAGGAGTCTAAATTGGAGGCCTCTAGTAAGTCCTTCCTCTCAGAGCTCGGGAAATCCCGTGGAAGAGTGCACAGAAAGACTGAAGGAGTGAGAGGAGATGACAGAGACCAGGATAACATGGCCCACTGAATTAACCAAGCAGGGCTCACACGGCCTCACAGAGACTGAAGCAGCAAGCCTGGGGACTGCTGGGGTCTGTACCAGGTCCTCTGTGTGTATGTTGTGGCTGTCAGCTTGGTGTTTCTGCAGGACTCCAAATGGCTAGAGTGGGTGTGTCTTTGACTCATTGGCCTACCATTGAGACTCCTTCCTTCCTGTTGGGTTGCCTTGCCCTGCCTAAGCATAAGGGCTTTTGCTTTGTCTTACTGGATTTTGTTTTGTTGTGTTTGGTTATTGTCTCTAAGAGATCTGCTCTTTTCCTTCCGAAGGGAGATGGAGGGGGTGTGGATCTGGGGGAGAGGGGAAGGGAGGGAGAGATGACATGATCAGAGGCAGGGGAAAACGATCAGAATACACGATATGAGAGAAGAATTCATTTTCGATTTTTTTTAAAAGAGACTCAGTACAAAAGTTAATTCATTCAGACGGTAATTTTTATAATGAAATTTAATCATATATATCCCATAGGTTTTACTGAACCCCTCCTTCCTCCCAAATAGTTCCTTCCTACTTTCATGTCTCTGGGTGTTTGTGTGTGTTAACTCAAGATGTTATTCTGCCACATTCACTAAGACAAGCCCAAATGTACAGCGTGCTCTCAACAGGTCAGAATACTGAAGCACAAGTCAGCATAATGAACTTTCACAATTCATTTAGAGATTGTTAGCTTCAAAATATACTTTAAATATTGGATATATAAAATTTACCCTTATAAATACCATTTGCTCCTACAATACATACTTAAACATATCTGATTGAAAAGGACATTTCACTGAGCATTGTCAGGGGAAGATAAAATGAACTCCCACTAGTGTTTTCATCTGGATCCTGCTTAAGACTCAGAAATGAGAAGTCCTAATTGCAGAATTCAGGTTCTGTGTGCCCACGGTAAGTAACCAGGGTGGAGTGAGAGGCCCTGAGTGTGTCTGTAGGGATCCTTTCCTTCATAGCTTTGATTTTCAGCTAAAATAGAGAGAGATGATCAGAACATCCAGCTTCCAGACAGCTACAGATGACCGCAGGACCTCCCCTTCCACCGCCTTACTTCAGTTCAGTTCTTACCAGGCAGCCTGCCACCGGCTGTTGGTGTGAAGAGAAGACAGGCACAGAAAGTAAACCAATAAATCTGCAGAGCTGGAAACAAAATCAGTGTTAGTCATTTAAAATATGTATCACACAAGTCTCAGTCATTTCTTGGAAATTCTGTGTAGTAGCATTCTAAACTTATTTTAAATGGAGATTGAGATTGGAAAATTCACACTCGATTCCTTCTTCTCTTTATTCTCGTGGTTAGTAACCTATGCATGAGTTGGTTAGAAATGGGCTCTTGCTCATTGTGACTCCACGGGAAAGTGCCACAGCACCACAGGATAGGGGAATTTCATTTCTCCATTACTTCTCTTTATTGCTAAAACAAACAAACAAACAAAATAACAACAATAAAAATATGTAATTGTTATACCTTTTTACATGTGTGTGTGTGTATATATATATATATATATATATATAAAAAAAACTTAAGATGGAGTTCTGTACCTGTTGATTTCCACTTCAGTATAATAAACAGTGTGCCCACTGTCTGTCCATTAAAATAGGCCCAGCTACAATGCATATGAAATCCATAAAAGCAGCGTCTGGAAGGAGGCAGCTGGCAACTCTGCCTTCACTAAAGACTTAGGGTCTTCCTAGAATGTCACTGTCCTTTTTGACATACATCTCCCATCTCCTGGTCCAAGAGGCTACTCTAGATCTAGCCTCCACATCCAGAGTCTGACCTAAGAGGAGGAAAAGGGGAGGAGGCATAGCCTCAGCTCTAAGGACATCTTCCAGAAGTTGCTTATACCATCTCATGCTTACAGATCCTTTCCCAGACGTGGTCAAATGCCATATCTAGTTACAAGGGCAGCCGGGAAACGGAGCTTTTATTCTAGGTGGCTGGTACCCAGGAAATCACTGGGACTTCTATTACAAGGATGGATGATACATTAGAACCAATTTCCTCCTGTGATACCACCATCCTTCCTTGTTTCCCTTCCCAAATGAGAGAGTATCAATTTGATTCTAAAACAATGTCTGGGTCAGGCTTAATCTTGGGAGGAACCATTGCACAGGAAAAGGTTTCATACGTGGATACACGGATGCAACCCTCTACAAGGGTACAGCTTCATGTTGTCCTTCTATGCCACTGGATTAGTAAAGTGTTCAGGCTTAGTCTAAAACTCCCACCAGCAAGACCTTCTAAAATCGTACCAAACCATTAAACACACCCTTCCAAAATCACCCTCCAAGGCTGCTGAATTGGGATTCACTTTCTTACGCATGGACTCGCAACTCGCATGGATACATTTTGGTTTATAGCATACCCTTACCCGGATTATATGGAATTGAGAAAGACCTCGGGGGTCCCGATGAAGGGGTTGCAGAAGGAACTGAAGGAGCTGATGGGGTTTGCAGCCCCATGGAGGGAACAACAGTGTCAACAGGAGCTCCCTGGGACTGGACCACCAACCAAAGAATACACATGGAGCCACCCATAGTACTAGCCATGTACGTGGAAGAAGATGGCCTTGTTGGACATCAGTGGGAGGAAAGGCCCTTGGGCCTAAGGGTGTTCAATGCCCCAGTGTAAGGACTTGCCAGGGCAGGAGGATGGAAATGGGTAGGTGGGGGAGCATCTTCATAGAGGCAGGGGGGAGGGGAAATGGGATAGGGGATTTGTGAAGGGGAGACCTGGAAGGGGGAAAACACTTGAGATGCAAATAAAGAAAATATCCAAGAAAAAGAGAGAGAGAGAGAGAGAGAGAGAGAGAGATTTCTTTAAAGGAAGAGATGCTGTGACCAAATGTGCCAGTTGTTATGGTCCAAAGGCATATTGTTGCTCATTGGCTTGTGTTGAAGGCTTGGTCCTCAGCCGGTGGTGCTATTGGGGGAGGTGGGGATTGGTTGGAGAAAGAAGACCATCTAGGGCATGTCCCTGAAAGGTAAATTGGAACCCAGGTCCCTTTCTCTCTTTGGAAGCTTCTTGGCTGCCTCAAGTTACACAGCTTTCTCTGCTATATGCCTGTCTCCTTCATAGTTTACCTTGCTGCACCAGACCAATAGATCCAGCCAAACTTCCAAAACCATGAGCTAAAATCAAATATTTCCCCTATTCTAAGTTGTTTTTCCAGGTATATGTCACAATAGCAAAACCTGGTTAATATGTTAGGCAATCAAAATAAAACAAAAGCCTAATTCTAATCCACTCTACTGTGTTTCCCATTTTTTAAGATGAGGTCACTACTCCAGAACTGAACAATCAATACACTCCAGTCGCTGCTGAAGTGGAGAATAGATAGTGTGGAGAAGCAGAAACTGACCTATTATATCTAAGGAGGCCTCTCAGGGCTGGAGAGATGGCTTTCTCATCCAGTGTACCCATGCCAAGTGTCTTACCACTCCCTGTCACTAAGAGATCTGATTCCATCTTCTGAATTTCATGGAACTTTTATTCACAAATGCACATATATCTTACACACACACACACACACACACACACACACACACACACACACATAATTAAAATAAATTGAATATTTGAGAAGTTATATTTACAATTAAGCCTATCTATATATTAAGGCATAATTCATCATGTTAGCCTTCTGATACTGTAGCATCAAGCCCAGAATGAATGGATGGAATTTTGTGTCCTCATGAAATAATCTCTTGAGTGCCCTTGAGACCTGTATTCATCGCCTAAATATAGTGAGAGATTTAAAGGAAGTGAATACTCTCAATCTAAATTCTCTTTTTCCAGAATTCATTTTATATCATTACTATCTGATGATATCATGTTCAAGTTATGGCACACAGCTCAGTTTCTCATTTCTGTAATATATTGTAGAAAGTGTTGAATTTAAAGAGACTTGGGTTTGAATCTCAGTTCAATTTGAACAAGTCAAGTCACTGACCTTGGTCAAGCTTAATATTATCCTGTGTAAACTGAGGATGTATCACAGTGCTTACTTCATGGAGTCACTGTTGGGATTAAAATAGGTCACATGTAGTGACTTGTACCTTAGCCCAATGCCTGACACACAGGTGCACGCTACAGCTATGATCATTATTATTGTGACTAATTGTGCCTGTACTGGGTACACAGTAGGTACCCAATGGATATCTGTTTCTCTTTAAAAGGGATTCTTTTTGTCGTGGTCCCAGATATCAGATCATTTCCTATGTACAGGTCATAGCTGACTTCTGTTTCAAGACCAAAGTAGTTCAGGGGAAAGGAAATATAGAGAGATGGTTCTGGAGACTAGACACTGAAAATACCAACCTTTTGCCTGAAACCTAGTGTTGTCCTACAATCACAGTCTCTGTGGTCAGAAGAAAGTCATGAACCTACTCGTGCTGACTTCCTAGCTTTAGCCTCAAAGCATGATCCTTTCCTGCAGGACACACAGCCAAAGAAATCCCAAGACCCAAGTTTTCCAAGGAGGCAGGAAAGACAGTCATGGGTACGGGGATAATCATCTCTCAGGTTCAAGCAGTGAATGAGGAGCGGTTGGTGGAGTTCGTGAGCTCAGAGATTCCTCTGAACGTTTAGGCAGGTGTGGAAGACTCATCTGAACCATGAACTAGTTCAAGGTACCTCACTAGAGGAGGAAAACAAGGACTCATGTGAGCTAATGGCGACCAGAAAGACTGGTTAAACGGGGTCCTTTTTGGTCAAAATGGAAGAACGTTGGCCACAAATGCTAAGGAAAGAGAAAGAATTTCAAGATATTCAACACTGGGTGTCACTGCCAAATTCTCAAGGATCAGTTCAAAAGAAACACCCATCAAATTCTTAGAAAAGTAGGCTGGGATGAGAGATCTGAGAAGGACATTGGCTAAAACCAAGTGGCATCTCACCATACTTTCCTAGTTTTTAGTTGGTATTGTTATTTTTAAAGACCGGGTATTATTAGGTAACCCTGGCTGGCTTGAAGATCAATATGTCCCTCAGACTGACCTTGAACTTAGAGTGAATCTCCTGCCTCTGTACTAACCCTCTTGGCCTTCTTGGTTTCTTGATAATAAAAGTCCTGCCAATTTGTCAGTGCCACTGTGACCTGTGACCTGTGACCTGTGACCTGTGACCTGTGACCTGTGACCTGTGGACTGGTAACTGATTCTAAGGTACAGATTTTACTCCTCATTTCCTCTCTCTATTGCTGTAATGTCCCCTGCCAGAGAGTCAGCAGCCCTGTCACTGATGATGGTGGCCCAGAAGGCAGTCTACACGTCAGCTAGGCGGCTCCAGAAGGCAGAGTCAAGAATTCTCTGTAGTCTTTCTCCCAATTTTAATTCTGGAGCTCAGTCCTCAATTTATTTATTTATTTATTTATTTATTTATTTATTTATTTATCTATTTATTTATTTAGTCTATTTTTGAGACAGGGTCTCTCAATATAGTCCTGGTTCTCCTGGAACTCACTATGTAGCTCAGGCTGGCCCAGAAGTCACAGAGATCCACCTGCCTTAGCCTCCAAAGTGCTAGGATTCAAGGTGTGCAGCAACATGCCTGGCATTTTATTTATTTGAGACAGGGTTTCCATGTAGCCCAGACTATCCTCAAACTTGTTTACAGCCTAGGATGACTCTGAAATTCTGACCCTCCAACATCCACCTTTGAGTACTTGGATTATAGCTATGAACAACCGCAGCCAGTATACACGGTGCTGGAGATCAAACTCAGGGCTTTGTGTATGTGAAGCAAGCACTTTACAGATGAGCTTCTTCCTAGGCCTCCACATGGATAAATATCTCAAAGTATAAAAATAATTAAACTATCCCTTCTGTTCCTCCTTCCATGGAGATGTGCCTGAGATCATCAGTCGGGAGTGTACTCGGTGCTTTGGAAACAGGATACTCAGGCCTGCAAATGTGATGGGCTATTAGTCCCATGGCTTCTTTAGTGACTTGGGTCTGAAGCACCAACTCCTAGTTTTGACCCAAAGCAGTTTTGAGATGCTCTGGTGCCTGGCTCGGAGGGTCTCCAGTTCCAGCCTCCCCCTCAGGTTTCGGGTTTGCTGCAGTCCTCTCTAGACTCACATTGCCTCAGGCTTGGTTGGTTTGACCAGGGTTTTGTTCAGAGTTTTGTTTTTGTTTTTTGTTTTTGTTTTTGCTGTTAGAGAGAAGCCCCTGGAAGGCCTGTGTTTTACCCCTGATAAAACTTGAAGGCAGTCTGTTCCAACTTTCTGGAAGCCACAAGAATCCTTTATGGTAAATTCCCGAGGACCACTTCCCTGGGGACCTTGAGGGTAGGACAGGAAAGAATGACAAGGTTGTCTTATGGCCCAGGGATGGCTGGGCTACTGTATTTCTACTGAGGTCAAGGCCACATCTCTATTTGTAAGTAGGGATGTAATTCCCAGTGTCATTCATTCATCAGGTGAATGGGTGGATTTATCTAACTAAAGCACAGACCAGCAGATGACCTGCCTGGGAGTTTTGCCACATCCATATTGGCTGCCCAGAGTGAACTATTGCTCCCGAGAGCTCTGACCTGGCAGTGGACAGAGAAAAGCTTGTTCTCAGTTTTCCTGCCCCTGTTGAGATATCTCAGCTCTCTGAAGAATCTAGTCAGGCACTGAGAGAACAAGAGGCAAAGGCTGGAGACTAACTACATAAGTAAGTATCTGCTTGATCAGCACTCTATCTTTTCTGTCTCAAAGCTATTATCTGGGCTCGCCTGGAATCCTCCAACCATTTCTTGGTTTGCTTTCCTACACCTACCCCCTCTCCTCTGCCACTCTCCACACCCTCTGGGAACTGTCTTTACATACTCATTTCATGTCCTTCTGGTATTTACAACTTCAGTACCAAATCCAGGAAAGCAAAATAACAGCCTACATTTTCCACAGAAACTATCCTAATGCTATTAGGATGTGGGACATGCAATGCTGGCTCGGTGTCCTTTGTCACTGTGTGATGGACTGGCAAGATCTGTGACACAGAGTCATTCTATAGAAAGAAAGGTTTTATTCTGGAAGCCTTGCATTTGTAGGTGGGGGACAGAGTATGCATGAGACTATGTAAGTGTGTTCATTCAGATTTTTATAGTTCATCAGTTTGTTCACTGATGCATGTATGAAGGCAGAGGTAAGCCCTGGGGAAGCTTTCTCTATTACTCTCTACTTATTATTAGTTGAGATGGGTCTCTCTCTGATCCTGGAGTTGCCTCTTTGGCTAGACTCTGGAAGTAAAACATTTTCTGCCTGATGATCATGCTACAAGAAAATCAAGTATGCCAGAAAACAAGGACTCATTTTTACAAAGTCTTTATTTCTGATCTGGGTCTTACTATGTAGACCAAACTGGCTTTGAACTCATTGAAACCCACTGCTTTCTGGCCTAAGACTGCTGGCATAAAAGGCATGTACCAACATGCCTGGCAAAAAGGGACTTTTACTATGAAGCTTTGTATTGGGGGAAACATTATAAGTAATATAAAATAAATAGGAATTATTTGGAATCATACTTTTAAGAATTTATCACATCATGAGCATTTCAACTTTATAGAAAAATTATGGGAAAGTAGAAATTAGCCAACACCTCATCATCGAGAGAACTGCTCGATGTTAAAGTGACTGTATTTCCAAGCAGGTTTTAGTGTAAACGTGCACTTGCATTTGGCTGCATGTGTGTGGTTCTAATGGTCTGTATTATACCTGTCAAGAAATCTAGGTCTCAGTACTTGTATCACGTGCGTCACCAGGCTGTTCCATCCTTCCATGGTAGGTTCCTACACAAGTCCTCTTGCGACAGAGGAAACTTGGTGACTGGGTAATGAACCTGTTTCCAGATACCTCCTGTGAACTTCCTGGTCTATGGCTTGCACCAGTCACATGCCTGCCTTAGACACTGTCAAGAATGGCCCGGTGTGATCAACTCAGAAGCTATGAATTCTTCTCTACGACCAGCTGAATTACTATGTAAGTAGAAATCGGGGATATTTGAGATGAAATATTTGAATTTACAGTTATATCAAACAAACACCTAAGAACCTGGCTAGTGATGCCTGGAGAATGTTAGTGGATAGAATCATTATTTTGAAAGAACCAGAAGTGTCTTCTGCTTTTTCTGTGTGACTGGGAGTCATGGAGGAAGGGCATCCCTCTTTATGAACATATTCCAGCTGGTAAGTTAACAAGAAACAATACGATATTACCATTCCCAACATCTACTGAGTGCATGGATGTAGGCTCTGAGCATCAACAACTATCAATGTCAGAGAAAGAAACAACCCTACCTACTTACATGCCACAGTGGAAGGAGTCACTGCAGCCTCACAAACGAGCTTGCTAAAACCAACCAACCAACCAATCAACCAACCAACCAAACAAACAAACAACCACTAAACAGTCAAGACTTCACATGGTGAGTATGTGAGGTGTATTAAGGGAAATTAAACTTTAGAGAAAACAGAGGGCAAGGAACTTGATTTCTTCCATTAATAAGTTGCATGGAACAGAAGATGCAGGAGATGGAATTTATAGATTAAAAGGGGGATGTGAGGATTATAATCCGATCACTATGTCTGAGCTCCTTCCAGTCCCAAGTCAACCTGCTAAGGAATCGTGGTACTTTTTTAAGTAGTGAGGACTTAGACCATGACAGAGGGTTGGATGGCCAAGGAACCAACGTTAGTTTTGGTGGGTGTGATAATATTTTGATTAGAACTTTTAAGATCCTTTACCTTTAAGAGATATTCACTGAAATATTTGTAGATGAATAAGATGTTTCAATATAACATGATGGTGAGGAGAAGAAAATACTTATAAGACAAGGTGGGTCACACAGTACTGACTGTTAAATGAATCTCAATTTTTTTCCTGGTTAATTATTCTGTTTTAGCGTATTTTTTACTTTTTCCTAAAATTGATAAAAAAAAAAAAGTGTGGCTTTTGATCTGCCATGCTTTAATTTTCTCAAATATTGTATATATTTATCGGATAAATAGATAGGTTATTTCTCGAGTGTATTATGTGAATGGTGGTGTCTTTTCTTTTTCATGTGTTAGAACCTGGTAGCCAATTACAGAGTGGGCCTGTCAGATGTGCTTAGGTCATAGGGAAGGGATGAGACTCCAGGGAGCTCTCTCACCCTTTAGTTACGTCAGGACAGGGTAGCCTTTCCACAGTAAGGGAACAGTGTGGTCTAGAGCAGAGACAAGCCTTTAGCAGACACCAGGTCTTATGATGGTGTCACCCTGGCCTTGTTGACTCCCAAAAATGTGACACTGAGGTTTTGGTGATGGCAGCGTGAATGGACAGATGCCATGTTCTCCAGTTATAACCAGCGCTACAGTGACGATCCTTGGATGTGTTTCCATGCCAGGAAAGTCCTGACAGTGAGACTGTTAAGGCAAAGGACGGACTGTCTACCGGAAATGACTTCCTCTAACAAGCTAAGCTTTGTATTATTTTTAAGACATTTAGGTAACCCCAGGCTTTCGGCTAGCATTCCACTGGGTTTGTCATTTTAGAATGGACTCCTTCCTAAGGACAAGGGTCTTCACTTTGCCTTACCCCTGGGTAGTTTTAGTTCTCCTCACTGATTATATGTTGACTTTATAACTGGACACCAGTCCATTCCTAATGACATCCACAAACGCCTTTGATTTTAATTACAGTTCATTTCCTAAAGGTTTCAAAGTATGGTTAGGTCAGGCCCAAAGTGAGAATAGTTCAGGTGGTGTTTGCCCAGAGATGTAGGGATGCCCAATCCTGCTGGTCTTCTTGTCTGAAGTCTCTAGATAGACATATTAAGCAAAGCATAAGAATGAGATCACTGTTTCAGGCTTGAGACAGGCTGACGTTAAGCCGGTGTAAGTTAGTCCACAACATTGTACTATAAACATCTACAAAACTCAGAGCCCAACCCGCCTGTTGAAATCTGCTCTGCTCGTCCTAGCACCCCACCCTCAATCTTGGTCCTTGTTCTTAAAATACTGGGAAAGGCTACTTTGGAGCACACCACTGACCAGAAGTTTGTGCAATCAATAGTCAAAGAGCATTTTGTTCAGCACCTTACTGTTTCAGGAACAAGGAAGAAAGAGCTGAAGAAACTAAAATGTCACCTGCCCTTTTGGAGAGGGGTCTGAATGTTTTCTCTTCCCTCCAGCTTTACATAGAGCAGTGAAAAGGGTCACTCCCGTGCCTATCACTAGACAGGTACCCTATGAGCGGACAGTATGCTACCCTAGCTCTGTGACAACTCTGCCTTCTAGGACAGACATCCATAAACGTCTCTGAATTTAACTCATCAAAAACTGAAATGGGGTTAACCATGGTGGTACATGCCTACAACCATATCCGAGGGATTGGTTGGTATGAAGAGTTCAATGTCAGTTTTAGCCATTTGGTCTCAAAAAACTTTTTGTGGGTATAATTGCATCACCTAAGGCATCAGCTCCAATTTCAGGTCTCTTGGTCCATCGTCATCATACTCCATCAGGGTCCCATGGGGATGCAGCAACTGTATCCTGTACTTCTTAGATATACTTTGTTTGTTTGCTTGTTTGTTTGTTTTTTGAGACAGGGTTTCTCTGTATAGCCCTGGCTGTCCTGGAACTCACTTTGTAGACCAGGCTGGCCTCGAACTCAGAAATCCACCTGCCTCTGCCTCTCGGGTGCTGGGATTAAAGGTGTGCACTACCACACCTGGCCTAGATATACTCTTAAGAGGTTTATTATTGAGTGAATGTAGCCACTTACTAAATGTTTCTTTGATCAAAAGGACTGTTGAATTCTTTATCACTTTAAATAGTTAATCAAAACTTGCCTACTTCTTTGACTTACTTATAAGACTTTCTTACATTGTAACATATTTATACCACTGAAATAATCCCTGCATTGATCATGGTATTTATTGTTGGATCCTATTTGATGACATTTTATATAGGATTAAAACAATATGTCATCTTTGTCAGGTTTTTATCAGCATGTTTTGTGAGATATTAAACAGTAAAATGCTCTATTTTAAAGGCAAAGATTTTGGGCCCATAAACCATTACGTGACATACCAACCTCACACTTTTTTCTGGCCTTCCACACCTAGTCCTAACTTCATTTTCTTTTCTCTTTAAGCCCAGCCCATAGTTATACTAAATCCACAGACTGTTGTTTAGCCTAAGCTGAACTTTCAGCCTCTGAACAGCGAACTTGCTCAAGACAAGGAGGGGACCATGCCCGCCTCTTCCAAAAAGCCCTTTGTGGATCCTGTGATCCAGCTTGCAGTTACACTGCTAAGGCCTTCATTATCTGACCCACTTCTTAAAGTCATTTGGAAAGAAAGAAACCACATGGTCAAGAGGTCAAAGAAGCCCTGTGGAATGAAGAGATGGATTTGAGTCACCTCTAATCTTATGGCCCAAGGCAAATTACCCAAATCTCCATGGTCTTCCTCTAAACTGATGTGTATATATTATATATAGCACAATGTTTTAATGTATGTATATGTGAGGGCAAAATCAAGCAAGAGGAGGAGGGAGGGAGGCTTCGGTGTTTGAGGCTAACTTGGGCTAATACAGAGCCCCTGTTCCAAAGCCATAACATTATCTCTTTTCTTTCTTTCTAGTGCACACTGCTCATAACTGTAGCCACAATGTAGCACAGCAGCCTTCTTTCTGAGCTTGCTCCTCCTAACTGAAATTTGATCACTAGCCCCACAGGCTCCCTTCTCCCAAGTCCCAGTAACCACCTCTCTACTTTCTGTTGGTGCGACTTGACTTTTTCAGTGCTCCTTTAATGAGATCCGTAAGTATTTGTGCTGTAAGTCTACTTTGCTTAACATCCGCCAGGTTCATTCCAGATCGTCCCAGGTGACAGGATTTCCTTCATTTTAAAACCGGACAGCTCTCTGGCCCTTCAAACAAGAGACAATGAAGTGGGCCTCTTGGATGGAGTTGCTAAGACAGGACTAGCGCGCACAGAATGCAATTAGCCTCTTATTTCGCAGCAAGCAGGAAAACCAGCGCCTTTGAATGTAAGACCTAAAACCAGAGAGACACAGGTTCCCCGAAATCGGGGCACTAAGCTAGAAAGCGGGGATCGGGCACAGGGTCCCCAGAGAGGCCAGGGTCGCCGGTCCCAGCCGAGGAGGGAGGAGGGGCGCAGCGCGCAGCCCCCTCCCTTCTCTTTGTCCCCTTCCCTCGCTTCCCTGAACTCTCTCCTCCTCTCCCCTGGTTTCTCTTCTCGCTCCCGCGGCCCCCTCCTCCCCGCACGGCTGAACTCGAGCTCAGCCCGCGGAGCCCGGGCCGCTTCAGGGGGAGGCGCCAAGTGTCGGCGGTTCTTGGCCCCGGGCGAGCCGTCCCCGCTGCCGGGGAGCGGAAAGGACGCGCGGCGCGGAGGTAAGCCTGCGTGTGGGCGGCAGGCGCGGACAGGCAGGCGGGCGGGCCCCGGGGGCGAAGGCCAAGCGGGGGCCTCAGAGCCTGCGCCCGGCCCGGTGCGCAGCCGCTGCGGGGGCAGGGCGCAGCGCCAACCCACCCGGGCCGGGGCCCGGCGCGCACGCGCGAGCCCGTGGACGAGGTCGCTGCGGTGGCTCTGGGTTCACGTCCCTTCCCGGGTCCTGGGACCGCGTAGCGGTGCGCATGCGCGCAGGCCCAGCCTAGGGGTCCGTTTTGTGCGTCGCCCCGAGGCCACAGCTGTGGGGTTCCCGCTTCGAGCTGGGGGAACCCCTGCCCCACCCCCCCGGTGTCTCCATTCCTTCCGTGCACACGGCGTGGGCTAGCGGTGCCGTTTCCAGGACTTTCGGCTCCTTCCCGCCCGCAGCCTCGCCGACTCCATGGCGGCACACACTTTAGGCCTTTGGTCCCGAAGTGGAGAGATGGCGGGGAAGGCCTGGCCGTCCTAAGGGTTTTCAGTCCTTTGGGCGCTGCTGATGCCGGAAGTAGAGGGGTTTAGAGGTGATAAACTTTCCCCGTTCCCCTTCTTGGCGGCGATGGAACTTTCGCCTGAGTTGAAGCTAGGTTTCCAGCCGACTTTTTGCCTTTCTTTACAAGGTAAAGATTTAACTCGGACTGTAGCAGAGGACACAGAGATGCTTTCTTGCATACCCAGCGATTGTCCTGGCTGCCCGGACTAAGCTTGGCCACATTGGGCCACTTGACCCAGGACCCCCTAGAGGCCCTAACTTGAAGTTTAGGTTTAAATCGTGAGCAAGAGATGTATGTGCAGAGTTGGCCTGGTCCAGGTGTGGTCCGGCCTGTCACTGACCCATCCTGGCTCAGCTTCAGTCACAATTCCTTGGAGTCCAAAGCCTGATTGATACCTGAAGGGAGAGGCGAATGTGTTTCTCTTTTAGAATATCTTCCATCCTGACAGAATGGTTTTGGCGACGTAATGTCTATTAAAGCCGAATAAAAGAGATCGAGTTCACAGTCCTGTGGAACTTGGTTCTTTAGTGCATTCCTGTGATAGTCACTGTTTAACGGTCATTGAGTCTGCTCTGTATTTGCACCTTCCCAGTAAAATCTGTCACCCCACTGGCCAATGGCATGCAGGTAAGGCAAGTTTCCAGGGCTACTATGGAGGCTAACAATGCCATAACTTCTGTGCTTTGTAGTCACGTGTTTATGAGGTAAACCGAAAAATCCTGGTACTTTGAACTCTTACCTATACACTGTAAAGAACAGTGGCAGTGCTGTAGGCCTCGGGACAGAGCATTGACGTATTCCCTCCTAAAAGGACTTTTCCATTCACCATAGAAAATGAAGAAGTCAGAATCTTTCATATAGGAGAAACTAACCAAATAACCTCTACAGATGTGCTCAGGAAAACTACATAGCCAACTTTCCATATCCTTATATTCTGCAACCATAGATTCAACAAATCTTGAATTGGAAATATTAAGAAAGACCCTTGACTGGACATACAGAATTTGGGAGAGGGGATTATTATTAACAATAAAATACATCAGCGTTTTAAAATTAGTTTTTTTTTTTTCTTTTAAGACATATACTTCTCTGGCTCCAACTGGCCTGAATAACATATTAGGGTAGCCCAGGTTGGCCTGGAATTGAAGAGTCACAGCTTCAGCTTCTCCAGTAGGGAGATCACATGCACCAAGCCTGGAGGAAGAGCAACCACCCACATAGTATTTACATTGGGTGTTACTTCTAGGGCTGGCTGGAAGTACACAGGAAGGGGTGTGCCTGGCTGCGTGCACACGGAACACTGACAGAGTATAGACTTGCTGGGGTTGGGGTGCTGCAGCAGTCTTACTCTTCTCTGGCTTACTGGTGCCTTAATGTCCTCCGACATGAAATCATGGAGAGACTAGTGTGATGTCATGATTTCAGCGATCCCTAGAGGGGGTTTTATATGAGCCAGACAAATGTAAGCAGCCATTGGCTCTGGTCTGTAGAGGACTTAGAGAAGACATGGATGAAGAGGGACGGTTTTAGGACGTAAAGTGTGCTTCCCGTGAGGTCTTTCATTTAAATGAAGTAGATCAGACACTCTGTGCTCAGGCACTAAAAAAACTATTACTCTTATAGTATAGCTTCAGGGAATGCTCTTATTTCCCTTTGTCCATTGGAGATTATCATATTCCAGCTTTGACAGATCTGAAGTTGATGTTAAAATGCCTAGTAGATATTGCTGTTTTCAAGGTTTATCTGACATTATAACAAATCAAAATTGTTGAGGAAAAGATGCTGGGGGAAGAATCATCAGCGTGGCAGAGAGACATTAAGGTCTGCGTCCAAGGCTGAAAACAAGTGAGCCCGTGTGGGAATGCCCCCTTACACAGAGCAGTCCAGTTGCCCATCTGTAAAGAATATTCATAATGTCTGTCATGGGATGCTTCAGGCGACCCTTCTGGCTTCCCTTACCTGGAAGGAGCATGCGTCTCTTCCAGGTGGTGACCTCAATCTGAAACCATGATCTGAAGGAGATTGAAAGTTCAGTAGAACATTAAACATCAGTCTGACCCTCGAGTGTGTGCTTTTAATGTCTTCAGCTCTGCTCATCTAACCTGAGGTAATGTGCATTGTTCTCCCCACCCCCAGTTCAAGTGCCAGTGAATAATAGCTAAACTTCAGTGTTCTCTGTATTGTGCCAAGGGTATGCAGAAAGATTCCCAAGAGGAAACAAGTGGAGATGGAGGATCCACTGTGTTCAAGAATCATGTTGTAGAGCCAAGTCTTTAATAGGATAATAGTTACCACATCTGTTAATACCTATGTAAGCATTGTAGGTATAAGAAATTAACTCTCAAATGGACTTACAAATGGCTCTCTTGTGTCAGCGCGTGTCATTTGTGGAGCAACATAAAATATATTTTCCCACTTGAAGGTGACGTTTTGTTATCAGTGTTGAGCTCAGTCGTCTGAAGACTATCTCAGCATTGCTGGAGGCTGGTTTACCCCAAGCCTCACTGCGAAATTTGGAAACCAAACAGACAATTACAACATCAGTTGTGTGCCACAATCAGTGTACCCCTTTCCGTACGCACTGGGTGGCACTTCCTTTGACAGTGCGCTGGCTTCCCCATTGCTCCTGCGTAGCTCCGTCCACCAGGTTACCCACCCTGGTGCACCTAGAAGCTGACTATCGACAGTTACTTTTATTCGCTAGGTGTAATTGTCATCTTGGAGGCTTATGCCTCTGTCTGGTAAGCTAGGCCTAACACGGGAAGCTTCTAGCTCCACACAATTTTATCTAGGCCTAGACTGTTTTCAGCCTCTGAAACTTAATGTTGAATAAACTCACCCTTCCTAGTTTTTTCTGATTGCAGGCTGGCTGTTTCAACTCAGGTGTTCTGGCTCAAACTCCCCTCAAAGCTGACTGTTTCAATCTGACTTCTCTCTGGGCCACTGACTGAATTGCTCTACTTGACCTCACATGCTTGGCAATATGTTCTAATGTTCTGCCCCTTCTCATTCTGTCTTGTTCTCTCTTCGCCTACCTCCAGCTTGTTCTCTCTGCAAACTGTAACTGTCCTTGTAGGGCTGCCTCCTCTCTCTGTGCTGTTCCCTCTTAGGTTCTCTCTCTTTCCTCTCATGAGTCGGGTGTATTCTGTCTCTTACTCATTCTGTCAAATCTTTCTCTGACTCACTCTGTCAGTTAGAAGTCATTTTCAAAGATGGGTGCTTCTTCTAGAAACTAGCTTTACCTTCATTGTTTGGGATTAAAGGTGAGTACTAAGAGCGTGTCTGTATTCCCGCCAGAGGGATTAAACGTGCATGCTAAAGACTGAGCCACACCACAACTAGATTTTTTTTTTCATTTTCTGTAAATAGCCTCAGGACCCACAGCTGCGATCAAACATCTTGCAGCAGTCAGGTGTCTTACTGTTTATCATTTGTGACTTCCAGCATCTCATTCAAGAGAAGCTGAAGTATAAACAATGCACTTGACCAACTGAGGCTGTGCTTTGTCACCTTATATACTTACATTACCTGTAACTCAGGGATGATGCTAGTAAAAGGAAGTGAACATGTATGGGGACCTCCATGGGCATTTGCTTTGCCTGCAGCTTCCTGACATACTGATTCTGTAAACCCTGCTCTCCTGCACCACCTTTCTTTCACTCGGTAAGGAGCTCTCTCAGATGGGAGAACTTCCAGTAGCATTGAGTTCTAGATCACAAGGAAAACGCATTATGTCCCTCAAACGTGGCTTTAGAGCTGATCTCATGGAATTGAATTTAAAAGTAAATCTTAGATTTCTCTGAGGAAATCCTCCTCTTTTTAATTTTCTTCTGAGATTACTTCTTATAGATGACTATCAGCATTTAGAAGCTTCTAGTCAGCCCTTAGCTCTTCAGGCTGTCTGCAGCACTTGAGAGGTGGCTTTTCCTGTCGTCACAGTTATGTTCCTTTACACCTTTGTCTCCACTCCCTAGAAGTGCAGACAGTAAGACAGTATTAGTCATGTGACTTAGGCAAATGAACATGTGTTCCACCATCACCTTCACTCCTCAGTGTGTCCCTTGTTTCTAAGTAATGTGCCACGCTGTGCTGTAGACAACTCCTTAGTAATGATTATTTCACTAACAGTGTACTTTGTAGGGATGCGAAGTATTAATGCTGTTCTCTTCAAGGATTAGGAAGGAATATGTGCGTCATGTTATACCAGTCTTCTGCTTTGTTGTTACTAACAGTGTAGAAAAAAAACCTACAAAATATAATCTATTCAAATGAGGAATTGTCTGTCTCAAACAAGGATAATTTAGAAACAAGCTATCAAACTATATAAGTTTAAGAAAACAGCTAGAATTAAAAAAAAAAAAAAGCAAAACAGATGACCCTAGTTGATACTCATTGCAGAATTACTGGTGAATCATTGGAACTCGGGTTCCTGGGTTTCCAGCTATGAGCCTTGGAAAGTGGACACAGGGGCAGGAGCTTCCTCTGGTAGAAAGTCTTCCTTTCTCATTTTGGTTTGTATCTCAAGGACCAAACAGTGATATCCCATAATGTTATTTTTATTACTTTAAACAAAATGAGGAGATGTAGAGGAAACTTTGCAGAGCGTACTATGGAGTATATATATATAAGCCAAGTCAATAGCCTGCTATGGAGTATGTAAATAGGCCGTCATATCGCCTGCTATGGAGTATATATATATGAGCCAAGTCATATTGCCTGCTATGGAGTATGTAAATAGGCTGTCATATCGCATGCTATGGAGTATATATATGAGCCAAGTTGTTTAGCCTGCAGGAGTTGAAGGACGCAGAAGCAGTGGAATTCCATGCAGTAGAATAGCAATGGTGCCCACTGTGGTCCCCAACTGGGACCAACTTACTGTTGGCATGACACTGTTACTCTGAAGAGTTGTCCCAGAATGGATATCCACTTCTGCTCTGGTCCTTCAGAAACACTGCCTTTCTTTACAGAGAAGAGGACTCCTGGAAGCCAGTATAGAGCAGAAATAGAAAACATGTGTGTTATTTTAGCATAACTGATATTAAACATTTTTTTCTAGCTCAGATTTTTCTCACCAGGCATTTAGAATGTTGTGTTGTTCTATTGTAATAATTTATTTTTAAAATGGCAGAGGAAATCTTGGTTTAGAAGTCATCATTATCAATATCCTATGAAATTCCTGTGTTCATGGTAAAGGTAAAGTCAAAATGGTGGTACACTGATTTTAGTATTGGTTAACATTATCCCACTTACAGACTGGCCTTGAACTGTCAATGTAGCTAGCTGAGGATGGCCTTGAACTCCTGACCTTCCTAAGGACAGGGATTGTATGTGTGTGCTAGCACAGCGACTCTGGCTGATTGGAAAAGTGATGGTATACAGATCCATCGTTGTAATTACAAGGAATCTTTTAACTTTGGCATCGCCTTCATCAAAACTTTTCTATGAGAATTCTCATCACAGCCTAGCCGTGAATTATATTGTCATGTGCAGTACATTAACTGAAGATTGTTTTCTCTGTGCCCTTAAACTTTATCAAGTGGTACCCTGCACCATTTGTATTATTTTGTGATATAGTGATTTGCTCAACATTGCTAAATCTAGGAAATTATTTTTAGAGGTTTATTTTTAAGTGTGTGTATGTGTGTGTAGGTTTGTACATGTGTATGAGGGTGCTTATAGAGATGGAAAGAGGCTGTTGGATCCCTTGCAGCTGTGATTCAGGCAGTTGTGAGCTGCCCACTGTGGTGCTGGGAGCCAAGCTCTGATCCTCTGGAAGAGCAGAAAGCTGCACTCTTAACTTCTGAGCCATCTTCCCAGCCCCTAGGGAATCTGTTAGCTGATGTATGGTATGTCTGTCCCACGGGTTGTCAGTCTGTTGGTAGATTCTGTTCATCCCAGTTTTTGTTTTTTATTATTCCTTAGCATTTTTTCTCTGGTTTGCTGCTACTGCAGGCTTCATGTAGGTCATCTTTTTAAAACTGTGAAGTCATGTTAACCACATTCTCTTTTACACTGAAATAGTATGGAGTGACATAGGATTGTGATGGACAGAAATGCAGAGCAGGGTAAACAAAGAGATTCACTGTCTCACAGTAGGAGGGGTGAGAATTATTTAATGAAATGATGTATTAGTCAACTTTGTGTTGCTATGACAAAATGCCTAAGGAAAACCTTTAAACAGAGGAAAGGTTTACAGCACAGTTTCAGGCCTCTTGCTTTTGGCGCATTCTAGTTGGAGCACATGGTAGAGCTGAATGCTTACTTCATGGCTGCCTGGAAATGGAGAGAGGAAAAGACCAAAGATAAGATGTGTCCTATGGCTGGAAAGGTGGCCCAGTGGTTAAGAGCACTGGCTGATCTTCCAAGGGACCTGGGTTCAATTCCAGAACCCACATGGCTGTCCAAACCATCTCTAACTTTAGTCTTTCAAGGTCCAGCACAAGATTCTGGCCTCTTTGGGCACCAGGCCAATGTATGTTTCAAAAACAAACATATACATAAAAGCTATACATGTAAAATTAAATACACATGCGCGCACGCGCACACACACACACACACACACACACACACCCTTCCTTCCAGGGCATGCCTTCAGTGCCTGCTTCCTCCAACTAGCCCTACCTCTTAAAGGTCATCGACCCTTCCAGGAGCCCATGGAACTAAGGTTCCAGCAATTAATCTTTTGATTAAGGTTGGAGCCTTCACAATCTAGTTGTCTCCCAAAGCCCACCTCCAAACACTGCTCCACTTGGGACCACACTGAACACATGAGTTTTGGGAGTAAATGTGTGAAATTCATCCCATAACAGTGTCCATATATGCATCGAATGAATGAATGAATGAATGAATGAATGAATGATGTTGTGGTGATCCAAACACCGTGGAGCTGTTCTTCAGAGTGCAGACTGACTGAACTAATTGTGTATTTTTTACCCCTATACAAGTCCGCCACTGTCCCCAGGTGCTGTGCCTTGTTACTTTCTGAGGGCTGAGGGCATAAGGTTGAGCTCATTGTGTTTGTTGTCTCTGATGAATCCTGTGATGAACGTGAGCATCTTTAGCCCCTTGGCAGCAGTCAGTTCTGGATGCTGCAGTCATCTTCTCTCATATTGTGCCTGTCATAGCTTTATTTCCCCACAAATCTACTACTCTCTGTGCATCCATGTCTTATTTAAGAAAGCTCTTGCTGGGTCAGAGGCATAGGCCTATAAACATAGCATTGGGGAGGTTGATTCAGGAAGATTCCAGGTTTGAAGGCAACCTGGGCTATATAATGAATTAGTTGTTGGCCAGCTTGGGCCATACAAAAGAACCCTGTCTCAAAAACAAACAAAAATCTTCCTGTACATGTAAAAATGTGAACTTTGGCTTTTATATTTCATGTGGCTTCTTCTTTGTTGATGAGTACAATTAGAGTTTATTCTGATGGCTGGATGTGATGGCTTATATACTCAGGGGGCAGAGCAGGGGATCTAGAGTTGGATTTACATGGTGAATTCCAGGTCATTCAAGGCTACATAGTGAGACCCTGTCTCAAAATCCATAACCCAACTTTGTTAATATGTATTTTTGCATTTGTTTCATTGTTCACACTGTTAAAACACTGTCTTGAAACTTATAAAAAGTATATCCAGAAGTTGCATTTTATAATTTTAATATTTTATATTTATGTACCTCTACTGCTGTTTCTTTTAATAAGGGAGATGATACAATTTAAGAAACATTTCCCTTAATAAATAATGGATTGCTAATTTTGGAAAATTGTGTATTTTCTTTTTTCAATTTCTCTAATAGAATTTATGTGTTTATATTTTTAGTTACATTAACTTTTTTCTGGAAGACAGTTTTACAAGAATCTAGTTGGACCAAATTTCCGGCTCCAGAACATTCCACCAACCAGGTACAGACACTTGTCGAGGGGATGCTCCTAGCCACTCTGTGTAAGGTATCTGGGATGTACACAGGCAGACTATGACCCAGCAGTAGGAGCGGGCAGACCAGCTGTGGCCTTGGGACATGATGTCATCATTTACAAGGCTCTCGCCCAAGGACACTCAAGTGACAAAAACGTTGCACAGAAAATCTCAGAATGTTCTCAGAATGTTTTTGGTAATTTTGCAGTTTTGGTTAGGAAACGCTTGTGGCTGGCCCCTGGCCCGTGCTCGTGACTGATGGGTAGCAGGTTAGGCATGTCTGCTGAGAGGGTCCAAGAGCTTGGAAGCACTCTTAGGTTTTATTCTAAGTTCTGATCTGACCGGGTAGTACTATTGGTCAGGTTCCACTTTACTTTAAGTATGAGAACACATGGGTGAGGTTCCAGGTTCAATGCCAGCATCACAGAAATAAAAATAAGATAGAAAAGGCAAGGAAGGTAATGATTATGAAGAGTAGAGGAAAGAGTTCACAGTTGGGAGGAAGGCAGTAGGGAGAGGTCTTTACTTAAGTATCCTAAACTAAAGACAGTGATTGTACCTTCTTTCTATGATTATAGTCTGGATATTGCAGAGAATAAGTGAAGGACTGTCTCGCAGTCTAAATGTCAGTGTTCCACATACCAGTACAAGAGTCATGCAGGTGACAGAGACAGCTATAACCTCCTACACACACACACACACGTTTTTTCTGTTGTAGTTGTTACTTTGGCATGGTAGAAAACAAGTCTACCATCTTTTTAAAAATAAAACTAAATGTGTTTACATTATTTCATATTACTAATTTGTCTTGAGTTATTTTTGAACTTTGACTAACTCTGAATAACATGAAATTGTTAGCATTATAGTTAATCCTGATTGGCTCTTATGAATACTTCCTCTTTGAATGTGTAATTTCCCTATGCTATGCATACAGTTACATTTTAACCTGACTAGTTTAGTAAACAGAATGGACTATTTTTACCAACGTTCTTAAGGAGTTGATTATATTTACAGTGATCAAAGAAGGATACAGCTGAGAGCCATTTTTTTCCTACATAAAACTCTGAGGATCCCTAGTCACTGATGGAGGTTCCCTCGCCGCTGGCAGCAGGAGACATAAGGGGCAGCGAGGGTGAGGGCAGCTACCTCTGTTTGCTCCTTCTACCTCTCCCTGCTGCCCTCCCCCCAACTGTGAACTCTTCCTAATCATTCCCTTCCTTGCCCTTTCCATCTTATTTTTATTTCTGTGATGCTGGCATTGAACCTGGAACCTCACCCATGTGTTCTCATTGAGCTATGCCCCTCAGCCCAAATCTCTTTTCTTTTTAAAAAATTTCTTTTTTTTTTTTTTTGGTTTTTCGAGACAGGGTTTCTCTGTGTAGCCCTGGCTGTCCTGGAACTCACTTTGTAGACCAGGCTGGCCTCGAACTCAGAAATCCGCCTGCCTCTGCCTCCCAAGTGCTGGGATTAAAGGCGTGCGCCACCACGCCCGGCTTAAAAAATTTCTTATTCTAGTAAATTTAGTGTTAAATATGAAAAAGTTATTTCCAGTTAGGTTGAGGCTGCAAGAAGAGGGAAGTGCTTAGGCCAGGGATTGCTGCTCAGTGGTAGCAATGCTTGCTCTGCTTGTTGGAGACCCTAGGTCTGATCCCTAGCACAGGGCTGTTGGAGGGAGCCCCAGTAGCCATGCCAGATTCTAATATAAAGGCCCTATTCTCCATAACTCGGAACATAATGTATATGTGTCATATGTCCTGGTGGCTCTAGTAACAAAGGATTGTGGTTTCCTCTCTTGACCAAGCTTGCCAGTTAATAGAGAAAATAAGTCAAATAGAGTGAGGCAGAGCGTGTGGAGAGTGTCACTCATGAGGTTGCAAAGAGAGAAGCCTATTGGGTGAGTCAGGAGGCACAGCAGTGATGGTTACAGTAGGGTTTAAAGAAAATTAGGATTCCAGCAGATCTGCTGAAGTGCTATAATATATGATGTTGATTAACTATAGCAAAAATATTTTACCAAGTCAAATCATGTAAATTTACTAGAGAAAAACTTCAAGTTGTCTCTCTTTTGGTTTTAGTTTTGGGTATGCAAATGGCCTGGCCCCGAATTTTACCTTCAGCTTCTAAGTAAGCTTTTAAATATAAGCAGGTCTTTTTATAACTGACTCTTCAAACATTAGAAAGAATTCATTGTCATTATCTTAAATCCAAGTTTTCTGAATGCATTAGTCTTTATTAGACCACTTACAGTTGAGAAAAAATTACAAATTTCATCAAGAACATATAAACAGTGATAAAGGGCATGTTGACATTTGACCCCCGTTTGATTATTTTTAATCTGTCTTTTTTTACTTTTAATGACTGAAGCAATACTAGATAAGACGCTGTGATGGCAGTGCTTGCAAGATGAATTGCATTGAAGTAATCAGAGCAAACCTAATACGTCAGAAAACAGTGTCCATTACTAAAGATGGCTTTGTTTGTTTTTGTTTTTTTGTATTTTTTTTTTTTCCTGAGACAGGGTTTCTCTGTGTAGTCCTGGCTGTCCTGGAACTCACTCTGTAGACCAGGCTGCCCTCGAACTCAGAAATCCGCCTGCCTCTGCCTCCCAAGTGCTGGGATTAAAGGCATGTGTCACCCACTGCCCCGCTGTTTTTTGTTTTCTGAGACAGGGTTTCTCTGTGTAGCCCTGGCTGTCCTGGAATTCTCTCTGTAGATCAGGCTGGCCTCAAACTCACAGAGATCCACCTGCCTCTTCCTCTGCATCTTGAGTGCTGGGACTACATACAGTTTTATTAAGTTGACTTTCAGAGGGAAGTACTGCTTCTTTTATACTGTAGTTGAACCACAGTGAAGAGCCTGCATGTCTTCCGTAGGGCTGCCCTGATGTCACCTTACCTCCTGTTGTCACTTTGATGGGACAGCGGGAAGTTACTCAGCAAAGAGTATTCAGTAATCTTGCTACATACTTGATAGCTTCTGTTTCAGACTTTTTGTTATTGTTGTTGTTGTTGTTGTTAAAGTTCAGGGTGACAAAGCTGCATTCATTCCTTCAGCTGTTCATTCATTCATTTCTCCTTTGTTTTTTTGTTGTTTTTTTTCCAGCTTAGCAGATCATACATTCTTCAGGAGCTGAGAACTGATAAGTCTCTTCTTCACCGTGATTTGAAACTTTCCAGTCTCAGAAAAGCTGACCAAGGTGTAGAATTTTTTTTCTCTATCAATAGAAAAGTCATCTGTGAGATGGGAATTCCTGAGCACTTCCTTATAGACAGAAGGATATTCTGCAGGATATTCCAGCTTTAAGGTTGATTCCCTTAGGAGCTCCTCAACAGGAAAAACCACTAGTAGGGCTTAGAGCTGTTGCCTCCCGTGCTAAAGGCTTAATTTTGCTATCACCTGCTCACCATATTGGGACTTCTTTTCCCTGTTAATTAGAAGTAACATAACTTTGTCTGACACAAGGACTTCCTTTGTTGCCCATGTGTCTCTAATTCCTTAGCCTTCCAAATGCTGAGGATACAGGAACCTGCTTAATACAACAGTTTCTGTGTGCCTTCATGTGGCATGGCCTCCTGATTTTCCCACCTCCTTTTTCCTCAGGGACTGCACAGGACTGATCCATATGGAAGAAGAAGTGCCTGGTTTCTATGGCGACAGTGGCAAGGTTAGAACAAAAGCATGCCTTGTGGCTTCTCTGTCCCATGAAACATAACTACTGTTCACCTAGTGACGAGAGCAGGGAGATCACAGAAGTCTTCCTAGGAGACTAAGGCAGTGTGGTGCTTGGCATCCCAATACATAATTTTATAGGGACATAGGGTGTGGATGGGGCCCCCGCAAGGAGCTGATGTCACCTAGGAGGTTAAGACAGGGCTTCCAGAGATGGTGGCATTTGGATTTGATAAGGACTTAAGTGTCTCTTCACAGATGACTGGTAAAAGGCTTTGATTAAATAATGTTTATTCCTTTCCCAGATATTAAAAAACAAATAAAAATAGTCATAGAAGCTATGCTTCCAACTCACTGTGCTCTCTTATTCTTTCCCATCACATCTGAACATTACAGTCAACCAGCTTAAGTCAATGCAGTATCCAGTGATGCTGTTTCCCACCCAGTATCCAGTGATACTATTTCCCATGCAGTATCCAGTGATAGTTTCCCATCTAGTATCCAGTGATACTGTTTCCCATGCAGTATCCAGTGATAGTTTCCCATCTAGTATCCAGTGATACTATTTCCCACCCAGTATCCAGTGATGCTGTTTCCCACCCAGTATCCAGTGATACTGTTTGCCATCCAGTATCCAGTGGATATTATCCTGCATCTTGTATCCAGTGATACTGTTTCCTATCCAGTATCTAGCGAATATTATTCCCCATCTTGTATCCAGTTGATATTGGTTTATATCCTGTATCTTGTAGATATTGTTTGACATCCTGTATCTAGTAGATATTGTTTCACATATTTCAGCCTGCCTGTTGATTGCTATATTGTGTCTATGGTAAGTTTACAAACTATATGCTCACCTCCATGAAACAGTTTAATATTGAATGTTACTTTCTTTGTCATTTTCTACTTGAGGAAATAAAAAAGGTAAAATTCAATAAATTATAATTATATAAAGCTAGCATAGTGTACAGAACAGCCTGACTTTTGAAATTCAAACACATGCTGACATGAATGTTATGGGTGAATCCTTGTAGGAATTTATAAAAGTAACTTACAAACTACTGATGGAGATGGAGAAACTTACAAAATGTAGTAGAGGACTGACTGGAGAGATGACACAGCAGTTAGGAGTGCCTGCTGCTCTTGCCAAGGACTAGAGTTTTTGGTTCTCAAACTCCTGGTTCACAATCTACAACTCCAGCTTCAGAGGACCTAAGGCCTGCTCATCTCCATGGCCATATGTCTGTCTGTCTGTCTGTCTGTCTGTTTTCCCCTCTCCCCCTCTTCCCCTCTCCCCCTCCCTCTCTCCCTCTCTATATACATGCACATGCATGTGCGTGTGCTCGAGCGCGCGCGCGCGCGCACACACACACACACACACAGTGTGAATAGAAAAATTCCTACTTCCTTCTGGGAACAGATTTCATAAAAATTAAACAAATGAATTCACAGAAACAGTAATTTCTGTTCTGTGAAATTACTTTACTATATACAAAATGTTACCTTTAGGAAATCTACAAAAGGTGAGGTATTGCATGTGTTTTTTTAAGACACTGTTTTACTAGGCATGCCCAACATGTTTTGATTCTCCTATAGACTGTAGTTTAAACTGAACTGTGACAGCTTGCCTGTTTGCTGTGCTCATACAGTGCATTTCTCAGTAGATCCAGAGCCTGTCTGTTCCAGACCGTACGCCCAGACTAACAGGGTGTGTCTCATACAGTGCATTTCTCAGTAGATCCAGAGCCTGTGTGTTCCAGACTGTACACCCAGACTAACAGAGTGTGTCTCATACAGTGCATTTCTCAGTAGATCCAGAGCCTGTCTGTTCCAGACCGTACACCCAGACTAACAGAGTGTGTCTCATACAGTGCATTTCTCAGTAGATCCAGAGCCTGTCTGTTCCAGACCATACACCCAGACTAACAGGGTGTGTCTTCGTCTCTAATTCATGGCAGGTGAATTTCTGGTAGTATGTTTTCCTTGTCTTAGTTAATATCTCATTACTTGCATTTTGCAAAGAGATGCAGGGGCCCTACAGGTAGGGGCAGTGGATAGGAGGTGAATTAAGTAGTATAAGAACTCCAAAGGAAGTGATTGTGTAGTAAGGAGGGTACCTGGACCACCCAGGAACTAAATTCCAGAGATACTGTCTTAATGATGAATATTGTGAGGCTCAGTTGCCTACATTTTCTTGCTCATGTCTTAGGGTTTCTGTTCTGTGGAACAGCATCATGACCATAAGCAAGTTAAGGAGAAAGGCATTTATTTTTGCTTAGACATTCACATCACAGAGCATCACTGAGGAAGCCAGGCCAGACACTCAGTGCAAGAGCCTGAAGGCGGGAGCTGATGTAGAGGCCATGTAGGGGTTCGGTTTACTGGCTTGCTTCTGGGTTGCCCAATTTGTTTCTTTATATACCCCAGGCCCAATGGTGGCACCATCCACAATGGGTTGGCCCTCCTACATCAGTCATAAGTCAAGAAGATGTCCTACAGACTTGTTCTCAGGCCAAGTCTAAGGAGACAGGTTCTTGCTTAAGATTCCTTCTTCACAGGTGACCCTAGCTATTGTGTCAAGTTGATACAGACACTAGCCAGCACACCAGCTCTTCAGACAATCCCTCACCTGACAGTGGAAGACTAAAATGTAGGCATTTCTGGCACACAGAATGGTTGACACAGACATATGATCGAGGCTCCTACATGTGCTGTGCAGTAAATCTTTGTACATTGTGTCTCATGAGTGTCCTGGAACAAAATGCTACAATTCCATTCAGCTACTATTAAATATTGTCTCCAAATAGTATATGCAGTTATAAATTAAGCTATCAGTCTGCTATGTAATAGTTCCCTCACGGACTTAAAAGATGAATTTTATATGTCTGCTGCCAAGCATCTAGCTGTCTCACAGATTTGAAAGTCAATAATATACTCCTATGTCTAGTGTGCTTGGACTATTTGTGGCTACTTTGCATTAGATTGTGACCTCCTCGGAAGGAATGGTGGTGTCTTATTTTATGTCTTTAATTCAGTAATTCTATCTTACCTGACATTTTCCTGCTCAGTAGCATTTCTTAATAAATGTAGGCCTGCAGATTGCATGAACCTCATTCACATGTTGAAATCTTCGTGTTCAGAGAATCATGACCTGAGTACTATGCATATCTGTACATGTTGATCAAGGAGATGGTTCAAATGAATAACTTGTAGACAAGTGTTTAGGAAGTGGTTAGAATTTACAATTTGATTCTTGGTATCGAGAAAGCCACTTGATTTTGTAGCAAGAGCCAGGATAAAGTCTCAAAGCATGCTTGAAAGGAGAAACAGCTGAGGTAGTAAGTAACCAGTTACTGCCTCTTGCCAATGCATGTCAAGTAGCCATTAAGGACTCTGTGAGGGCGGTGCACTGTGCCCTGAGGGGAACTTTTTACTCAGCACTCAGGTGTATATACATGGGTCTTTGTTCTCCTGCACCTTGAAGGTACTGATCTTGTGGGATTGTGTAGCAAAATCTATGTCCTGATCACTGTGAAGACTAGAGAGAATCTATACAAACCATAGAAGACCACTAATAACATCTCCATTAGATTCTTTATGCCACATTTCAAATTTCACTCTTCTTAAAATTTACAGAAGGAAAACAAATTAAGCAGACCTCATAGGAAATAAGATTCCTTCATGATATGAGGAGGTAGGTACTTTAAAATAGAATCTTAGATTAGAATCTCACAACACAGGTCTGTTATCTGTGAACCAGCTTTCAGCAAGTCACTCTTCTTCCAGGAGACAAAATACATAGAAAGAATTCTGGTCTTATGTTAAAACTCTTTGATTTCCAAGTTAATATAACGTCATCCTATAAAGTCTTCAGTTTCCTGGAATACCCATAATGAGTGTAGGGACCTAGCCCATATCACTGCAGTTTCTTGTACATGTGAGATTTAAAAACAATGCCAGATTCCAAAGTGAGGTTTATCAGCATGCCCACTGATACTGTTTGGCTCTGGTATTTAAAGTGACTGAAGAAACAGTGATTACTGATTCAGAATTGAACAGAGGGAGGTAGCCATTGCTGTTGTCCCAAATATGAAAGTAGAAGGTGTCATTCTTGGCATAGGGCTTGTAACTAGCCTGATAGAACATGGGGCAGAGAGCTGGAAATAAGGTCGTGCAGCCACCCATCAGACATTTTTTTTCTTCATTTAATCAGTACTGCTTGTATACAAACCTTCATTCAAGGTACCAATGGTGTCATGATGGGAGAGAATTTAGATATGTATATTTTTAAAATGTAAAAGTTAAGTATATAAGTAAAAGTATCTCCAGTGTACAGACAACAGCTGTCTTTGAAAACCGCTTTATGACATATATATGGTCCTAGGAGAAAGGGGCATATGCTCATGAAGTTACCATGCACTGTTGGGGTTTTGTGATCCTCCAAGATTATTCGCCAAAATCCAATACCCAGGACTTCAGTGCACTCAGTGTATGTGGGCATGAGGTCACTGAAGTAATGAGCTTAGTTAAGATGAGGTCGTTACGGTTGGTACTAATCTGACTTGGGTGTTTCTCAGAAAGAGAATTTTGGACACAAAGATCCACATAGGAGACAGGCAGTACAGACAGACAAAGGGAAGAAAGAAAGCCCTTTGCAAGCCCAGAAGTAGAGCCTGGAATAGATCTTTCCTGAGGGCTCTTTAGGGGCAAGCTAGTTGACACCCGGATTTGGGACTTCTGCGTCTCCCGAACTGTTAGTACCTGTGTTACTTTTGCCCGAGGTATGGTTGCCCATGCCAATGAGCAAATAAGCTGTCTGGGTGGTTCTTGATGACAGTCGCTTTGAGTGTCGACCTGCCACAAAGTAGAATCACTTGAGTAGGGAACCTTACCTGTAGAAGTGTCCCGATAGTCTTGGTTGGTGTAGGAAGGTCTACCTTGACTGGGTGGCACCTGCAGGTAACAGACCAGAAAAAAAAGCTATTTTAGAAGGACGATTACTCGCCCCCTCTACACCCCTCCCCTGCCACCTGGCTTACCCTCTTGACACCAACTTGGTTTGCCCTGTCACTGCTGCTAGTAGATTGCCCTTGCCTGCTAGTAGATCGAGCATTTCCAAGTATCTGCTGTGGACTAGGGACCACTGGCTCTCCAGGAACTCTCTGTGCTTCCTGTAGCAAATTGAGATAACTGAGTCCACACCTCGTGTGGATTGGTTGTCGCCTGCCAGTGAGTGAGTGGGGAAGCAGAAAGTGTGGTCCACGAGGACCGCATTGCACCATGGGAAACCTAATGGACTTGCTTATTTACTCAAGCAGAAGTCTAGGGAGCATGTGTGACCATGGACTTTAAGGGTGTGGGATGGTGGTAGAAGGAACGTAAAGTTGAATCAGTCTGAGTTTGTCAATATGAGCCCAGTGGACAGAGATTCTAGGTTTACTATTAAACCTTGCACAGTTCAGGGAAAAAGACAAAGGTACCAAGAGTTTTTTCGATTGGTTAGTTGAACTATTTGGAAAAAAGATGGCCTAATAGGATTGGGCCTGGTATTCCTTGTTTTAGTGTTGATAAAGGGATTTTTAAGGCATAGGGAAACTGGAATACTGGAGCAGATTTGTGGCTTAAAACCTAATCCTCCAGAATGGGCAGGCCCAGAAGACACACCCTTCACTAAAACTGTAAGATGCAAATGGTGAGAGGGGGCGCCAGCACATTTGAAGAGCTTTGTTGTCGCCCTTGTCCTTGTGCCAGACCTTAGGGTCGGAGATGCTGCCGCACAGTTGGATGTATTAAACTTGATGGGTTTAATGGGACCCCAGAGCAGTAGGCCAGCAAGTAGCATAGAACTGCCAAAGGCAAGCTGAACCTACTTATCACCACAGTGGGCACCACAGGCCACACAAGGCCCATAAAGGCCTGCGTCTTAGTTTGGGTTTCTATGGCTACAACAAAACACCCTGACCAAAAGTCAACTTGGGGAGAAAGGGGTTCAGCTCACACTTCCAGATTATAGTTCATCATTGGAGGAAGTTAGGACAGGAACTCAAGCAGGGCTGGAACCTGGAGGCAGGAGCCGATGCAGAGGCCATGGAGGGGTGCAGCTGACTGGCTTACTTCCCTTGGCTTGCTCAGCCTGCTTTCTTAAGGAACCCAGGACCACCAGCCCAGGGGTGGCACCACCCACAGTGGGCTGGGCCTTCCCCCACTGATCACTAATTGAGAAAATGCCCTACAGCTGGACCTGGTGGAGACAACTTCACCGGTGAGAATCTTACCATGACTCTTGTGCTAAGTTGACACTTACAGCAGCCAGTCCAGCCTAGCCCACAAAGGGCAGTGCAAGGCAAGTGAGTTTTAGATGACATCAACCTTTGGGACTAGCAAGTCAATAATTGTGTTTCCTAGGATGAAATAGATATGTTTCAGTTTTTGTTTCATATGTTTGTGTAGAATCAAAGGAAAGAAATGTTACATTGGGTTGCAGTCATGGAGATTCATGGCTCATCAATCAGTTTTCAGAGCTGAGGCAGTTTACAGACCCAGAACCCCTTGAGTGAAGGGAAGACTAGGTCTCTCTGAGGGGGGAGCCGTGCTAGAAGAACTAAGAGATATGTTCTTAGCTAGAATGCATAAGACTTATACTGTATAAAGATACAGTAGCAGCTACCCTCCTTCCCCCAGCCTCTGTCTGCTTAACTAGCCTGTTTCTATAGCCACATTTAAGCCATAGCCACTGTTTAATGTGCTGCTAACATTCAGCTGGCCACGGTCCACACTTGGGTGAGTGGGTTGACTATGAAGATCTGATTTTGCCCAGGCCAGGGGCACCTGGTTTGGAGCAGTACAGGGAAGGGCTCTGAGTGGCTCTCAGCAACACACAGCACCAGGTGTGGGTTCCTCCTATTCAGGCCAGGTTAACTGCCTCTGGAGAAACAAGAGTCAAAGAGTGCTTTTGTTTGTATGTTTAGTCGGTTGTCTCAGTATGTAAGTCTGATTCCTTTCAGTCAGTACAGGCTACCCTGTCATCGTTGAAGATGTTAGATGTGGGAAAGTGGCCAATTTTTTCCCTTTGTTCTGAGGAAGAGCTGCAGTTGATTCGTCAGGCTTGTGTCTTCGGCAGTGCTGGCAATGAAGTTTTATATACTACTGTCAACGATGAGGTAATTTGGAAGAAAAAAATTCAACCACCCATACTTTTAGTAATGGGTTTGTAAATTGAAGACAGCCGGGGTAACTAAGGAATAAGAAGCCTTTAAACCAGTATGGAAAGTCAATTTTTATTTATTCTGTGATGAGGCAGTTTGCTTTAGGAAGGCTGCCTGAGGTAATTTATAGAAATTTCAGAAATGTAGCTCCTTGAACTGCCTATTTTTTTTCCCCACAGATTTTTGTGCTTGGCACAAACTGCAGTGGCTGTCTGGGGGTAGGCGACATTCAGAGCACTATTGAGCCTCGAAGACTGGATTCTTTAACTGGCAAAAAAATAGCCAGCCTCAGCTATGGGAGTGGCCCTCATATCGTCCTTGCAACAACAGGTAACAGGAACTCAATGGACAGGTTTGAAGCATTGCTTATTTGTTAAGAAATAAGACCAGGATGCCCTGAAATTGAGAGCAAACTTTCTGATTGAGCAAGAGTGGCTGGCTCTGCCCTGTGAGTTTGGCCATGCATTGGGCAACATGAAGCAGGACTGTGCTGGAGTAGCAGGGTAAGGTAATGTAACACACAGGGTCTAAATGGGTGCAAGACAATGCACTCAGCCCTTCTGCTCTCAGTGAGTGTAATTATTGTGTGACAACTCTACTTACTATGGAGCTTAGGAAGCCTACACTTTGAACTTAGATTCCTGGGCTAGGAATTGAGAGACCAAATGTTGATTTTTGCCATCCTTCTAAGTCTTAGCAGTCTGTGATCCTTTCATTAAGTAGTGGCTGATAGGAGAAGTTTGCCTTAGTAGTGTAGAGAGAACAGTCTCTTGGCTACGTCACCAGAATTTAATTATGCCTTTGAGGTGTCCATTCCAGGACTTGGGGGAGGGGATTCCAGTGTAGGCCAGATTATTCAGACCGTTTCTTAGTTAAAAACGAACTAAAGCCTGAGGCTGGAGTGATGGCTTAGCAGTTAAGGAAAGGTGAAGTCAGGTAAGGATAGGGTCAAGTAAGGGTAGAGGAGACCTATAATAAGCTGTTCTGCTGTTGAGTCACCTACATGCCTAGCTCATGCTGAGCTGTGGTTTGCACTCTTGAGGTAGAGGGTTAGGTCAAGGTACTGTGTAACTGAAGTGTAATAGGAGACTTCTTATACCCTGGGACTGCAAAGGCTATGCCCTCAGCACAGGATTGGCCTCTTCCTAAGGATTGAACAGGAGACTTTTCTTGGCGAATTCCAGAGAAGGAAAAGGAGAAAAGTAAGTTAAACTATCCCTGAATTTGCAGCTATAGATCTGTGTCACATTAGACTGAATGGTCTGGGAAGTCTAAGGCTATGAAGTATATTAAGGGTGTGATAGAGATTCATGCAGATCCTTTCTAGAATGAGTTGCCTCTACAGAAGCCTGGAAGGGTCATCGGAAACAGCCTTTCAGTGTCAGTAAGCCGCATGTGATCTAAGATAAGCAGTTGTGTGGGGCACTAAGGCACCGTGGATGTGGTGAAAGACACATCCATGTGGCATGTCCTTGCTGATTTAGCGTCGGCCAGTGCTTCTCTCCATTAAGTGCCTGCTTCTATCAGCTGAGCGGAGAGGTGGGTTTTGAACGGAAAGGACTGAAGTCTGTAGGCGGCGGATGCTCTCCTGTTTGGGAACGTGGCTCCTGCTCTTCCCCTTCTTGGTCTCTCCGGTCAGATAACAGCATAGGCTTGCTTGCTCATGTGGGAAGTGAGCATGCGTGAGCACAGCCACACTTGGGTAGGAGACAGCACCAGAGCTCAGTCCAAATGCCAACTTCCTGTCTAAACACGTGAGACCTGGTAGAAGCAGTGGACAGGTGATTAGTAAACACGAGCTGTTAGAATATCAGACAAGATGGCAGAAAAGAAAATATCTGCAGAAAAAAAGATCTACATCATAGAAGATTTGGAAAAGACTCGGTGAACAATTATTGTCAAGTGAACCTTGATTGGACAAATTCTATAGCAGTTTGTATACCACAAAAGAAGAAAATCAAACCAGACAATCAGAGAAAGGCACTCAGAATACAGCCTATGCAATGTGGTAGAAAACACAGATGACAGGGAGCATACATGTGATTCATTTATTCAAAGTGCAGAATCAGAAAACTAAGTTATTTTATGGAAGATACACATATCTGGGGCTTTGGGGAAACATGCTATGTTTTTGCCTGAGTAGTATGTGGGTGTTATGATTTGTTATCCATAAAATTGCACATGTTTTGTGATTTTTTTTATAATTGTATGAGTACTATAATAAATTTTAAAATTTGGTCGTCTTATCTAAAGGAAGTGAAGGTTCAGCAGAGTTGAGGAACACCTTAACTTTATTTTAGCACTTTACTTATTCAGAAACCAACGTCTAGCTATATCTTAACTTTATGTATTTCAATTCCATCATGTTGCTTGGATGTGGAAAGCAGTTTGTGTTTCCAAGTAGGTTCTCTCAGGAGGGGAATTGGAAGGGAAGCCAAGCATCCTTTGCAGCTGAGTGGTGGATTCCATCGGTGGCAATCAAGGCATGGGTTGTACTGTCCTATAGAGTGAAGACTGCTTACCTTCTTCTGTTTTCAGATGGAGAAGTCTTTACCTGGGGTCACAATGCTTATAGCCAGCTGGGCAATGGGACAACGAATCATGGTTTAGTGCCCTGCCATATCTCTACGAATTTATCAAACAAACAAGTCATTGAGGTCGCCTGTGGGTCTTACCATTCTTTGGTTCTGACATCTGATGGAGAGGTGAGGATAATCAACACAAGCTCGCTGACTTGACCTTTCCTTCCCTTCTCTCTCTCTCTCTCTCTCTCTCTCTTTCCTTTTGTCAATAGGATCTATAGATTCCTTTAACTGCCCCCAAATGTGAAATTGAATGCTATTGTCTTAGTTTGCTTTGTACTGCTGTGATGACACATCATGACCAAAAGCAACTTGGGAAAGAAAGGGTATTTGGCTTTCAGGCTACAGTTCATCATCCAGAGAAGTCAGGGAAGAAACTCAAGACAGGAACCTAGAAGCAAAAACTGAAGCAGAGGCCATGGAGGAACTCTACTTACTGGCTTGCTTCTCATGGCTTGCTCAGCCTACTTTCTTCACTTGATCTTAGTCAAAAGGCCGAGAAGCGATTCAGCCTACTTTCTTATCCCTTGCAAGACCACCAACTCAGGGTGTGGCACTGCTGCCAGTGCATGGGCTGTGCCACATTAATCATTAATCATGAAAATACCTTACAGACTTGCCTGTCACCATCTGATGGAGTCATTTTCTCTTGAGTTTCTCTCTTCTCAGATATCTCTAGTGTATTAGTCAGAGTTCTCTGGAGAAACAGAACTTATAAAATGAATCTATCTATCTATCCATCTATCAATCATCTATCTATCCATCTATCCATCATCTATCTATCATCTATCTTATCATCACACACACAAACACACACACACACACACACACACACACACACACACAGAATTTATAGGCTATGTAGGCTATAGCTAGTACAACAATAACTGTCTACCAATGGAAGGTTCAAGAATACAGTAGTTATTCAGTCCATGAGGTTGCATGTCTCAGCTGGGCTTCAGTATACACTGTAATCCTGAAGTAGACTCTAGTGCCAGTGAAGGAATGGCCTTGGTAGTGAGGCAAGATCAAGTAGGCAAAGAAGTAAGCTTTCTTCTTCCACCTCCTTTATATCAGCTCCAGCAGAGGCTGTGGTCCAGATCAAAGGTAAATATTCCCACCTCAAAAGATCTGGGTAGGGCTGGTGAGATGGCTCAGTGGTTAAGAGCACTGACTGCTCTTCTGAAGGTCCCAAGATCAAATCCCAGCAACCACATGGTGGCTCACAACCATCCGTAATGAAATCTGATGCCCTCTTCTGGAGTGTCTGAAGACAATTACAGTGTACTTACATATAATAAATAAATATTAAAAAAAAAGATCTGGGTAAAAGGTGGAACTTCTCACTTCAAATGATATAATCAAGAAAGAATCTCCCACAGATGTGTCCAACCATTGGTTTTAGTTAATTCCAGATTAGTCATGTTGACAACCAAGCTCCATCCCACCTAGCTTGTGCCAGGATGTCAAAAGGTAACCAGTTATGCTGAGCTAAGCAGAGATATTTAACTACCCACCTCCCTCAAATTCAGCCTTATTCTTGGTAGCACTTTATTGCCATGGTGGTTTTATTATGAAGTTTCCCTGTATGTAGTAAGGATTTCAATCACTACAAATCTTAAAAGGACTCATCATTACTTTTATATTGCTTGCATATTACTTGCAAAATCCCAAATCCCAAAATGTTGAAAAGTATGGCTGGGGTGAAGTAGGTATTTTTGTGTTATATGATAGTTTTACAAGTGTTATACTACGTTCTCTGCCTGTACTGGGGATGGTGAGGAAGCTCCCTGAGAGGGTGCTGAGGTGCCCTGAGTGCTGATCAGTGTCCAGTAGTGACAGTTATGAGTTGTTTGCTTTGTTTATCAGTCTTTTCTTTCCTATAGGTGTTTGCCTGGGGTTATAATAACTCAGGGCAAGTAGGATCTGGATCAACAGCTAACCAGCCCATTCCCCGAAGAGTCACTGGATGCTTGCAGAATAAAGTAGTTATGAACATAGCATGTGGGCAGATGTGTTCCATGGCTGTTGTGGACACTGGAGAGGTAGGAAAGTCATTTAATACTTTTTAAAAAAAAGTTTTCTTTGCCTCCCTAGTGTCACATAATCATGGCATGCTCCTCACAACAGAACTGAGCTGCTGAGGGCTGAGTTTCCTTTCTTTCCCCAGGTCTACGTCTGGGGTTACAATGGGAATGGGCAGCTGGGCCTGGGCAGCAGTGGCAACCAGCCCACCCCATGCAGAGTGGCCGCCCTGCAAGGCATCCGTGTCCAGCGGGTACGTCTCCTGTGGTATGTGTGCAGTGCACTAGAGCCCAGTTTCCGTATGCATATGAAAGTCCAGCTGCTGTGATGTTTCTGTTGAAGTGAAGGTTAAAGCTTTTCCCTGAACTAAGTTGCAGATCTTCAGGGAGATGCTGTACTTGTGTGAGCTGTCCTGGAAATGTAGGCTTCACACCCTTTCCTGAAGTGTCTTGGACAACATATACACCAACAGTTTAAAAAATCTTCATGCCTCTTGGCTTGTAAGTCTACTCTTAAGAGAACTGCCCTAAGGAACCGAAAAAAGAGACTCTTATAAAATTAGCTAAGTCACAATAAAATTCATTAATATATATAATTAATATGCATTAAAAGCTACAATTTTAACCAAGGAATTTTGGGGGGAGAGAATAAACAAAAAATGGGTAAGATGAATGTAAGAAAAATAATTTACTAGTGTAACGGCAAATGAACAATTTAGATGGACGATGCTGTTCAGGAGGCACTCTCACATCAGCTCAGGCTGTTCTTACACTGGGGGTCCGTAGCCCTCTAACCACAGGGGTTATCATCTGTGTCATCACACCCAGATTACAAGGGACTTTTAATAATAGGGAGAACTCAGTGTAATAAAGGTGTCAGGTTGAAAAGATACAAGGTAGCTGCATATATATGCTACCACTTAAAAATGTGTAAGTGCATATTTCTATATCTGAATAAGTAGGAAAAAATGATCTTGAGCCCTGATCATGCTGAGCCCTGATCTTGAAAGATTTTCAATGTTTATACATTTCTCCATTTTCCACATTAAACATGTTTTCCTTCAATAACTAGAAGAAAGGATTAATGTGTCTGTCTTACGCTGGGCTCATTGCCCTCGGTTTTTACAACAGTAGTGAATGCTGTTGGAGAGCTGGGTGCAGTAGGTGAGCCAGCTGAAGAACTGGGGGTGATATCTGCAGCGCTGATCAACAGGCCCACTCAGCTGGGCCTGCGCCAGTTCGAAGAGTACTGGTTAGTGTACTGGTTAGTGTACTGGTTAATATGGGCAGACTACCTGCCCTTGGTTTTCAGTTTAGTTCTTAACCTACTCTTTAGCAGTGATGAAGCACTGCCTGTTACTTGCAGACCTGACATTTGTTTTTGTTTGTTTGTTTGTTTGTTGTTTTTTTTTTGTCCTTTCAGGTTGCCTGTGGCTATGCACACACATTAGTATTAACAGATGAAGGTCAAATATATGCTTGGGGTGCAAATTCTTATGGCCAGTTGGGCACTGGCAATAAAAGCAACCAGTCCTATCCTACCCCCGTTGTTGTGGAGAAGGACAGGTAATGTGTACATTTCCAAATCTCCTCAGTGCTCTCTAGTAATTAAACAGCTCTTAGAATTCATAGTATAGAATTGTGGAAAAGTACTCTTCTCATTAGACTTGTCTTTAACCAGATTGTTCATTCCTTTTTAAAAGTTGCCTTGCTGCCCGGCAGTGGTGCACACCTTTAATCCTAGTACCTGGGAGGCAGAGGCGGGTGGATCTCTGGGTTTGAGATCAGCCTGGTCTACAGAGTGAGTTCCAGGACAGCCAGGGCTCCACAGACCCTCCTGCTGTCAGCTCCCTGTATGTCATTTGTACCCCAGTGCTGCCCCGTGCAAATTACAGTGACTGAACGTCACTCGCAGTTCTGTGTGTGCCTGTCTTCTAAGTGCTTTCTCCCCTTGTTTTTTTTTATTTTTAACTTTAAAGAGAAGCTGGTAATGTTTGACATCTGCCTTCTATAGCTTGGGAAAACGATGGCACTTTGTGGGGAGCTAATCTCCCAGCTACTTATAAAAGCGGCCAGTTGGAAGGCAGGGTGATTGTGTTGTTTGAACTTCCAAACTATCGCCACATAGAGTCTGGAAGTGTTAGAAAATGAGGATTCAGTTTTATGCCCTGACGTAATTTCCAAACGACCCTAATGCCTGTGAAAGCCTCTGGCTTCTTTGGGCAGTCATGTAACTGTCTTTTCCATCATCTGGCTCAGTGGTATGACACATAAACATCACACTACTTCCCTTTAATCCAGTGATGCTGTCGCTCTAGAAATTAATGTGCTCTTCCTATTTTTATCCCACATGGTATTTTTTTATTTTTGATTTAAAGTGACTATATGGATAAATAGAGTGCTGTCACTTAGGCACCTCTTTCATCTTTTTTCCCATTGGAATTCTTAATAAATAGTCATTTGTATGTACATGCTGTAAACATAGTCAATCTTTTTTTACTTTTGAGATGTACATTTTATTTTTTAAAAATTAAATTTTATTTGTAATTCACTTTTTACACTCCACATTCCATTCCCTGCCCCTCCCCATCCACCCTCCATCTGTTCCACATCCCAAACCTCCTCCCCACCCCATCTCCACATCGATGTCCCAACCCCCTACCCCACCTGACCTCTAAACTCCCTGGGGCCTCCAGTCTCTTGAGGGTTAGGTGCATCATCTCTGAATGAACACAGACCCAGAAGCCCTCTAGTGTATGTGTATTGGAGGGCTCATATCAGCTGGTGTATGCTGTCTGTTTAGTGGTCCAGTGTTTGAAAGATCTCAAGGGTCCAGATTAATTGAGACTGCTGGCCCTCCTACAGGATTGCCCTTCTCCTCAGCTTCTTTCAGCCTTCCCTAATTTAACAAAGGGGTCAGCTGCTTCTGTCCATTGGCTGGGTGCAAATATCTCCATCTGACTCTTTCAGCTGCTTGTTGGGTCTTTCAGAGGGCAGTATTTTTGAATGCTCCATAGCCTCAGTAATAAGTGTCAGGCCTTGGGACTTCCCCTTGAGCTGGATCCCACTTTGGGTCTGTTGCTGGACCTTCTTTTCCTCAGGCTCCTCTCCAATTTCATCCCTGTAATTCTTTCAGACAGGAACAATTATGGGGCAGAGGTGAGAGTATGGGATGGCAACCCCATCCCTCACTTGATGTCCTGTCTTCCTGCTGGAGGTGGGTTCTGTAAGTTCCCTCTTCCTACTGTCAGGCCTTTCATCATAGGTCCCTCCCTGTGAGTCCTGGGAGTAACACGGTCAATCTCATATAACCTATATAGATCTGTAAAAAGAAACTTTTTAAGCTAAGAGTTTGAAAATAGGACCTTTGACTCCTTCAATGGGGAACAGGAGAGATAGTGAGGTTGGCTGGTACTTAAATGTCTGTAGCTCCATCATTGCTGAACTGGTATAGTTTCCAAAGAGATCAATGAGAACAGAAGGGATGGCTTACGACCGTAACTATAACAACGCCTTAGACCACCAGCCAGCCAGTAGACACTTAGTACCAGCCTGAGCAGTGGTGCTAAAGATCACATAGAGGCAGCAAGGACAGAAAGGTGACTCGCCAGCCCTTCCCCGGGGTGCTTCTGCACTCACCTTAGCATCTTCTCATCGACTGGCTTGGACTACCCTGCTTTCTCTGATGAAGAATGAGACCACATCTTCCCACTGGCTCACTCTGGAGCAGACTGTGGGCCACTCAAGTGGAGGAGAGAACAGAAAGCAGAGAAGCAATGAAGGGTGCCCGTGGCTTCGGGGCTCTGAGCGCCTGCCCAGCCAGCGTCCTTGACTGGAACCCCGGGGTTTCTCCTGTGTGCTTGAGCGCTCGCTGGTGTCCACACAAGTGTGCTTGCTGATGCAGGATGGGTATCCAGAAAGGACCGTCCTGCTCTCCGTAGTTTCCTTGCACTGTCCTTCTGAGCTTGCACAGTGTCAGGCAGGCCTCAGTCACAGGCATGTGGCAAGAAAGAAATGTATAATCTGCTAGGACTTGTTCCATATCTCCCTGCCCTTCCCAGTGGCTAAGGCTCATTCATGGGTCATGACTTTCTTCTTACTCTTCTGGGGCTCCTTCCAGCGAAGCCTAATTAGGAAGGGATTGCATTCTGGGTGGGGCAGGGGTGAGTCTACAGTCGTTAGTGCCTGTTCATAGAGAAAGAAAAATAAAACCTATGTACACTGGATTCTCTGCTCAACCAAAGGAAATACTTTTAAAAGGTTTGGCACGTGTGTTCTTAAGTTTACCCCATAAAGACGTATTATAATTAATTATAATATAATTTTAGCCAAGCCTTGGATTTTTGGTAATTCTGTGGCCTCTTGAGGCCTTTAATAGTCCACTGGGTGGTTACAGAACCATGACGGGGAATTAGCTTCTTAGTCTTTTTGTCTCATAGAATGCTAGTGATAGTTGAGATGTCTGAGTGCTTAACAAAACAAAGCAGCAACAACAAAACCCCCTTTTATTAGCTGCTTAGCTCTCTGTCTGTGAGAGTTCACCGCAGTGCAGCTTCAGCCATGCAGTACCGCAGGGCCGTAGTGCTGAGGGCTCTCATTTCAGGGCCATGTCTGACTCCACCTTGGCTGTTCATCCAGGTTAGCCTGAAGATGGGGGTTGGCTGGAGCAATGCTCTGCCCGGGGTCCTCCCAGCTAGCTCCCAGCTGTCTGTCATGCACGGTGTCCTTAGAACACTGTCTTCTTACCTCACCTCCTCGCCCAGAGCTCTCTCCCATTTACCTGTCACATTAGCTCAAGACCAAGCTCATGGGCCTTTGGTGTAAGAGACAGCACGGTTCCTAGCAAACCCCATGGCTGACTTGTCCCTACACTGAGTTGTCTGTTCCAGGTAGAAGCTCCTATCAGTGCCTCTTTCCTGACTTACTATGTCTCTCTCTGCCTGTAGGTTGGCTATAGGTTTTTCTCTGCCTCACAGGCTCTGTGTTCCTCTGACAAGTCCAAAGTCTGCCAGGACCAGTAGCTCTCAGGTCTGCTGTCTTACCCAGCAGAGCTGGCAGACTGCTATACTCTCATTTGCTGCTTCTCTCCAGGTGGAAGCCGAGCTCCCAGTCTGCCCCTGCAGTAGCTGTTTGAATGATGTTAGTCATGGAAGGAGCTGCTCTTGATGCCCCAGTCTTTGGGACCACCTCATTTCATTGCCTCTGAGACAATGGCTGCTTGGTAGCCTGTATCCAAGTTGTGCATTTTGCTCTCCCGACCCTGAGTTTTTTTTCCCTTAAAAATACAGTAAAGCCAGCCGGGCGTGGTGGCGCACGCCTTTAATCCCAGCACTCGGGAGGCAGAGGCAGGCGGATTTCTGAGTTCAAGGCCAGCCTGGTCTACAGAGTGAGTTCCAGGACAGCCAGGGCTACACAGAGAAACCCTGTCTCGAAAAAGCCAAAAAAAAAAAAAAAATACAGTAAAGCCGGGCAATGGTGGCATGCTCCTTTAATCCCAGCACTTGGGAGGCAGAGGCAGGCAGATTTCTGAGTTCAAGCCAGCCTGGTCTACAGTGTAAATTCCAGGACAACCAAGGCTATACAGAGAAACCCTGTCTCAAAAAAAAAAAAAAAAAAAAAAAAAACCCAAACCAAACAATAAAACTGATAATAAGAATATACATGATATGGCTTCTACAAACTACTTTTGCCTCAGAGCTAAGGTTGCAACCAAACCAGGATGCTCTGATGACCGCCATTGAGGCTCTTATGTCTTTTGTGAGGTGGGAGCAGTGGGCGTATTTTCCTTCTAGTAGATGGATTTCATTGGCTGACTCCTGTTTCCATATCTGCTGAAAAGCATATACTTAGTAGAAAGCCAGATCGTTTGGACCTTTTTCCCACTGTGCAATTCTGCAGAGCACCAGATATGTGAGTCATTTCCTTGATCCAACCACACAAACGTTAGGAGAGATTAGACAAGGTCTACCAATCCAAGTGCATGACCCAAATACAATCTCTGTGTAAGAGGCATTTCACTAAAAGCTGTGCAGTGATGAGTTAACCAAACTGCCAGAGGTCCTGGCTTTGCCCTGACCCCTGAGACTGAAAGTCAAAGTGGAAGCTTTTATGCTAAATTTCTATTCATGGATCTGAAAACAAGTTATTTATCCAACCTAAGGAATCAGGATTAGTACAGTAGCCACACTTCCCAAACAGTCCTATTGAAGTCGCGTGACAATGTAGTTCCCTGTTTTAATCCTTACCCAGAAAGGGTCACTTGACCCGTCACTCATTTCCCTGTGGTTTTGTTGAACCGACTGACTGTCTCTGTTTCTGCTTATTTCTTTCATTCCTTCTGTTTACACCCTCCTTTGGCTTAGCCCACTTTATCTTGTGGAGTGAGACTGTCCAATTGTAGAAGTGAAAAGAGAGAGAAGGAAGTTCTGATTTGGCCCTTTTATGGCAGGAACAGCATAGAGTAGAGGTCCTGCTGTGCTGATTGCTGTACCAGACACTGCCCAGTGCATATGGGGATCCACTCAGTATATCCCATCCCTTTAGTGTGCAGAAGGCCCAGGAGCCATCAGTGTAAGGCATCCTCTTGGCATGCAGGAGGCCTGGAATCCATCCACTATATCGCATTCTCTCAGCGTGCAGAAGTCCCAGGGTTGATCTCTGGTATTAAAACAACAAACTATTGAGTTCATTGTACAGAGCAGAAGCCAGGGTGACTTCAGCCCTCTCCTTTTAAAGTACCTGATGGTTTGGTTTTGGTGACAGGGACAAGCGCAGGGCAGTTTTCCTGCTGAGTTAGTGCTTATGTATAGAACCCCATCCTACCTTGTAGATGATCCATGTCTTTATTATCTAGTTAGTAATGCTTTTAAGGATTAAACATTGCATTTTTAACTCAAAATAAGATGGCGTATATTTTTAAGGCCTATTGGTAATCAGTAGATCCTCATGTTATAAGCGCCACAAAGTATGGCTCCAGCATTTGGTGGCTGAAAGTTTAGGACATGAGTTGTCCAAGTCTTACTTTGTTTTTTCTGTTCCTTGGGCCTACCCACTTCTGTCAGCTAGTTAGTGGGCACAGTCTGAGTCAAGTGCACTCCGGGAAGGAGAGGCCAGCTCTTGTCCTCCTGTTAATGTATCTCTGTGTTGTTTGCTTGTGAATTTAGAATCATCGAGATTGCAGCTTGTCACTCTGCCCACACATCTGCTGCCAAGAGCCAGGGTGGGTACGTGTACATGTGGGGCCAGTGCCGGGGCCAGTCGGTGGTCCTTCCACACCTCACCCACTTCTGCTGCACCGATGACGTGTTTGCCTGCTTTGCCACCCCTGCTGTCACCTGGCGCCTTCTCTCCGTGGGTAAGCTTGCCCTTGTTCTCTTGGGACAGTTCTGAGAACCAAGAGGACTGGTACTTTGGCCGTGTGACCTTAGGACTTTGGGTACAGGATCTAATGAGCTGCTTTCTGGGGGCCTTTGGGGAGGGGAACTGAAACTACCAGGAAGCAACACATCACTAATCAGAGGTGATTGGATTGGATTGGATTGCTTTCTATCCGAAAGCTGTCTTTTATTTTTTATCTAGAAACAGTCTAGATATCCGGACATCTTAAATCTGATTCAGTTAGTGAAATAGTTGGAAACATTTTTGGCTTTGAAAAGTTTACAATGAATGTTCAAAGGCATGAATCCATACCCAGAGGCAAAAGCCTTGTACAGCTGACAGTTGTTTGGGGGATTCAGCATTTCCCAAATACCCAGCGAGTAGGGGCCTCCTCCTTGCCATCGTCGTCGTGTTCAACTGTCTGTGACTGAACCCAGAAGCACCGTGTTGTTTCTCCTTAGAACCCGACGACCACCTTACTGTGGCTCAGTCTCTGAAGAGGGAGTTTGACAACCCTGACACTGCAGACCTCAAGTTTCTGGTTGATGGAAAATACATTTATGCTCACAAAGTCCTTCTCAAAATTAGGTAAGAGTGGGCCTCTGTGGGCAACAGTGTCTAGTGATCCCTGGGATCCAAATGGTGGGTAGGCAGACAGAGCTGGCATTCATGTCCTCTACATACCTGCTGTTGTGGATGTGTGCCACACACTAAATAGATGTTTAAAATAATTAGTAAGAGCCGGTCTCTTTTGAGGAGTGAAATTAATTCATTTATCAATCACTTCAGGTATCCAAGGGAACTGTGCCAGACACGTGAGTAATTAAGAGGCAGCTCTGATGAGGCTGTTTGTGCCCTTAAAGCACAGTGTCAATGGGGTAGGGGTTGGGGAATGAGACAAGATGTGGAAGGCAAGGTGGGCCACAGAACTGGGTTTGTTCAGGGAATAAGCCCTGGAAGCTGGCCGTAGCTTGGTGCTGAGTGTGTTTTGCCCTTGGAACAGGGCCAAATGCTCTGATTTACTTTACTGCCTGGGGCCTGAACACAGCCCTGAACACAGGCCTGCAGACAGTCCTGAACACAGCCCTGCAGACAGTCCTGAATACAGCCCTGCAGAAAGCCCTGCAGACAGCCCTGCAGACAGTCCTGAACACAGTCCTACAGACAGTCCTGAATACAGCCCTGCAGACAATCCTACAGACAGTCCTGTAGACAGTCCTGAACACAGCCCTGCAGAAAGCCCTGCAGACAGTCCTGAACACAGCCCTGCAGACAGTCCTGAATACAGCCCTGCAGACAGCCCTGCAGACAGCCCTGAACACAGCTGAATTCAGATACTGCCAGGCTGGAGAAAAAAGAATTGGGGGTGGGGCAAGGTTTTTCCAGACCAAGGAGACCTGGGTGATGCCAACACAAAAATGTTTTAAATCACACTTACTACATTTACATTTATAAATGTAAATAAATGTAATTTATTTATATGAGCAGTGCATGGTATTCACCTCACCTTTGTTCCATGTCACAGTCTGTGAAGCCACCACCCTACCTTCAGATAGAAAAATCTGTCCTTCCTCAAAGATCCCATGTCCCAGATTGAGCAGCCAATGATTTTTTTCCTGTCATACACACTAAGCTGCTCATATGTATGAAATTATATAGCGTCTCTTCTTTCCTGCCTGCCTCTTTCCTCCTAGCATGATGATCTGGGATTGTGTTACCACTGTGTCAAAGAGATTGAAATCCTCTATCCGTGACTCAGAAACCCACTATGGTATTTCAGTCACATAGTGCCACATGGTTCACTCTCACCACAGAGCCTATACTTTCACAAAGGAAATGGGGGCTTAGTTTACTGTGACAGAGCGAGCACTGTACACGCTCAGCCTACGCCATGACAACGCACTTTATATTAGCAGTATGGTGTTTTCTCTGAGGCTGGGAGAAGAACCAGGCCTACACTTGAGCTCGTGCTGGTTTGTGGCAATCTTTGTCTTTCTGAGGCATGACACATAGCGTTCTCCAAGTCTGCCTGTGTCCATCTTCCCCTTCGTCTGATTGCCTTGGGGTCTACCACAGTGACTCGGCTTATGTTGATTTCTATAAAGAGCCTGTCTTCACATAAGTTTACATCGTCAGTTACTAGGGTTAGATCATCACCTAAGAACTTTTAGGGACATAATTCAGACAGAATGGAATAGAGAAACATAATTAATCAGTTATAAAAAAAATGCTGATTGGTAAAGGTAGTGTGAGAAGGAGGCCAGAGGTCCCCCGTCTCCCTCAGTCCAGCTGTAGAGTCAGCTGCCTGGGCTGCCCGCAGCAGCAGCAGCAGTAGGCTGCATTTGCAGTCTTGCTGATTAGGCAATTGAAAAGCACGGAGCCAAGGCAATGACAGGGTTTTGGCAGTGTTCTGTGCCTGAGATAAGTAACTGACATAAAGGTTATTTGCTTACTTAGTGCGGCTGAACTGTGACTCCAGCTTGAAAGCTCACCTTGGCTTGGGGTTGATTTGGAGGTTTGGTTTGGGGCCTCCTGAAAGGCACTATATCTTGGTGGGAAGTGCCCACTGGAACCACCCTACTACTGTCACAAATCAGGGGTCAAAAAGGAGCTTGGTCTCCACAAGTCCCCTTCAGTGCATTGTCCCAGTGATAGACCCCACACTAAGTTAGTTCCCTTCTCTACCCTACCTCTTAAAGGTTCCATCACCTCCTATTATTGCTACCCTGGGACCAAGCTTTGACACATTAGCAAACAGCTTCAAGAGAAAGTCCTCAGGTAGTCCCTTGACTCCAGTCTAGAACCTGGGCTATGATCTTTTCTTCTTTCAGGTGTGAACATTTTCGTTCTTCATTAGAAGACAGTGAAGACGATATTGTAGAAATGAGCGAGTTTTCGTATCCCGTGTTCCGAGCTTTCCTGGAGTATCTATACACAGATAACATCAGCCTATCTCCTGAGGAGGCAGTAGGTAATCATCACAGACTTTACCAAGAAATTGGCAAATGTTGAGTAATTAGGAAGGTGGCTTCGTTCCAGGCCAGGAGACAGACACTGTGATGCTGGCAGGAGCTTCCGGTGATGCTGGCAGGAGCTTCCGGTGATGCTCGCAGGAGCTTCCGGTAGTGCAGAGCCTGCGCTTCTCTTTTTGGTTCTTGGATGCAGCATTTGCCTTTTCTCAGACTCTGCCACTGAGCTACACCCTCAGGCCCAGAACAAGGACTTCCCTTGTCACTCCTCCATATGAAGGCTGAGTGGGTAGGTCCAGTAAGAGGTTACTAGAACACCGATCACCACTGGAGCATCCCGGGCAGATATGGAGGGAAGGCAGATGGCGAATCTTGTCTGTGAATGCAGAGCCCGAGACGATCTCTTCATCATTGCCCAGAGATCAAGATCACATCTGCTACTCTTGGTTGTGAAAGTGGGCATTTTAGGTGGCTCAGTTAAACGTTTCACAATCTGAAATCTATTATCTATATCTTTTTTTTTTCCTTTGTAGAGATCAATGAATAAGAATGTGAGGGTTGAAGACCAGGTCATGCACAGGGAAAATAGCCTAGCCAAGAGAACAAAAGAAGAGTCACTGATTAAAGAGAAAAGAAACATTAGCAAGTAGCAGAGTGCCCAGGGTCAGAGCATGTCCCCACAGTACACTCTGGGTGAGTGTTGAATAAGAGGACTCCAGATCAGTCTTTGAATTTGGCACAGTGAAGCCTATTTATGTGTGGGAAGACTCACCGTGGGGCAGGTTCAGACAGTGGCAAGGGAGAAAGACAGCTAATGAGACTGCTCTCTAAGAGACTGCTCTCCAGGAGTGTTGCTGAAGAGGAGCAGAAAGATGGGTTGGAGGACAGGAGACAGATGTGCCCATGAAAGGGGATTCCTTTGTGTTATTTGGTGCTGGAACTGAAGGTAGGCCTTGGGCCCGCTGAGCTTGTGCACTGTGTTGCTGACCCACTCCCAACTCAGTCTGCTTTCTCTTAAATTCTATGACAACATGTGTGCTGGTGGGCATGGCCTCAGAAGAGTCTGCTGACTTGGCAGAGGGTAATTCAGAGAAACACAAACCTGTTTCATTTCTAGGAAAAACAATTCAAGCCATTCTGATGTTAACTCCTATCAGTTGTCAGCTCAGCTCAGCTCAGCTGTCTTCTCAGGTGCTGTGATGGCAGCTTTAGTGCTACAGAGCTCATTTTGCCTGACGGAAGCCCTTCACAGCCCTTTGAGCACTGGACCTCAAGGGTCAGGTGCTCAGAGCACACCCACAATAAATTCTTCTTTCCACCAGGATTGCTAGATCTGGCTACATTTTACAGTGAGACTCGACTGAAAAAGCTCTGTCAACAAACTATCAAGCAAGGAATCTGTGAGGAGAATGCGATTGCCCTGCTCTCCGCTGCCGTCAAGTACGACGCCCAGGTAAGAAACGCATCTTCCGGTGAGCCACGAAAAGTAACCCGTAGGTAGATGAAGATGGAACATACAGAAATAAACAAAGTCCTACAGAAGTTATGTGACTATAATGGCATCAAACGTGTCTCCGGAACATTAGAGGAAGACACTGTGCAAGGCCAGGAGACCTAATTTCCAGTGAGTAAAATCTTTCTACATCAAGTGTGAAATGACTCTCGGGTAAAGGAGTTTGCTACCAAGTCTCACAGTGTGAGTTCAGGACCCACATAGGGAAGGAGAGAACTGTCTCCAAAGTGTCCCCTGACCTCCATACATGTGATGCGACATGCACCATGGATAAGCACACACACATAAATAAGTTCACAAGCAAATTAATTAAATGACACATTGAGAAAATGTTTTCATAACATACAATAAATCAAGTTCTTCATAGTAAAAAAAAAAAGAAAAGAAAATATGGGCAGTTTGACTGGGAAAAAAATGAGCCAAAGAACAAATGGAAAGCATAATGAATGAGAGAAGCAGGAGATGATTCTGTCCTTAACGAGCATATACTTGCATGGGGAGGTCAGACGTGGTTTGTATTTCCTTCTCCTTGCTCTCTTCCTGAACTTTCTACAGTGATTGTGTATTGTCAAGATAAAGAAAGGAAAGAACCTTAATTTAGAGCTAAATCTGTAGGAAACAGGCCATAGCTTCTTGGAGACAGTTTCCTCTTGGTATAAGGATATCCTCCCTCCCCATTGACTTTTTAAAAAAATAGATTAGTGAGGGAGACTGGTAAAGACGGAGTGCCCTTTTCCTTTTTGGTAAACAGTAACATGCTTATGTAGGGGATTCTAAGTATGCGGGAGGAAACGATGCAGGGAGCAGACTTTATGACTGTCCTGTCCACAGGGCCTGGCTGCCCCCAGCACCCCAGGGCAGAGCTCAGTCCTCCTTCCTTTACTCTCTATTAAAAACTTTGTTTTGTGGTTCTACACATTGAATTTTAGACCTTTGTACTAGCCAGGCAAGAGCTGACCTCTGAGCTATATTCCCAGCTGTCCAGTTTATTTTGAGGCAGATTAGTCCAGGTTTAACCTTGAACACTTTGTAGCCCAGACAGGTTTCCAACTTGCCATTTTCTTGCCCTTGGGCTCCTAAGTGTCTTGAAAAATAGGCCTGAGCCACTAGGCCTAACTTGCATATATATTTTAAATTGTTGAAACTTGTATGTATTTTTAAATACTTGAAGTTTCATTTTTTATTCAATATTTAAACTATGCAACTACATCCACATGGAGGAGGTTGGTAGTAGGGAATGTCCAGTGAGGTGGCTGTGTCCCCCAATAAGTGTTCAGGGCAGCCTCACCCAACTCGTTGGCTCTAGGAATGTTGACAAGGGCTTGGACTGTAACTATACTTGATGTCTCGGATGTGGGATAGGGATGGGGATGGGGATGGGTAAAGATAGATTAAGGTTCATGTCAAGAACTTTGGGCTGCGTAACTGAAAAGATGCACAGTCTTACTGTGTGATGGAGCATGGCGAGGAGCACCCAGTCGGTCGGCTAGGGCGACTGAGAGCAGCACTTTAGGAGACACACTGGGAATCCGGTCTCAAGGGTCTGTGAAGCACGCAGAAAAGACATCAGAGAGCCAGTCTGCAGTGCAGAGAGCTGTCCTGAGAGCTGGACGAGGACACTAGCAAAGGGCTCCACGGAAGTACCACGGGAAAGCCATTGTTAATGTTGAGTGAAAAGTGAAATTTCAAATATTTAGAAATACACAATTCAGGACAGGTGTTTTAGGAATTGATAAAAATCTTTAAATACGTTGAAGCTCTAGTGAGTCAGGTTGCATGCTCTGATCCAGTGCGAAAGCTACAGTGTTGCAGTAGAGCCCTGCGGGAAGTCCTGAGAAAATGGAAGCAAGGAGCTGGCAGTGGGGGAGGCCAGAAACAGCTTGTCCTGGTAATTTTACTTACAGATTTAATGGGGAACAGATTGAAGGGCCAGCTGAGATAAATCAATGCATGTTTGTGTAAAAAGAACTGCTTGAAAAGCAAGCTGATAGGGACAGTTGCTAGAGCAGGTCCTCAAATAGGTGTGGCAGTGTGACCTAATGGTAGAGCAAGGAGGTAGGCCTTATATTAATCATGGACCATTCACTAGGATACCCAAAAAGAAATGTCCACAGGTTTCTAGCAAGAGGCAGAAATGAGGGGAAGGGCTTTATGGAGCCTCTTCTGAGTGAAGCAGGAGGCCCCATTCTCTCACATAGAGTAAGAGGAAGTATTGGATGACGTATGAGTCAGGTTCCAGAAGGATGAACAGGGAACAGTACTCAGGTGGCTTACGTGTAAAACAACAGCATTTAAGTAGAGAAAGTGTTAGAAAAATAATAAAGAGCTTGCCTTATACAGACAGAATTCTCTGGGAGGTCAGTTCTACTCTCTATCAATTTATTTAATCCTACAAACTCTTTCTGAATTCCATTTTTAGAATAATTATGGGAAATTCCCAGTCCAAAAACCAAAGGAAGATAGACCTAAGTGGTGGTTTCTTAGGGACATTTGGTTTCCCAGTCATTATCAACTCTCCTGACTCTGGGTCTCTAAGACACTGAAGTGCTCAGCTCCCTGCCCCCATAGCATCAGTACTGGTGTGTGTGTGTGGGGGGGGGGATCCCTCCATCATTCTGTAGAACTCACCTAAGAGGTGCCACTCTGTCATGTGTACTTTCCTATGCTGTCTGGTACTGAGTGGCTCAAAGGGTATTTGGCATTTATCCAGACAGCACATTTTTGTTGTCATGCAAGGACACGACTATTCCGTTTTTGTCTTCAAGAGCTCCTGTGAGGCGGAAATGTCCCCCTGCCACTGAGACTCCAGCAGCCTGCCAGTCTGTTATAGGATGGCATGATTACATTTTCCTTGTGTAAAATTTCCCTTCTTTCTCACAAGGGAAATGTCCTATGGGTTTGTGTGCATGTTGGCATGGCTGTTTATTTTTTTTTACAGTCATCTTCAGCATTTGCTAGAGTTTACATGTATTTAGAGGAAAGACTATAATAGGCAATGGACATATATAATTTCTTGGGAACTGTTGGGAGCTTTATATTTTATAAAATAGCTTCAACAACAGAGACAGAACTTTAAACTTTGAATATGAGCAGGTGGTACCTTTGTGCTGAGTCAGATCATACCTGGGTGTAGAACACTTCCTTAGAAAGCCTACTGTGCCCGAGGATTTAAGCTCATTCCTCAGCCCTGATTTTATATAAATACATGTATTTGTATTGATACACATGTAGTTCTGTAAAAATTACTTTGGCTCTGGAGACTGAACCCAGAGCCTCACCTGCACTAAGCACACAGTCTACTGCTTAGTCACTCCTGGTTAAGATTATCAAGGTGAATGTGATGAAGTCCTCCCATCCCACCCATTGTCCTGCAGAGAAAAATAAGGATGTCAGTGACCCAGGCTTGCTGGAATTAGCAGTTGTCTTGCTGTCCTTTTGTCTATAAACTCTTCACAGGCAGAAGCACTTAAAACCACAGGGGAGGGCAGTGCTGTGAACAAGTATTATTGAAAGGGAAGGAAAGAATGACTGCAGAGGTGCTGGAGGATGCCCAGCTTAAGTTCCTCTTTTGGAAGAACAGGCTAGACGTTTGGCCTGGCTGCATTGGACTCTTATGTTATTTACACTTTCAGAAACATCGACTAATTGTAGTTAATAATTGCTGTAGCTGTATCTCCTGCTAACATTCCCTCCTACTGGTCATCTGATCCTTTTTCTGAGAGAAATTCTCTTGCCTTGTTGGGCTGCACTGGGAATACAAACTCATCAAGCTGTTGTTGTTGTTCCTAGGACTTAGAAGAGTTCTGCTTCAGGTTCTGCATCAACCATCTGACTGTAGTAACACAAACGTCAGGCTTTGCAGAAATGGATCATGATCTTCTAAAGAATTTCATCAGCAAAGCCAGCAGAGTTGGAGCCTTTAAGAACTGATCCTGCATGTGGAAAAGAATGCTTAAGCCTTCCCATTTCACCCCAGCAAAGATCAATAAATAAGCGAATAAATAATAATTACCAAAAAAAGCCATTGATGAACAACTTCTCTGTAATTAACAGTGTGGATGAGAACTACATCTGGCCAGATTCTTGTGTTCTGTCCAAAGCCTGCAGTCGGTTCTTTCCATCTGCCTTCTCTGAGGTTTACAGTAGCAGGCACTGAGTGCACCAACTGGAGATGACACACCACATAGAAGCTGAAAGTGTACCAGTGACACTCTACTGGGGAATCTCCCTCTCCCAGCATGTGTCAACTGTAAATAGCTTTGTGGGTAGGTGGGTGGGGACTGTGTTCACCTCCTTTCTCTGACCAGGGATCTGTCTGGTATGAGCTTGTACAAGTCTCTTACATGTTGTCAGTCTCTGATTTCATACCTGTGTGTCCTGTTCTTTCAGGGTAAGCTTAGGAGGTAAGCTAACAGATTTCATGGCTCTGGTTTTTGTGTGTGTGTGCTTTTTGTTTTGTTTTGTTATGTTACCATTTCTTCCTTTGAGTCACCTATGGTAGATATCTTTGGGACATTGATAGTTTGCTAATCTGGAGAAATGGTTCAGTATTCAACTGGCTGATACATAGTTGTACAAGAAATGCTGTCATGCCCACATTTTTAGCCTCTAACACAGTGCCTTATATATAAAAGGCACTCAGTTAATTCACTGTGCATCATAAGGGTACATTGAGAACAGCTAGAAGGTTGGAAAAGGAATAAGCAAAATTAGAAGACTGTAATTACTCATATTCATATTCTTTTAGTTTGTAATTCTGAGAAATAGTAGCTAATTTAGAGCATTATTAGCATAAAATGCCTTAGCAACTAAGTTGTTGAAGGCCCAAGGGCTACTTTTGATTTCCTACTTTCTGCATTAACTTCTCATAATGGCATTGTGGAAAATAAAACATTAACTTTGAATGTTACTTCTGGAATACTATGCCTTATGTAATTGCATAAAGTCCTTTGCATTTCTTTATATTGAGGGTCTCTCTATAAGATTGGTTATAGGTTTTTCTTGTAGCTAGCTTTTATGTCACTATAAAATATGTTTCTTAACCAGGCACTAGTAAATACTAGATAGAAAGGAACTAACATATTTCATGGGTAGCATTGTGAATGGAGAAATGAGTTTCTAGACCAAAACAAGCCATTGTGTAGTAAAAGAGAAACTGAACAAATGTAGCATTGGATTCCTCTAAGTGTTTCACAATATGATACTATGTAAAGGAAATTTTTTTGGAAATAGAAATCTTATTCTCATGTATAATTATTTGATAATAAAGAACTTGATAGAACAAACTGCCTTCTTAAATTGTTGAATAACAAAACCAAAGTATCAAATTTTTGTCTCATAGGTGGATAAAAATCCCTTTTATGAGCTATACTTATTGAAAGCAGATATTCAGATGTCTTATAGCAAAGTTTTTAAAAGGCAGTTATTAATTTTATTGCCTTGGTGTTTATTGGTAAAATTACTGAATTAGAGTTCTCCACAGTCACAGAACTTAGGAATGAATTATTCTCTCCCTCCATCCCCTCTCTCCACAGATATGGATGGATGGATGGATGGATTGAAGTGGAAACTTAAGGGTTCTTTGGAAAGTCAGTTGGATGGTGTTCTGCTGGGGCAAACACATAAAGGAACATTTAGCTGAAATGGATACAAGTGAAAGGCTAAGGCAGACTCCTGAAGGAATGTTTAGCTAAAGCAAACACAGGAGAGAGGATGTTCTGCTAAAGCAAACGTGAAAGGACACATGAAGGATTCTTCACTAACAAGCATGTATTGGTCCTCTTTACATTTTGTAGTTGAGCTGCATTTGTCAGGACTCCATCGAGAGATGTGCACCGAAAAAACATCAGGTGGGGCTGGTGAGATGGCTCAGCGGGTAAGAGCACCCAACTGCTCTTGCGAAGGTGATAAGTTCAAATCCCAGCATCCACATGGTGGCTCACAACCATCCGTAACGAGATCTGGCGCCCTCTTCTGGAGTGTCTGAAGACAGCTACAGTGTACTTACATATAATAAATAAAATAAATCTTAAAAAAAAAATCAGGTGGTGTGCTGCTACTTTTGTTGCCACTTCCTCAGATTTGGGCTGATTGACAGAGTGATGTCAGCTGAGACAGACACATGTACTGAGGCAAGACATGTAGAAGACAGGTGATGTTTGGAGGGAGTATAAATAGGACTTTACAGACAGTAGAGGAAGCTGAGCTTGGCTTGCTTATAGAGAGCTAGCTGTGCAATGCTTGTTAGTCTCCAGTCTTTGCTGATCTTTGATTCTCTGAGAGAAGTATAACCAAGAACAACTCCTGGCATTCCTGCTGGTCCCTCCTGCTGCTGACTCATGCCAAGGCTGAGCCCTGGCTATCTCTGCTAGGTAGTGCCACAGCTACTGATTCTTCTTTGCTATCCTGACTCTATTGAACTGGACTGCTGATGTATCCATGAAGTGTCTGCAAGTGGATCTAGCTGCCGCTGCTAACCTGTGAACTAAAGTGCTGATTTCCAGACAACACAGATGGGAGTTGCTCCAAAGAACCAATTCTAAACAGGTCCACTTGCCAAGAACCAACCCTAAACAGGTCCACCTCCCCTGAATCCTTTCTTTTCCACTACCTCTGGTGAGTGGTGGGCTATAAGAGAGGTTAAGGTGTTTAAGAACCTTCATTAAATTAAAGTCAGATAGATACAGAGGGGATTTACTGAAATAGCTTATAGGCTGCAGTCTAGCCAATCCAACAATGGCTAGCTGTGACTGGAAAGCACAAGAATCTAGTAGTTGCTCAGTCCCACAAGGCTGGATATCTTAGCTGGTCTTCTGTATATACTGGAATCCCAAAAAAGTAGGCACCAATGCCAGTGAAAGGATGGATGTCCTAGCAAGACAAGGGCAAGTAGGCAACGAGCAACAATTTCCTTCTGCTAAGTCCTTATATAGACTTCCAGCAGAAGGGATGGCCCATATTTAAGGGCATGTCTTTCCAAATCAAGATTTTGGATGTATTTCCATCTTAAGATTCAAATTAAAGGCCTGTGTCCTTTAGTCTTAAGATTCAGGTCCTCATATCTTAAAGGTCTGGACTAGAAGTGTATTCACCTACTTCAGACCAAACAAAATTTTGCTCTACATTTCTGGATTGCAGTTCACTCCATATATAGTCAAACTGACTAAATATAGTCATTACAGTTACTATTGCTGTGGTACCTTGACCAAAACAAACTTGGGAAGGAAAGGTTTATTTCAGCTTAACTCTCCAGATCTCAAGTAGAGACCATGGAGGAGTGCTGCTTGCTGTCTTTCTCTCCATGGCTTGCAGAGCCTGCTTTCTTATACAAGCCAACACTACCTGCCCACAGGCAGTACCATACACACACACACACACACACACACACACACACACACACACACGCCTGGGCCCTCCCACACCAGTGATTAAGAAATCATCTGACAGACTAACCTATAGGCCAATCGTAGGTATTTTTTCAGTTTCAAGTCCCTCTTCTGAAGTAACTCAAACTCGTGTCAGGTTGATATAAAGCCAGGATAGTTACTTGTTTTAAAGCCATAAAATTTTTGCAGAGTTTTATAATTTTGCATAAAAACTGAGATGGTATAGATATGTTCCTCTGTCTCCTATGTCACCAACATGTGTTACCCTGACCCATTCAGCATCTCCTCCTGAGTGGTACATTTGCTCCAGTTGATGAAAACCTTCACCCAACCTTATCCCATGAAGGCTAGTTTGTAAGTTTCCCTCTTGGTACTATACCTTCTGTGGGTTAGACAAATAAATACACTGGTTCACATGGAATAGCTGTGGTCTACCTATCCATTCTCCTCCCTCCTCGACCCCTAGCAAAAGACCCTGGTCTTTTAAAAACATATGTGTAGAAATATTTTTCCTGCATAACTGTAAGTGCAACACGTATGTGCCTATTACCTGCAGAGGGAAGAAGATAGGGCTGGAGTCCCTGGAACTAGAGTTCTGGATGGCTGTGAACCATATGGGTGCAGGGAATTCAACCGAGGTCCCCTCAAGGGCAACAAGTCCTCTTGACTGCTGAGCCTTCTCCATCCCCTGACTGTTCTTCTTGTCTTCAGTTTTACCTTTTCCAAAACACCACTGAAATCTTGGCATGCAGATTCTTCACACTACCTTCTTTTATGTAGTGACAGATGCTAAAGATGGTCCCATTCTCTTTCCATGGCTTAGTAGCTTTTTTCAGGGCTGAGTAATAGTTCTACTCTCTGGACTTACAAGTTTATCCATTCACCTATTTAAAGGGATCTTGGTTGCTTCCAGGGTTTGGCAATTGTGAGGATGTGGTGAAAGAACTGTACAGGTTTTGTGTAGACATATTCTCAGTTCCTTTTAGTAAATCACAAGGCGGCACATGACTGTGATCTTAGGGTAAGGTTGTGTTTAATTTCGTAAGTCACTGCTGAGAAGTCTTCTCACTAGCAATGGAGGAGAATTCTGTTGTCACAGCCTTTAGTAGTGTTAGCAGTCCAAATTCTGACCATTCTAGCTGGTGTGTAGCGCTGTGGTTGACATCCTGTGTGTCCCCTGGATAATGCATGACATGTACTGTTACTGCATGCACTTATTCAACATCTGCTGCTTCTTTGTTGATCTATCTGGACAGGTCTTTGGCTCATTTTTTAAATGAACTTGTGATTCTATTGAACTTTAAGAGGTCTTTGTATATGTTAGGTAACAGTTCTTTCTCAGATGTATCTTTTGTAAACATTTTCCCCTTGTCCGCCACTCTATCTCCTCTCCACCTCTTTTTGACATCTTCCGTGTAACCAACCCAAGCTGGCTTCCCACATAGATCCTCCCGCCTCAGCTGCTGAGAACTTTGATTGCAGGCATTTGTACCACAGTCAGACTTGTGTGGTCCTGTCTGATCTTCTGTTTTTGTATCCCTGTCTGGCAGAGGCCCCACAGACATCTCTTGTTCTGAAGCTCAGCCCATGTCTGAAGCCAACAAGTCCTCACTAAACTCACTACTGCACATGAGCCTCCTCTAATTTATTTTCATGTTTGGTTAGATTTGCTGTTTACCAACAAAGTAATCTTCAAATATGGGAAGGCCCTGCAGCCGGCAGCTGGCAGCTAAACAGCTGCCTACTGTCTCATCCCAGTCTTCTGTACCCTGCTGTATACATTGCTTTCAAGTTTACAGTGTCTCCTTTTTCCTGTTTCTGGCAGGGCCTCACAGAGCATACAGCTTTTTAAACAAATTTATTTCATAAAAAAGAAGGCACAAGAGAACAGAATATATATCAATATATAATACATACCATATGTATGCATAAAAAGTATATTTCTGTAAATCTGAGGGTCATCAGGATGGAAGAGATGTGAGGAGAAAGCTCAGATGCAGAAAACACTGAACTCAGAGACCGTATCACACCAGTAAGGCGCTGAACAACTAGTTTATTTTAAAATAGACAAACTATTATAGAAAATAGGAACATAGCAATTTGAATGTATAGTTTCAACCAGTACAAAAACAAAACCAGTAGTGCAGTGTCTGCAGCTTTAAGAAATCTCAAAGCAGGATCTCTGAAAATTCCTATGATTCTGTCACTAATTCTAACTTGAACTTACTAGCAAAAGACCTAGAAGTATGGTAAGCCCTTGACCTAAAACCTAACTAACCTGTGTGAGGATCATGCAAACCTAGTGACGAAATGGGGAAAGCTGTCTATTGCTTTTGTTATCGTGATAACTACCAAACTAGTAAAACTGAAACTAAATTGAGGACAAAATAGAAATTTGTTTCCTAACAAGACCAGATTTCTTTTCAGAAAGTATGGAGTTTAGAAAAGTGATTTTCTTAAATGCTAGCTGACGCTACTTTAAATATCACCTATTTTAAATTATACCATCTCTAAATAAGTTAATCCCACAAGATAATTTAAATACACCTTTAGGTGGAGGGGTGAAGGGAGTGCCTCTTTTTTCAATGCAGCTATTTTAATCTGAAGTTTCTGCACAGCTGGACTAGAAATGGTGTGGCTTTGAAGAAGCCAGAGTTATTAGACCAGATTGGCTTAAAAAAATAGATAACTGCAAGTTCAAAAGACCCTGGAAGACGTACCATTCCAGAGAGAACACAAACATCCTCAGATGTAGAAGAGCAGAGTAAGCTGTTGAGATGTAATTAGACATCTCTATGAGGGAAAAAAACTGAAGGCTTCTATAGTTAACAGTCTGCTTGTAGAACACAATTAATTTGTATCTTGATTCTTCAGGACCCAGAAACATTAAAAAGTGCACTTGGGTTGTACTGTACTAGGGTCCTCTTAAGCACAGCTGTGGCCAGACTTGACTTTCAAGTACTACATGGGTACTTATAAATTCAGTGATCTGAATGATTGAAAGGAAAACAAACAAACAAACCCTGGAGTATTATCAATAGTCTTCAGTTTAAAGTAATGCGTTGGGTGAATAAAAGAATCAGTTCGTAGAGGGTCTGAGGTATGAAATCTGTGTCAGTAGTCAGACAGTATCATATGATTATACTTTTTTTGCTTGTATTTCAAAAGTAAAATATGTGAAACAAACACACGGCACATTAGATTCTAATATTAAAATAGTCCAATGTGTAGAAATTAGTACTTTTTCCCAGTTTGTAACAATCTGTTTCAGTAGAAGATTCAAGATAATTTGGTTGAATGTGGACAGTCAATCAACTTGCATTTGGAAGACAAGACCCATTTTCTAAGGGTATTCACGTTAAATTAAAAAAATACATATAAATTAATAAAACCAAGAGCAAACATCACACATGTGCCACTAGGAAAGGCAAAGTAGTCAGCCAGATGTAAGGGGGTGTTAGGACCCCCCTCCAGAGGCAGCCTCACTTCTGAGGGCAGCAGGCTCATGTTGGAAATGCAAACAATTTGCTTTCATATTTTAAATGGCATGATCTGCACAAGATTCTCAATCCTGTGTACTATCAATTCTATACCATTGATTACAACATTGAAGTGGCTTACGAATCACCCACACAAATATTCAGCTTGTACCTGCACATTTTATATCTATAACATGAGCAGAACTTGGGAACTACAGTCACATCCATGAGACGAGTCTGGTGTCCCCAGGGTCTACAGTGTCCAGGGTCCTGAGATCCTCACTTTTCCTCCTTGTTTGAGATATCCATGCTCTCATTCATTTTCTGCTTTTGCATTCGTGTTCGAGTAGAAGCTGGAAAAGCAACAAGGAATATTAATAGTGCTGAGGACTTTAGGTAAGTGGACCAGGGGCAGCCTACCATGTCTGCACATGGGGTCTTATGGGGTGGGGTGGGGTTGGGGCACACAAAACTTTAAAAGATACAATAGAAATGTACTAATTCATATAACTAGTATTTTAAGTGGTTAGCATATTTAATTTTGGTTCAAACAACACACTTAAGGGAAAGGGCTTTAAAAAGCAGTCAGAAGTACAGTTCTGCTGTGTGCTTTCTCTGGCAGCTGCCATGCATGTCCGGTGCCTGCCTGTACGTCCTCATCGCCTTCACTGGCAGTGCCTCCCACAAGCTTCTAAACATTTCTACTTTTTCTAAATCCCTTTCTTTGCCTATTACTGGATCTTGCAGCAGCTACACTTACTACCACAGCTATGTGCCTAAGACGACCAGAACACTTAGCAAATACTGCTTCCTTCCATCTACTTAATTTTTTAGTCTCATAATAGCTTAGGGTGAAATTAAATTTGCCATAATATTCCAAAAATAACATTCATTTTATTGATTTATTGTGTATATACAGTCTGTCGCAGTGCTGAGAACTTAACTCAAGACCTTGTGCACACTAGGCAGCAAACACTGCCACTCAGTGACAACTCCTCAGCCCATCATTCTAAATTGCTGTCACACGGACAGATCTGATTCCAGTTTCCAAAAATCTGACTTCCAGTAATGGAAACCTCTATTTGAAACTGTCTCAAAGCCTGGAGATTAAGGAAGTTTAACAAGGCCCTGGTGGTTTGTGCATGCTCCACGAGTGGCCCTGAAATTGTCTGCATGCCACCAGCACTGACTGGACTCAGTGGATATGGAAAAGGAAGAGGAGATAAGGCTGAGAGTGCAGTTTAAGGGGAGGTGCCCAGGAGAAGTGGGAAGGTGGCCAGTGAGGGGAGAATACCATCAAATCATACTGCAGACATGTACAAAATTTCAAAAAAATAATATTTTAAAGTACAGATCAATATCAGTTTAAAACTATTCAAAGTGTGCTGACCCGCACTTTGTGGAACACACTTAGTCAACCAATGAGTGTGGTAAATTGTATACTCCTGTTTGAACTACTAGTTTGTAAATACATAAATAACTCTACCACTTGAAGCAATAATGTGTGGATTCCTTCAGAGTAAGAAGGCTTTCTTCAGTGAAATCCAATGCTTCTTCCCTGTTTGCAAAGTAAGAAAGTGGGAACTTACTCATTTCTGCCAGTTTTTGTTGGAACTTGGACTCCGCTGGGAGATGTTTACTGCAGATTGGGGGGAAAAACACATTTTAAAAGCATTCATGCAACTTCCTAGTAACTCTGTTGCTTTCAATGACATTCACGCTATTATTTTGGTTTAATTTCAAAAGCTTCTAAGTGATCTAAAAAAGATATCACAAATTTATGATCTTACACATTTTTAGTGGTTCTTATAAAGCACAATTTAGTATTTTCCAAGAGTGAGATTTTTTTAATTTAATGTTAAAACTAACAAATTTGTATCAATAGCTGTGTAAGCCCATACTCAGACTTCTAATGTCTAAGTCGTCATAAACTTATAGATGGCAGATTTGCATGGTGCTTTCCACTGTACCATTTTACACTTAGTATGTTGTTTTCTCTTGTTTTTCCAGACAAGGTCTCACTGTGTAGCTCTGGCCTCCTCTGCCTCCCAAGTGTTGGGATTGAAGGCATGGGCCACCTTCTCCCATATCTATTCGCTTTAGTTGTTCTCACAAAGTGGTAAACTGGCAGGACAAGGCCTGAGGGGACTCAGGACGGGCTGACAGTGGCTCTGTGCTCTCCATGGCTCCTACCTCCCGTCTGCTTCATCGGATCCCTCGATGTCAAAGCGCAGCTTTTTCAGTGGTTTCGGGGGGTGGCCGCCTTCAGCACTTCTTTTGAGCACTCTGTCACTATTACACACCATCTGGTTTATTTTCTGGAACTTCTCAGATGTCTATAAATTACAGAGTTCTTATTTTAAACCATTAAATAGCCACATTTTGAAGTCAGCAGCTGCAAATTTTATTTTGAGATGCACCAAAAGTTAGGCAGAAGTAATCTCTTCATTTTAATTCTCTGCCTTACTGGGCTAAGTGACAGATTTAAAAACAATAGCATAACGATGCCAATTCTGCCTTTATTAGACACCCATTCCTCCTGAGTCCTCCCATCTGTCCCCAGCAGCTCTGATCCTGTGCCATCCCTGTGCTGTCAAGCACTGGCTAAGCTTATGGCCTTGCTGGGACTCAACACTTGAAACCAGGACTTCTCAGAAGGTAGATCATATTTCTAAAACCGAAAAAAAAAAAAAACCTTTTTAAAAAAAAAGTTTTAATTTAGAGGATTACATAGCAAGAAGGCAGGCCATAAGAAGCTGTGATTTACTTCCTGAGAGGTGTGTGGAGACATGAGATGGTGATATATTACAAACCATTACAGATAATGGATGGCATTTGTTGAAGTGTTGCTAATTTATAAAGGTTTTTAACTTAAATATTGAAAGACTTCACAATTTTAGTGCAGGTAATATTAGTAGACATGTGACCTTGGTAAGATATGCCAGAACAGGCATACCACCTGATCTCACCCAGTAGATAAGTATGTGGAAACAGTCTGTCTCTTAGCTTCCATTTCAAGACTGTCTCAGGCATGCATATTACATGTTACTTAAGCCAACAAATGAAGTTAGGCTTTCAGATAGAGGTTAAACATGATCTGATTGGTGCATTACATAGGATCAGCTTCATTTAATGAAAATATATGTATGTAGAGTACATATTCAACATGACAGAAGCTAAGTCCCATGCCTTATTATTATGTGGATGAATAGATAGTTTCTCCATTGTTTTACAGGCTGTAGTAAGCAAAAAGCTTGATGACCTCTTACACATCTGCCTTGCTTGAGGTGTACCTGCAGGATCCCACAGCTCCTTTGTGAAGCCCAGCAGCTATAGCCCGTCTTGAATCGGCTGTCACAGCACTAAGTATTTGTAAAATGAACTTTTACATTTTATTTAGCATACAAACTCCAACCAACCGCTAGAGCAGTGGTTTTCAACCTGTGGGTCAAGACCCCTTTGGCAAAACTCTGTCTCCAAAATTATTTATTATAATTCATAACAGTATCAAAATTACAGTATAATGTATCAACAAAAATAAGGTTCTGGCTGGGGTCAGCACAGCATGAGGAGCTTTAGTAAAGGGCCGCCGTGTTAGGAGGGTTCAGACCTAGCACCTGCTTTTGGGGGTGCACACAGCTGTTCGCTCTCTCTTTCTCCTCTCTTCCTCTGTTTCCCTTTTCTTTCTCTCTTTTGTTTTCCCCTAGAACAACATTAATGCTATATAGTCCATGCTGGCCTATAAATCACCATGTAGCTCAGGTTTGCCACAAACTTTAAATTTTTTTTTCTCTTTTTGAAACTAAATATTGTTTATACAATATATTTTGATCAGTTTCCCCTCCCCCACTGAGATTCACTCCATTTTCTCTCCTACTGGAATTTATACCCCTTCTGTCTTTTGTTAGAAAACAAACAGGCGGGCTGGTGAGATGGCTCAGCGGGTTAGAGCACCCCGACTGCTCTTCCGAAGGTGATGAGTTCAAATCCCAGCAACCACATGGTGGCTCACAACCACCCATAACTTACAACCACCTATAACAAGATCTGACGCCCTCCTCTGGTGCGTCTGAAGTCAGCTACAGCATACTTATGAAGAATAATAAGAAATGAATCCTTGGACCGGAGAGACCAACTGGAGCAAGCGAGGTTGTCTGGAGCGAGCAGAGCCGAACGGGGATGGCCAGAACGAGCGGGGCCAATCGGAGCAAGCGGAGCCGATCGGAGCGAGCGGAGCAGGCGGGAGCGAGCGGGGTCGAGCGGAGCGAGTGGGGTTGACCAGAACAAGGGGGGAAAAAAAAGAAAACAAACAGGCATCTAAAGAATAATAATAAATAAAATAAAACAAACTAAAAATGACAAAAAAATAAACAGAAGAAAAAGGGCCAAAGAAAAAGCATGAGGTGGGCATATATATGCAGGGACATGGGTTGGTACACGTAAGAATCCCCTCAACACACAAACCAAAAGCTGTAATATATACACACAAAGAAAAAAAGCCCTACGAGACAAAAAGGAATTTCCAAAGATGCCACTGAGTTTGTTTTGTGTAAATGATCTACTGCTGGGCACGGGACCTGCCCTGAAGTGTAGTTTGTATCCTCAGAGAGACTCCATTAGAGAGAACTGATTTTTCATTTTCAAGTAGTCACAAATTCTTGATCCTTCTGCCTCAGTCTCCCGAGGTTACAGATATAAACCACCGTGCTTGGCTCATCATTAAACCAATTATTTAAAAACAAAATTGTATTTATTACTGTTATATATATGCGCATGATGTGTGTGAATATAATAAGTATGTGTACCGTGGTGCACATGCCAATGTCAGAGGACAAACTTTAGGAGTCAGTTTTCTCCTGCCACGTTTCATGTAGGTTCTCGGGGTCAAACTCAGGCCCCTGGGCTTATGCAGCAAGCACCTTTACTCAGTGCACCAGTACACTACCTCAGTTCCTTATTGATCAGAGAAAGACTAGCACCGAGAGGAAGCAGAGGGCAGTGGGAGGTGGGGTAAGTACAAGAACGAGTGTTAGAGCGTGGGTGTGTGGAAGGAGGCCAGGGCCAGAGCCATGCTGCTGGGACTACTGTGCTTCATTTCACAGTACCTCGTTTCAAACTTCTGTAAACACTTCAATGACATTATATACATACATGTGGTATCATAGAAAGAGTGTGGCCTTTGTCTTCTATTCCTGCTCCTAAAACCCTTGGAACTTTCCAGGTGATAAGGAAGATAGGGCCATCTTTTGTTCTAATAAAGAGACTCCTGATAGGCCCTTAGTATCAGTATGGAGTCAGAAAAACAAGCCCTGGTTAGAAGCTAGGAATTTTATTTTATTTTTTTCCAATTTTTATTAGATATTTTCTTCATTTACAATTCAAATGCTATCCCAAAAGTCCCCTATACCCTCCCCCATCTCCCGCCCTGCTCCTCTACCCACCCACTCCCACATCTTGGCCATGGCGTTCCCCTGTACGGGGGCATATAAAGTTTGAATAACCAAGGGGCCTCTCTTCCCAATTGTGGCCAACTAGGCCATCTTCTGCTACATAAGCAGCTAGAGACACGAGCTCTGGGGGTACTGGTTAGTTCATATTGTTCTTCCACCTATAGGGTTGTAGACCCCTTCAGCGACTTGGGTACTTTCTCTAGCTCCTCTAATGGGAACCCTGTGTTCCATCTAATAGCTGACTGTGAGCATCCACTTCTGTGTTTACCAGGCACTGGCATAGCCTCACACGAGACAGCTATATCAGGGCCCTTTCAGCAATATCTTGCTGGTGTATGCAATAGTGTCTGTGTTTGGTGGCTGATTATGGGATGGATCCCCAGCTGCTGCAGTACAAAGCTGGGAATTTTCAACCACAGTTTCTAACCTTCAGGGTAGGGAAAGTGGGTAGACATTTAGTTAATCAACTATTTGTACAAAATCCAATCCTTTAGCATTAGGCTTAGGAGAGCTCTGGAGGTGCTGACTCCACAGGAGCGGGCTAGAAGCCCCAGTGGACATCACCCTATGTGTTTCTTCATCCGGCTGCTCATCTGTATCTTTTGTAATAAACTGTTGTGGTCAGTAAACCATTTTCCAGACTTTTGTGAGTATTCTAGCAAATGGTCGAACTGGAAAGGAAAGATATTACAGGGATTCCCTGGCTGATGGCCAGTTTGTTTAGAAAATTAGTGTAACCCAGGAACTTGCCACTTATGACCTGGGAGAAGTTAATGGCCTAAGCCCTGGAACCAGTGGGATCCAAAGACTGCTGGGTAATCTATCCAACTGAACTAAACTGGATGACACCAGCTATGCGAGCTCATGTTTCACTTTGGGAGTACTGGGAGTATAAAAACACTTTATGTGTGTATATAAATGATTATTTACACGTATATTACATAATCTCAGAGAAATGTTTAGAAAAAACTTGGAAGTTTCCCAATTATGAATATTATTCAAAGTTAAACCTGAATTGAAAATAAACCTGAGACAGCCTAAAGGACCTATCTAGGCAATAGTGCCTTTAATCTCAAATTATGAAAATCTTCTATTTCTTTTTTAGTTGCAATATAAGTCACTGATGTCCACACAAGATGTTCAACAACAGAACACTAAATAAAGGCTGGTGCAGGGACACATGGCTCTTGCATCATACCGTCCGGTATATTTTATATAACATTCCATGACACCACTGTTCATATAAAAAAATACTCACCCCAAATGATTCACCAATTGAGACCAAGATTCTGTCAAGTTAAGATAAAATGTGAGTTAGTTGTGAGAACTAGACACAGACCGTGCAGATGTGCCAAGATGAACATAGGTACATCACTCTCAACCACCACAGATCAAAGGCTCCCTCCCTGTCCCTGCAACCACTGACACCTGATAGCCATCGGGGTGGTTGTACTAATGCTAGCCATCAGGGGTGGTTGTACTAATGCTAGGATGATTAAGACTTAACCAGTAAGAGGTCTTTTGTTTGTTTGTTGTTTGGTTTGGTGCTGAGAATCAAACCCAAAGCCTCAATTATGCTAGATGCATTCTACTACTAAGCTATACCCCAGCTCTCTTAGATTTGCACCAAGAACTCTGTTTGCAGAGCATAATTCTGCCATGCCCCACATTTAAAGAGGATTTTTAGAAAAATTTAAGATTATCTTTACTTAGTCCTTCATAAATCAACAAATGTAACTTCAGCCTAATTTAAGTTACATTTGATACAAACTTAGGTCAATAAATAAAATTTAAAAGACCAGTAAGATGGCTCAGCAGGTAAAAGCACTTGAGACCCAGCCTGCTAACTTAGGTTCAGTCCCTCAAACTAATGACAGGAGAGAGTGACTCCAGCAAGTTGTGCTCTAACCTCACACATTCACAGCAGCATGCATGGCCCCATGTAGATAAAATAAATATAAAACAAAACAACAATTAAAAAAGGTCTGGTGAGATGGCTCAGCAAAATAGACAACTGCTCCACATACCTAGCAACCTGGGTTCTAGCTATGGCTGAAACCCACATAAAGGTGTTCAGAGAGAACAGACTCTACAAAGCTGTTCTCTGACCTAGCCATGTGTGCCACGGCATGCGAGCCCCGCTTACCCCAAGAAATATAACTTTATATTGTATTCTTATAAAGTAATAATCAGATTTTAATTAGGATTTATATTGGTGTGTAGTAAATTCTATTTGTTATGTGAGATACTTATTCCATTTATCTTCATTTCAACCACATTACAAGTGATTGAAACTCGGGCCTTGTATGTGTTAAGCTAGAGCTCTATTGCTAAGCTATATCCCAAACCTTATTCTTCTTTTTTTTTTTTTTTTTTTTTTTTTTTGGTTTTTCGAGACAGGGTTTCTCTGTATAGCCCTGGCTGTCCTGGAACTCACTTTGTAGACCAGGCTGGCCTCGAACTCAGAAATCCGCCTGCCTCTGCCTCCCAAGTGCTGGGATTAAAGGCGTGTGCCACCACGCATCCCAAACCTTTGACCTTTTAGTTTTAGTTTAAGACAGTTTAAGACAACTCACTGAGTTGGCCAGCAGGGTTTAGCCTCCTAAGCAGCTGAGATTATAGGTTTATGTTACCAGACTTAGTCTTAGTTATAGTTTATATTTTTGAAAATTAAGGTGAAAAAGCATTTCTATAAGTAGCTCAGTAAAGAAGTAGCAGCTATGCAGATTTTATTGTCTTCCATTTCTTTGGTAAGTGACATCCTTCCATGCATATTTGATTAATCAGAATACCTAAACACGCTGCATGAACAGAATGCCACAGTTCTCTAAAGCTTTACCAGTGATGTGCCAATGAGGATGCTTACGGTGTGACTTTTTCTCTGGCTAAAATGAGCACCGATGCATGCTGGGCTTCTTGTCTCATTCCTGTACTTGAGAAACTGAAGCAGTGAATTTGAAGCTACCCTGGGCTACATATTGAAAGATATAGTTTCGAAGAGAAAAAAAAAATTAAGAGTAGCAATTGGGGGAGGTAGGAACTGGGAAGAAAGGAGGGTAGCAATCGGAATGTACGGTTAATAAATTAATAAATTAATGGGAAAAAAGAATAGCAATACAGAACTGATTTTGATTAAGATCATCAAACAGCCATCATTATAATCATAATATGGATTATTTATCACCATCAGAAACTTCCTGAGTATACACTGCCATGTCATGTGGCAGCATGGGACTCTGTAAATTTACCTAAGAAGACATGGTGTGACATCTTAGCATGTTACACAGCGAGCTGAGGACACCTGTACACAGATAATTAGATACAAAGCGTATCATACAAACAGAGAGGGATCTGGATACACACAGGAGCCTTCCACCGTATTTCTAGTTATATTTTACTTCATGTTTTTCTACAAAGATCGAAATTTTAATCACAAGTGTGCATTTCTCATGTAATTAATGTACTACTCGGGTATCTTCTAAGAAGCTAATAAAGTGCTTCTTCTCATTTACTTTTCTTGCCCACCAGGTACAATCTACAGGTACTGAAAATGGCTGTGGAGATGGCATTAACGACACTAGTTAATGGGACTTCTACTTTATAAACATTCAGCCAGTTTCAAGTAGCCCATGATAACACCTGAGTAGTCCAGTGAAGGGCTTCAAAGCCAGACTTCCTATTTCTGTGTGTGTATGACCTGTGTGTGTGGGTGTGAGCAAGTGTCTTGTAGTCAGAGAACAACTCTTGGAAGCTGGTTCTCTGCTTCTATCCAGGACTCAAACTCAAGTCGTTAGTTCTGTGGCGAGTACTTTCATGGGTGGTACATGCTGCCAGCCCTGATGACTCCATGTTCATAACAAGCAAAACACTATAATCCATGGAGCTTACAGTAAATTTTGAATAAAGATTCTGGGTGTGATGGCACACACCTTTAATCCCAGCAGTCAGGAGGTAGAGGCAGGTGGATCTCTGAGTATGTACCCTGCCTGGTCTACTTAGCAAGTTCTAGGCCAGCCAATGGCTACATAGTGAGACCCTGTTTCAAACAAACAAACAAACTAAAATGTTCTACTTTGATGGCTTATGAAACTATTAGTGTTTTGAGGCACACGTGGATATCGGTTCTTAAGCTACACACAGAAGCGACCTCAGCAGCTGGGCAGGCAGCCAGGCTCACATCTTCTCTCTGCTCCCCTCCCCCACCCAACTCTTTTCACACTTCACTGAATGCGCAAAAGAAATCAGACATCCAACAGCCTATCCCATTTTGAATTTTAAAAAGCTTTACATTTTCAGTTTAAATCAAAATTGCCAAGTGCAGTATTACTGTTTTCGGCATTCCCTTAAAAAGGAAACACCAACCTTGATCTCGGAGTCATTTTTGTGGGCGTTGGCAGACCTTCTGAAATTTTATAAGGACTCTTTAGGGGTGATATATAGATGTTACCTCCAGGCATCCGTAAGGGTGAACTAGAAAACTTGTAAGGGCTTCGAGGAATGTGAGGTATTGGTGACAAGGTAGGAGGCTAGACCCAAAACAAACAAACAAAAAAAGATCATTGATGTAGTATTTTGGTAGGATCCATTATTTTTTTTTATTAGATTTATCCAATTAAAGAATATTTTCAACATACCCTGGTGGAGGCATACTGTAAAATATTTGTTTTTAGTCTCTGCATGAAAACTGAGTTATAGAATACTATAATGGAATCAAACTCCTCTTCTCTGATCAAAACACGTTTAAAGGTCTGAGAAAAAAAGACATGTTAAATAAATTTAAGAACTTCTCTTTAACTTTTATTTTAAAATAATTGTACATAGTTTTATTTTAAAAAACACATTTTATACAGAAAACAATAATCTAACAAAGGCTCCCTTAGACTGACATTATAGGTACCCTATTGAAAGTGAAATGTCCCCAAGGTGATCCAGAGAAGGGGCCTGGCAGCCACAGACAGAATGCTGGCCATTCTACGCGGGAGTTAGGCTGTGCTAACCAAAGCCTAGCACCAGCACCACTACTATACAGACACCACTTACTGGCCTGTAGCAGCCTTCAACCCCTCGTCTGAAGGGTTTAGAACATGTACACCACTCTCTTGCAAGAAACAAATATTTCATAAGTAGATTTTACAAACACTTTTTTTTAATAAGCAGGGTCTAGCTATGCAACTTCATATTTGTGACATCTCATTTATTCTGAATGGGAATTAGAGGTCTGGGACACCTGGTCCCACTTGTATAAATGTTCATCAGGTAAAACTAAAGACATCTTATGGAGCGCCTCTATTAAACAATATATATAACTAATTTAGAATATAACTCCAAATATATGAGGCAAACTAAACTGGTTTGTATCATTTTCCAAAACTACAACGACAGACTGAAGGAACAACCCAGATTCACTGCTGCGTTCCAGGACAGTGTAAATGTGTGTCAGACCAAGTGTGTTACCCTGATAGCATCTGTGGGGGAGGAAACTACAGGTACAAAATGGGCTTACACTGGGAAATGTTATTATGTCTTTATAAGGACTGACTGACAGTATCTTTTCCTATGGAAAGATAAAAACTAATCTATTATGTCAAAGTTTATTTCAAATATCCCAGTTATTATTATATACAAATATAGTATTATTTATGAAGGTCAACTATTGATTTGGATTTTATAGTTTGCCAGTTTTATAATTACACTTCAGTTACAAATAATTAACCAACACTATAAAAGTAAATAAGAATATATGATCTCTATTTAACAACTGAAGTAAACTATGAATACTGATTTATTTTTCAGTCTTACCAGGAGCGACTACCTACCTCCTGGGCAGCGTGAGGAAGATCCTTGTATGCAGTTACGATGATTTTGAACTTAAGGTCAATGTTCTTCACCTTGCAGATGCCATACATAGAGCACATCATAATCTAACAAGTAAGTGTGACAGAGGCATAAAGGACGATATTATGTCACTTTGGTCTTTTAAGTATTATTAAAAGAAGGAAATTTAATTTCTTCTGAGTTTTCCCCTTATTCTCAGCTGTTCAAAAGTCTATGTAAGGTATTTAATCAAAACATTTGTATTTATAGAACAAAATGCAAGCAGCAGCTAACTCCATTACTCACGACTGACTACCAAAGTACCCTGGCTTTGGCTTTAGTTCTTTAGTTTAAATCAAGTGTTGAAACTAGAACAAGCTAACTGTATGATGACCACTGTTTTAAGGTTGTGTGAAAAGTGTCAAGCCATTAACTGAAGTGACATGTAATAACCCAGGGTAAGAAAGTGCTGCTGACCGACCTCACACTGCACACGGCGCTGGGAACTGGGATCTGAATGTAGGCTGGATCCATTTTGTTGATCAATTTTTATTAGAACATATTCTTATGATAAATGGATTTTCTATATGGTATCTTTCAATAAAACAATATTTAAAATACAAAACTAAGATTTGAAAATGATCCCCTGGGGCCTTAAATAGCAATTTTTAATACGTTTGTGAGATTTTTTGGCCTGATTCAAGCGTTGGTCATTTCTGTAACATTTTTGCTTCCATCTGCTATGAGCAAAGTTTCCTATTCCCGACCCACTGCCCAGCGTCTGATGACCGAGCTTCACGTCGAGAGCCGCTGATGATGCAGTGCACCAACCGATGGCTTTCTTCTACTTTAATATCTTCAATATCATTCATAAAACTCAGAATTGCAAGAAAAATATATTTCTAGGAATCTGGATTTCTCTTTTATAGAAAGAGGCAGGAACATAAAATAATAACTATCTATTTAAAAACACAGTGTACTGCAAATACATCCAAATACATGTTAAGTTATAATTTTTTTTGTTGTTGTTTAAAATATCACCCTTTTTTTTTTTTTTTTTTTTGGTTTTTTGAGACAGGGTTTCTCTGTATAGTCCTGGCTGTCCTGGAACTCACTTTGTAGACCAGGCTGGCCTCGAACTCAGAAATCCACCTGCCTCTACTTCCTGAGTGCTGGGATTAAAGGTGCCACCATGCCCAGCTTCCTTAAAATATCATTCTTGTTGGGAACATTACTAATCTTACTGAAATAAGAGGATTATATGAGAATATTATGAAAAATCATGTACCACTAAAATGACTAAGATGAAACATAAGTTCCTCAAGCTATGCAGAATGCCAATACTGACTGAAAAATTAAAAAGCTAATTTTGTATTATTAAATAGTAAGTGTTCACAAACAAAAGCCCATACCCATGAGACCTCATTGAACTCAGCAAAATTTCAAGAAGAAAAAAAAAGACTCAGTATCAATATCAATTCTTAAAAAATTCTTCTGAGCCGGGTGGTGGTGGCGCACGCCTCATACAGTTAGTTGCTGATACCAAAATCACACAGATCAACAAAACAATGAAATAAAAATATTTCCTTTATTATTAAAGAGAATAGCATAGGAATATAGTTAGTAAAATAAATGTAAGGGGCTGAAGAGATGGCTCAGCGGTTAAGAGCACCAACTGCTCTTCTGAAGGTCCTGACTTCAAATTCCAGCAACCACATGGTGGCTCACAACCATCTGTAACAAGATCTGATTCTCTTTTGTGGAGTGGAGTGTCTGAAGACAGCTATAGTGTACTTGCTTATAATAAGTAAATAAATCTTTAAAAAAGTAAGACTTGTATTCTGAAAAACTATAAACCATTATTGAAAAAAATTAAAGCCTGGAAAGGTGGGAAGGAGCCACATCCTCCGTATGGATTGAAGACTTCATGCTAAATGTGACATCCACCAAACTGACACATTATTCAATGAAATTTCTTTCAAAATCTTCAGAGAAAATGACAAGTCAGTCCTAAAACTCATATGGAAATTTAAGTTTCAGGACAGTAAAATTGATCTCGCAAAAAGAACAAAGTACAATCGTGTCTCTTTATTCCAAAAAATTTGAATGCTATAGTAACTAAGATAGTGTATTCTCACCAAAATAGCTACACAGACAACAGAATAGAAAAGAGTCTTAGGAATAAACATGTGTACACTTAAAAAAAAAAATCAATAGACTTTCAACAGCCGTAACAGAGGGAAAAAAAGGATGCATTTCAAGAGATGGTGTGGGGATGGGCACAGCTCAGTGAAGTGTTTGCCACAAAGAGGCCCTGGATTCACACCAAGGAGAAAGAGTAAGAGGAAAGAGGGGGGTGGGGCGTGTGCTGGAACAACTGGAGGCAGACACCTCCCCTGCCCTCTTGCAAAACTAAGTCAAAGTGGATTGAAACTGAAACAGAAAACGAAGAGTACAAAGCTCTTGGGAAAATTGAGGTCTTGATGCCTTCAAACTTGACAATGTTTTTGTTTATACATCAAAATACCAGTAGCCAAAACAAGCAACCAACCCCCCCCCCCCAAAAAAAAAAAAACCAAAACCAAAACCAAAAAACCAAAGATAACCTGATGTTTCTCAGAGGATAAAACATTTTCAAAACACATATTTCATAGAAAAAGATATATACAGAGCATATTTTAAAAAAAAATCATTGCAGCCTGTTGTGGTGGCTTGTGTCTTTAATTCAGAACTGAGGAGGCAGACTGGGCAGAGCTCTATGAGTCTGAGGCCTATTTGTGCACCACATGCTCAGTGAGGAAGACCCTTGCTGGTTTTTCAGAAAGGATTTGAACACACACTTCTCTAAAGAAGATGTTCAATATCATTAGCTACCAGCTACGTATGTGTATGACCCTAGCCCCAGGGGATCCAATGTCCCTGGCCTCCACAGGCACTGCAAACATGCATGTACCTACATATAGAAACACCCTCCCCCACGCACTTAAAAATAATAAATCTTTAAAAATAAAATATAAAGTGGTAAAGCTGTTTTAGAAAATATCCCAACCATTTCTCCAAAAGGTTAAAGGTTTAACATATGACCCAGAAATTTTACTTACATATACATAGGAAAAATAAAAACGTGTTTTACAAACCTTATATATGAATATTCATTATTCAAAAAATAGATCAAAGAAGAAATAATCCTGTTTCTATCAACTGATGAATTATAAACATAATGTAGTATGTGACAGAAACTACAACACAGATGAACCTTGAACCTGTGCTCTATAAAGAAGCCACACTCAAGGCTGGGAATGGAGCTCTGTGGTAGAAATTTGCCTAGGATTTGCAAGGTCATAGAACTCAATACCCTACCCTGTACAACTGCACCTACACACACACACACACACACACACACACACACACATACACACACACACACACAGAGCCCTTCTCTCTCTCTCTTTCTCTCTCTCTCTCTCTCTCTCTCTCTCACACACACACACACACACACACACACACACACACATACACGCACCTGCACACATATACACCCTAAATATGAAATTACATATGATTCTATTTACATAAAATGTTCAGATTAGGCAAATCTACAGAAAAAGAAAGAAGATTTGTGTTGTTGAGGGCTCTTAGAGACAACAGAGTTTCTCTTTGGCGTGATAAAATGGTTTAAAATAAAATAGATTGTGTTAGTTGTTTTACAACTCTACAAATATACTAAATCACTGAACTATACATTTAAAAATGTATACTTTGAATGGTATATGAATTATATTAATAAACTGCTACAGACTCCTCTAAAGAAGAAAAAGGGAGCTAGGAGGGATTGTTCTGTTTATAAGGGGTTATTCTGTTTATAAGGGATCATTCTGTTTATAAGCCCCACTTTCCTTCCCCTCCCTCCCTTCCTGTTTCGGAGTCCATGATTCTTTGTAAATCTTTTTCTGTTACTAGGATCAGAGCACCAGTGCTTTGTGTAGGATAGGCAAGTGCTTCACCACTGAACTACAACAGCAGCTTTCTTAGTATTGTATTTTGAGACAGGGTCTCACTACGTGGCCAAGGTGATCTTGAACTTATCACGCAGTGCTGGCAAGTCCTCAAATTTGTGAGTCTTAAGCATCAGCCTCTAAGAATAGTTGTGATTACAGGCATCTACCATCACTCATGGCTAGAAACTGGCTGGTCCCTGGCTCATGTCATTTCCACAGTAAAATGAAATCTAGTTTATCACAATACAGAAAAGGTTAAAATGTGTTATTTGGTAATTTTTAAAAAAAAATGTTTGTATCATTAAATAGTTATTAAAATATATACCTCTAATTTGTAAGAGCTATATAGAAAATATAAATGGTACCCAACAAGGAACTATATGTATATTATATAATGTATGGTAATATATATTACTAAGCTAATGTAGATGGTCACTTGAATCTAATACTTACATAGCACATAGTTAACAATAAGCAGGAAGAAATGGTGGTGAAGTGACTACTTTTCTTACCTGGTCCAAATGTCGGTCTCTCATGAGCTCATACTCATTTTGCAATGTATGCTGAAACAGAGTCCAGATGATGTGCTCTAGCTCTGGGTGGTCAGACAGAAGGCGTGCACAGAGTGTATTTAGTCGGAGATAGGCTAGACGATACACTGCAGACAGAAGGGGAAAGGAGCCTGTTTACTGTCCATTCTCAATTATGAAGGGATTCTTTTGAAACGTTAAATTCCTTTATACTATTCTAAGTAGCATTTAAACAATAGCCTAACCTCTAAGGCTGTTTTCCTAGTATTAGCAGCATTCCACACACAAGGCTCAGTATACTTGCTGAATTAGCTATGACATTATGAAACCAAGGCAGAAGGGAAAGGTCATAAGATCTTGTGAAATCAGACAGACAAAATAAGATTTTCTTTGGTTCTGTCAGTGTTCAGCATAGATGTTGGTAATTTCCATTAACAATATTAGAGACATTATTTTTAAATAATGGAATTGCAAGTGATTATTATTTTTCCCAACCCTAAAAGAAAAATTCATACTATGCATTTCTCTAGATACCAGTGGAACATAAACTTGAAAATTGTAAACTGTACTGGTGCAAAATGACGTAACAGAAATTTTAGTTTAAGAGTAGCACTAACAAATACAACTTCTGAGAGAAGGAATCTGTATTTTATACATTTACTCATGGTTCAAGCTGTTCCTTTAAAGACTTGCATAAACAGAACTCTTCAAAGCTAACAATTGATCCCCAAAGGCCATACTTGGCCCTAGTGTAGACTTCTGAATGAAGTGACCTAGGTGGCATTCCCAGTTTCCTTACTTGTACAAACAGAATGCTGTGAGGTTGGATTAGTAGACTTCTTAAATGTCCTGAACATCCAAAACAATGTCACATTGTATTATCTAAACTCTAGACCACGCTTGAAAAGCAAAATAATACTATATAGCTAGCCCCTGCTTAAAGCATTTTATATGCACCAATTGTCCCCTAATCCCTGTAAGTTAATATTATTGTAGGGTATATTATTATCATTTTTTTTTTCATTTATAAGCAAAGAAACCAAGGCACAGAGATATCAAGTGACATGCTTAGTGTCACATATCTTAAGTGCTGGAGCCACAACTTAACCTAGTCCATGAGTCTGTGCTCTCTAGAGGAATCTTCTACTGACCTTTTTTGTAAAACAGGGAAAGGGAGGTAGATTTCAATGGCTTCTGAGTATGGAAGGCTGAGGCTGCTTGTGTCTCTGTATTTGCAGCAGAATTTACACGTGTAGTGGAAGTTCTTTTCTTTGGAGATCTTAGAGGAGAAAGATACCTAGATATATACAAAGGATAAGTGTTCATTTCACACCCACACCCTAAATTGTGTTCAATTATACTCATGTATTCATACATATTTTAACTATTTGATTAATATTCTATACCAAATCCCAGGAGTCAGCTACTTAAAGACAAGCTGGGAAACCTAGCTTAATGGGAAAAATAAGCTAACTTTCTAAACTCCAATGTCCCTGACTTTCCTTTCCTTACATAACTGACAACTGAAAAATTACTTAACTTGTACAAAAGCAGGTCGCCCTTGTTCTAGATGCAAATATCCAATTATGAAATGGATAGTACTACTTGATCCTCAAACCTTCTATGGCTAAAGCAGAACTCTGGATTCCTTTACCTAGTCTTTCTTATCTCAAACAAATGTCACTACATCACATCTAGTGTGTTAAAGTAAAAAGCCTAGGAATGAAAATTTAAAATTTCTCAATTTGTCCAGTTCCTCAAATGTGCTGCAAATCAAGTCAATATAAACCTCTTATACAGAATACCCAGGACACAACCCACAGGACTCAAGAAGGATAACAAGCCCAAAGACCCAAGTGAGGTTGCCTCAATCCCACTTGGGAGGGAGAAGAAAACAGTTATAGGAGGAGGAGAGGGAGGGACCTTGGTAGAAAAGGGGACAGGGAACATAATCAGGTAGTGGGGGATGGGGGGGACAAGACTGAAGTCCTGAGGGTCAGCAAAAAGAATGGAAACAGGTAACCTTGGGAGGCAGAAGGTGGGAGAACCCTCTAGAATGTACCAGAGACCTGGGAAGTGAGAGACTCTCAGGACTCAAAGGGAGGGACCTTGGATGAAATGCCCAACAGTGGGGAGAGAGAACTTGTAGAGTCCACCCCCAGTAGAAAAATAGGGCATCAAGTGGAGGGATGGGGTTGTCATCCCACAGTCAAAAGCTCTTGCTCATAATTGTTCCTGTCTGAAAGAACTACAGGGACAAAATTGGAGAAGGGCATGAGAGAAAGGAGGTCCAGTGACAGGCCCAAATTGGGATCCAGCTCAAGGGGAGGCCTGGGCCCTGACACTGTTACTGATGTTGTGGTATGCTTGCAGACAGGGGTCTAGCATGGCGGCCCTCTGAGAGGACCAACAAGCAGCCGAAAGAGTCAGATGCAGATATTTGCACCCAATCAATGGACAGAAGCCAGGAACCTCTGTGGTTGAATTAGGAGAAAGCTGGAAGAAGATGAGGAGGAGGGTGGCCCCATGGGTAGACCAGTAGTCTCAACTGACCTGAATCCCTGAGATCTCTCAGACAATGAGAGCCACCAACCAGGCAGCATATACCAGCTGATATGAGGGCCCTGGTACATATACAACAGAGGACTGCCTGGTCTGGGTTCAGTGAGAGAAGATACACCTAATACTCAAAACACTGGAGGCCCCAGGGAGTGGGGAGGCCTAGTGGGATGGGGTGGGGTGGGGGACATCTTCTTGGAGATGGAGGTTGGGTGATGAAGGATGTATGGGATGGGGAGTGGTTGAGGTGCGGGGGAGGGGCAGGCTAGGAAGAGGATGAAGTATGGACTGTAAAAAAGGATTAAAGAATAAAAAATAAATTTTAAAAAAAATTCTCAATTTGTCAAGTTCCTCAAATGTGCTGTAAATCAAGTCAAGATTTTGACTATTTTTATCTGCTATTTCTATCTCAAAATACATTCCAGACTCTTCCACTTTTAATGTTTATGATAGTCCAAGATATCTATATCCCTTATTATTTATTTTAAAGAATTATTTATTTTATGTATATGAGTACACTGTAGCTATCTTCAGACACACCAGAAGAGGGTATCAGACCCCATTACAGATGGTTGTGAGCCACCATGTGGTTGCTGGGAATTGAACTCAGGACCATCGGAAGAGCAGTCAGTGCTCTTAACCACTGAGCCATCTCTTCAGCCCCTGTATCCCTTATTTAAACTATTCACTCTTTGAACTTTTCTTTCCATTTTCTTGACTTGACATCTCCTAGCCCTCAAGCCCTCCCATATTTCAAATAGCAACTAGATAGTCTCTTAATACAAATGATTCACAGGTGCATTTGTGTGTAAATGGTTCCCACTACCTTATAACATCTAGGCATTTAGAGCCTCTAGCCCCAGTGTGCTGCTTCAGCCTTATACCTACTGCTCTGACTGTGAGCCACACACCCTGAGTTTCTTTCTAGTCCATAATATAGGCATTTTCCCCAAACAGGAAAAGTTTTGTCTGGTCAGCATTAAGTTGTCTTTCACATCATCTCCTGGGTCTCCCCTCCTCTCATTTCATTGGTTTCACTGTTGCCTGAGTCCCCCAAACTAAAGTCATACTAGTCTATTTGTTCACTGCTTCCTTCCTCCGAGATGCAAAGCCCCGTAAGGGAGAAGAACCAGGTCATCTAGTCATATCAGTAACTGGCACTGTTAACCTAGCACTTAACAAATAACCGTTTCCTGAATTACAGGAACATATAAAGCTGACTTATGTGAAAATATTACCTAGCAAACAAACTCATGCATGAATATACAGTCTCTGTGGGTCAGAAATACTTTGGGTGGAAGTTACCATGGAAATGATATCACAGGAAAATGGTTTATCACAGAATGCTGTATTTCCACACAGAGTCAGGCAGAAACATGAAGCACATTTCTATGAAAGGACACAGCTAGAGGGCTAAAAGAGCACGTACTGTGATGAGACTACTTGGGTTCATCTATATGCATCTTAAGCAAGTTCCCTTGTTTCCCTCATTGCTACTTTACAGATAACTGGTGCTGATACAGTATCTTCTACCTTATGAGGCTGGTATAAACATCTAGTGAAAAATGTGAATCTGACATACTTATGTAAATGCCCCCAATATAGGGAGCCCTCACTAAATGTTAGCTGTTTCTTCTCTCAGCAGCACCACTACACACTAGCGCTGTGTAATAGTCCATTACTCCACACTTACTCTGTGTCTCTCCCCAAACGTCCTGATTCATACTCTTTGAAAATCTTTCCTGCTTTCTGGCTGTTTCAGATACAAGTAAGTTCTGGCTCTTGGGATATTTCCTCTTGCTTTTCCAATTCTCATGTTGAAATCCTGTCTGATCATTAAGACCTACCTAAAGTGGGCATCAGCTCTGTCCTGAACAATCCCCACTACATCAACACCATGTGATTCAGCAGCTTTGTACTTCTTTATTTGACCTTACTTAGGTCATGAATCTTATATTCCTAACACTTGAAGAAAAAATAGTATCTTAAACAAAATTTCAGTCCTACAATTTCTATATAGTGCTTTGAGTTTCCCTTATGGTCAAAGTATCTTTGCAGTTTGAATGAAAACATAATGCCTTTACTTACATATCTGCTGCTGTATGGTTACTCTGGAGAGGGAGGCTGAGAGGACAAGCAGGTTCAAGGTTATCAGGTCCTTCTCCATCCTTGGACTGCTTAATGAGATCAAATAAAGGTGAATCCTGGATAAAAGAAAATGGCATTATAACAACATCAGCAGGTACGGTTTTTCTGAGTACATATGAAAACTATGCTTTGTTGTTGCAGGATATTTGACCACACTGTGAACCTGGGGTTGTGTTATTTATTGAAAAAAATTGTTTCTAGTTGTGGTGCGGCTCATCCCTTCCCACACACCTTTAGTCCTGCTGACCATAATACAGACATGCCTCCATACACACCCTTGGAGAAGGAAGTTTAAAAGTGATGTCTAATTAAGTGGCAGACAAAGTAACAAATCAGAGAAAGATTGACAGAATAGGATATGCCTAACTCTCAAGAGAGAGGAAAAAGAAGCTACTGGAGGGAGCCATGCAGAGAGAGAGAGAGACAGAGAGAGAGGAACAGAGAGAGAAAAAGAGAGAGAGACACACACACAGAGACAGAGAGAGAGACAGAGGGAGAGAGAGAGAGAGAGAGAGAGGGAGGGAGAGAGAGAAATTGATTGCCGAGAAAGTAGTCAGGGATGAAGACAGAATGAGCTGGAGAAAGAGAAGGAACAGGAGCCAGAAGATCAGAACACATTGCCAAAGTTAGTATGAGGCCACATAGAGCAATTCAGTCAGAGATGCCAGATTGAAACAGTCAGCTTGGAGGAAGTCTGAGCCAAACAGCAGCTCTGAACCAGCCATCTAGAGTTTAGAAAGAACAAGAAAGGGTGAGTCTATTCAGCAGTAAGTCTAAGAGACTGAAAACATTCTAGGTCTATGTTAGAATGTATGGAATCTAGAAGCTTCCAAGACTAGGCCTAGGTTAGCAGACAGAAGCAGTTAAGTCTCAGAGGCAACAATTACTCAGAAGAATGAAAAGTGCTTTTACACTCCGTGACAGGGTGAAGGACTATTAACTTTAGGCAGAGTGAGATCCTTTACTCCCTTTGAAATTCTTACTTGCCAATTTTGATACTGTGTGTATTGCACATACAAAAACAGAAAAATATATGACCTTAAGTATTCCTCCAACATGCATCTTGGCTTTTGATTTTTTTGAATATTCACTTACATATTTTAAGATGTATTGGTGATAAAACCAAAGTTTAAGTACATGATTCATTTATGCTTCAAATATAACTTATATACATGGTGGATTATAATTTTATCAACATTTTAGTTGCATTTTTTGTCTATGATATATCACATGGGCTAGCATCATGTTTGGATATAGAAAGTTTTAGATTTGGGCTGGAAAATAGGCCAAAGGTAGGATGCCTTCTTAGCTTTATACTCTACTCCCAAAAGAACAAAAAAAGCTTTGGATTTTGAATCATTTCAAATTTCAGAGCTTAGGCTAGTGATATGAAATATTATTATAAAAGAAGGTAAGATTTAGGTAAAAGATGCACAAAATATTCAAAGAAAGTAGAGAGAAGAAAAGAAGTTTATGAGCAGAATGTACTAAAACTGAAAACAACTAGTGTTTAAAATAATAGATCTCCAGTAAAGCGGATTAAAAAAGAGAAAGAGGAGCTAATTAGTGTTAGGAACTGAAAGTAGAACATAATATACAAAATATGAAAGGAAACAGGGGTCTTAAAAAGTTATGCTAATAAATTAGAAACTTTAACTACATGAAAAAACCCTACAAATATTATCAAAGCTCAATGAAAAATAATATAATTTGAGTAGTTTTGTCATTACTAAAAATTCGAATCAGAGCCGGGCAGTCAGAGGCAGGCAGATCTCTAAATTCAAGGCTACCCTGGTCTACAGAGCTGGCACTGTTAATCTACACAAAGAAACCTTATCTGGAAAAAAAAAAAAACAAAATAAAATAAAAACAAAAAATCGAACCATAATTTTAAATTCTTCCATAAAGAAAAGCCTTTCTTTTTTAAACCAGAAAATTTTTATCAAAACTTCAAAGAAAAAATGCCTTGCTTTTAGTTGAGCTCCTTCTAAATTGAGAAAATGGAAACATTTTTATATCTCCTTTTATGACTTAGTATACCATAAGAAATTACTATGATCCCCTGTGTTAAGGGAGACTTTGAAACTGACAGAAACCAGAAACCTGAAGTTGGAGAAATGACTCAGTGGTTGTAAGGAGGTATTGCTCTTACAGAGTAGAGGACCCCAGTCAGTTCCTAACACCCATATAAAGTAGCTCACAATCACCTGTAACTTCTGCTCCAAGGGACCCAACACCCTTTTCTTACTTCTGTGGGCATTTGCACATGTACATATATACATGCATGCAGACACATGAACACACATGTATATGCATAAATAAAAATAAAATAAATCTTAAGAAATAGAAATTGCAATGAAAAAGACAACAAATTCTGAACACATACACAATAATAAAGCCACAATTAATTACATTAAATTCACTCTTAAAAAAAAAGCAATGCCAGTGAAAGATGGTCAACATAAGACGTCATAAACTACTGAATAACGAGAATGAACAGGGGATACCAGATATAAAACCTTGAATGTGGAAGACATAGTTAAGTGCTAGCCTACTCCCTCTATGATAAAACGGTAGATGGAAGCCTAACAGTAAGGAAAAGCAACAAGTCAAATGAACTTTTTTTTTTTTTTTTTTTTGGTTTTTGGAGACAGGGTTTCTCTGTGTAGCCCTGGCTATCCTGGAACTCACTCTGTAGACCAGGCTGACCTCGAACTCAGAAATCCGCCTGCCTCTGCCTCCCGAGTGCTGGGATTAAAGGCGTGCGCCACCACACCCGGCTCAAATATTTTTTTAAAAAAGTTCATAAGCCAGGTGTGGTGGCGCACGCCTTTAATCCCAGCACTCGGGAGGCTGAGGCAGGTGGATTTCTGAGTTCGAGGCCAGCCTGGTCTACAGAGTGAGTTCCAGGACAGCCAGGGCTACACATAGAAACCCTGTCTCCAAAAACAAAAAAAAAAAACAAAACAAAACAAAAAAAATTGATATTATGTGTATGGCTTCTTTATCTGCATGTATATGTGTCATGTGCACACAGTACCTGCAGAAGCCAGAAAGGGTATCATATGTCCTTGAACTGGGGTTCCAGGTAGTTATGTGCCACATGGGAGCTGGGACTCAAACCCAGATCCTATGGATGAACAGACAGTGCTATTAAGCACAGAAACATCTTTCCAGACCTCACATGAACTCTTTAATCTCTAGAAGGTCTGGAAGCAGTGAGGCTAGAGGGAAATGGGCAACAGGAAGATTGGCAGATCCACCTAAAGCTAAGCTAGACAAGGCATTCGCCTCCTCATCTCCTACCTATAGTGAAAAACAAAAACTAGAGAGATTTGGTGAGCATAAAACATAACTGGCTGTCCTGAAGTCTCTAGACAGTGTCTAAAAAGAAGCTACTATACTAAAGAAGGGAGCATAAGGGCAAAGTTATGATCAGTAGTATTCCATATCCCAGACTGCTTCCTGTATCCACAGCCTAGGGCGCTTCAAACTATGACCATACCCTCCAGGTATAAAAACAAAAGCATCAAGCTATGCTAAGAGAACAGAACTATAGATATTAGAAAACCAAAGGCTTTATAATGAAATTCAATTCATGCAAGTCTCCACACAAAATCCCTCCTGTATAAACACAGTCTCCAGCTAACTTTTAGTGATTTACACATGAATGACAATCAAGTATTTCAGACAAGTGTCTACTATGAAAGCAACAGAGTAAAACAAACAAAAAGTATCTTGACAGAAACATTTCAGAAAAGAAATATAAAAAGAAAACCTGTTGCAGTGATGTTTTTGTACACTGTGTGAAGATGTGTCTTTGTCCTTCCTTGCCTGCCTAAGGCACCTTCTGATTGGTTAAAATAAAAAAGCTTATGACCTATAGTAAAGGCAGAATAGTAAGGTGGAACATCTGGGCAGAAAGAGGAACTGAGGGAGAGTCAGGTGCCACCAGGACACAGGGGAAAAGTCAGGCCAGGAAGAAATGAGAGGTAACTACCCACTCATGTGACAGAACTTAGATTACTATAAATGAGATAATTGAGCTACAAGCTAGTTGGGAAACAAACCTACTTTAAGGCCCCAAGTTTTTATAAATAAATATAAGTCTCCATGTTATTATTCAGAATAAGAACAGGTATACAAAGGACCATGATTACAAAAACCCAGTAAATTAAGCTATTGAATAGTCCTTTTGAATAGCAAGTTACTCAAGTCTAAGTAATACATTCCCAAATTGTATGTTTTCTTACCCATCTTAATTTCATTCACCTCATTTCGAAAAACATAAGGAACTAGGTTTTCTTGTTTTATTTAAAAGTTTTAAAACTTTTATCTTACCATATCTTACCATATCTTATCATATCTTTTATATGCATATACATAAGACTTTATGTATATACATATTTTTGCCTACATGTATCCTATATACCACATGTACATTCTGTGAGGGTGTACTGGCTAGGTTTGTGTCAACTTGACACAGCTGGGTTATCACAGAGAAAGGAGCTTCAGTTGGGGAAATGCCTCTATGAGATCTAGCTGTGAGGCATTTTCTCAACTAGTGATCAAGAGCCCCTGGTGGGTGGGACTTGCTATATAGACCAATTTGGCCTCCAACTCAGGTATCTTTCTGCCTCTGCCTCTTGAATGCTGGGATTAATGTACCACCACACCCAGCAAGGTTCACTTTTTTTCTTTTCTTTCTTTAAGGATTTATTTATTATTATATCTATGTACACTGTAGCTGTCTTCTGACAGCATCAGAAGAGGGTATCAGATTTCATCATTGATGGTTGTGAGCTACCATGTGGTTGTTGGGATTTGAACTCAGGACCCTCAGAAGAACAGTCAGTGCTCTTAACCCTGCCGAGTCATCTTTCCAGCCCAAGGTTCACTTTTCTTAAAGTTCTACTTTGTAGAGATATTTGGGTAAGATTATTTAAATCACAGTATTGTGAATTCAGATGATGCAATCATAAGAATTTAGACACTTTGTGTTTAACACAAAGTATAATACAAGTATTTGATGATACTATGGTTATAGTCTTTATAAATGCCATTTAGGAAGGATAACATATCTTTTAAATGTAAACATAAGCCAAGTTATCTACCCGCCCACAGAGTACACATGTCTATTTTGTCCTTCAGTCAGCACCTTCTCTTTATGTCTATGCAGAACATGAACCTATCATTCTCAATCATCCAACAACCAAAGTGAACGCCCCTTTCTCCTGCCCTCTGTGCTTGCTCCTTCTTTGTCTCAGATATTCTTTCCCCAGAGCATTCCAAGGCTCAACCTACATTATTATTCACATTTGCTCAAAAGGCACTTCCAGAGTGAAGCTTCTCCAAACATCTTGTTAAGAGGGTTTAACTCCCACTCCATCTCACCCATAACTGTCCCAATCTTACAGCACTGGTCATTACTTGTCACTCTAGGCTTATTAACTATCTCTGTTAAAATTCAAGATTCAAAAAAGCATGGGTTTTACCAGTTCACAACAGTTATTTCTAATGTTTAAAATTGCTTTGCAAATAGTAGGGGCTAAGTAAACATTTATTGAATAAATAGAGTGAGAAGATTAAAGTCCTCCAAATTCCTTGATATTAATTCTATTTTAAATTAAGGATATGGTTCATGTGGTGGTGTACTCCTTTAATCCCAACAGAGGGAGATGGATCTCTGTGAGTTCTAGGTCAGCAAGGAGTTTACCATGATTTCCAAATTAGTTATACTTATACAGTGAAACACTGCCTCAAAAAACAAAATAAAAAACAAAACAGAAAAACAAAAACAAAAACCGAATCTTTTTTCTTAAAATCCTCTCCACACAATACTAGCCAAATAATATGCATCATAGCCACAAAATATGAGCATGTCAACTGTTTCAGAGAGACTGTTCAAAGGCTTTCATTAGAGTAAAGCACCAGGTAATACAACGAAGTATTCTGTATAACGGAGAGTAAAAGAAATTCTTTTCAACAGCAAACCATAAGGCTCTGAACTAAGAGCAAACACGTGTGCAGCCCGTAGGACAGTGGCCAGCAAACAGACACGCTTCCTACCTGTCAGCTTTGTGTAGTCTAGTGGAAAGAGACAGACAGTGATCTTGCAAGAACTAACCTTGTGATTACAAATTCAGAAAGTGCTATGAATTAACGGCAAATATCTGCAAAATGAGTAAAGACTCATAGTGGAGGGGAATTAATACTTTAAGGGGAACTGACACAGTGTGAGAAGCAGACATTAAAAAGGGAACCAGGCATAACCGGCCTTGACAGGACGTTAGGATATGATGAAAGGAATGGATGCCAAATTTTGTAGAAAGGGAAGAGAAAGTTGTAAGCGAATGAGGAAGCATAGAAGGGCAGTTCAGAAGTCAGGAATAAATATGCTTGCACTGCTGAAATGAGGAGACATTAACTGTCCATCAATAATGCTATGGCTAAGATTTACAAGTAGGCTAAGACAAGCATCCAGTGATTAACGTGCACAAATAATCCTTGCCTCTTAACGGCGACCTCTAGGCCAGAAAATGAAAATCACCAGATTCCTGCCTTGGAAATCTACCAAGTACCCTACGTACACACATGTACACACACACACACACACACACACACACACACACACACACACACACTCCTACAATGGTAAATGCTACATCAAATTCAACCTACTCTTAGAGGCCAAGTTTTTAACAATAGTTTCCTTCTAGTACAGTATTGTTACTAAACGAAAATAGAGCAAGCTGGGTATGGTAGCACACATCTGTAATCCAAGCACTCAGGAAAGTAAGGAAGAAGAAGGACAGGATCTGAACTATTCTGGGCTAAGAAGTTCCAGGTCAGCCTAGGTTATACGGTGAAGTAAAGCTCAATCTCAGTAAATAAATAAAACTTAAAAACTTGCACTATAGTCTAAAGGCATGACTCAATGAAAAGTCCTTGCATGTGAAACAACACAGACTCTAATTAACACACTAGAGCATTCATCTCATTGGCCTTGGTGTCTGTTGCTTTACTTCCTAGATAGATACATGGAGTTCACAGGATTTTATAAACCATGTAGTTTCTCTGAAATTAAGTTACTGTTAAAATATATGTGCCTGTAGTTTGTAAACCACCCAGTCTCCAGTATTTTATTTGTTACACTAACAGACTTTGATATTTTAAAAGGAATTCTGACAACTGAATCATTACTTTTAAGGCCAGACCTTGGAAGTTTAGATTATGCTTAGAATGACTGTAAGATTCTTCTTCACCACTTTTTTTAGGGGATTGGTGGAGGAGGTTCAAGACAGGGTTTCTTTGTGTAGCCCTGGCTGTCCTGGAACTTGCTCTGTAGACCAGGCTAGGCTCGAACTCAGAAATCCGCCTGCCTCTGTCTCCTGAGTGCTAAGATTAAAGGTGCACACTACCACAGCTCAGTATCTTTCTCACTTTTTAATTATAAACTTTGATTATTTCTCTGAAATATTACAAATATTCTTAGCAATACAGATTAGAGTTTAAAGTTATATATAATTTCTTTCTATGATAACTGTGTTGAAGTTCCTTTTTAAAATTTCTGTTTTTTAAGAATAGAATAGAGATGGCTCAGTGGTTAAGAACACTGGCTGCTCTTCCAGAAGTCTCGAGTTCAATTCACAGCACCCAAATGGTGACTCATGTCTGTCTATGGGATCCAATGCCCTCTTTTGAGGAGCAGATGTAAACAAAACATAGCTTGAGAGATGTCTCTACTTTCCCCTTGACAAAACAAAACAAAGCAAATTATGTATCTACATATCATTAATTTGAAATGAAGGTTCTTTTTTGTTAAAATAAGGCACAGAATTAATATTGAATCTGTCTGATGATGATAAATTCTTTTACATAGTCCAAAAAGGTGAAGCAGATCATCTTAACTCAAAAATTCTTTGATGACTATGGCTAATAATGCAAAGGAATTAGGCTTATTTCTTTCATTAATAGAAGTCTACCTTTGTGATTCTCTCATATTTAATAAGAATACATCTACTAAATGTGAGGTTTCATGCTATTTTATATACATTCCTTCACTTAATCCTTATATGTTTATAACATAGATACTATGCATTTTACTCTATGCATTTTACGGGTAAAAAATCAGAGGCATGAAAGCTAACATACATGCACATGACTAGTAATTGAGTCATGATTACTAATTGATTACTAGTCACATGTCTAGTAATTTGAACCCAAGGCTTCTGGCTTCTAAAACCTGTGCTCTTAGTGACTCTGCTAGGATACAAGCTATGCTCATCTGTCCTCTCTGTTTTTTCTTTGCCTGTTGTGGAGCTTTTAAAACCATGTTTCTACCCTGTTATCTGCCCTACCTCTCAAAATCTCATCATTCAATCATCTGAAAATGGCAAGACAAACAACACATTAATGGAACTCCTTACCACATAAGGTTATTAATACTCTAAATAAAATCTTTGGTACTGTCACATTTGGATCTGGATTATGTCCCAAAAGTTCATGTTCAAAGCTTAGTCTCCAGCCTGTGGCACTATTGGGAGATGATAAAACCTTTAGGAGGTATGGCCTAGTGGGAGGAGGTGAGGTAACTAAAGGTGTGCTCTTGAAAGGGCTATTGCAATCCTGGCCCCTTCTTCCCTTTGCTTCCTGGTCAGCATAATATAGAAGCTTCCTATGTTATGTATTCATGGCTTTGATACTCTGTCCAACAATAAGACTCAAAACAATAAGATGCAACCTTTGAAACCATGAGTCAAAGTAACCCTTACTCCTTTTAAGTTGGTTTTCTCTGGTACTTTGTCAGAGACAAAACAAAACAAAACAAAACAAAAAAACAAAAAACAAAAACCTAGCATAGGTACAGAATTTGTACATAATAACCATCAGGAATTCTTCCCCAATGCTATAGTAAGGCACCAACTGCTTTACTTACATTGCTTTCTTTCCTATAAAACTCTAGGAGAAGATACTATATCTTTTACAAAAGATACAAATTAGCTAAGAGCAAACTGCTCGGCATAGTAAGCGACAGAGCTGTTATCACCTCAGGGTAGAGGGAATCCTATGAAAGAGGGAAGAATTCCATGGTAAGCCGGGAAGCACTCTCCAGAGCACTAGGAGAGGCCAGGCCAGGCTCACTGTGACAAACTTCTAGCTAAAAGGTCTCATGACAACTATGCCAGCACACTGAGAACCAAGATTCTAACTTATAGACCTTTGGTGACAAAGCAAAGCTATGACAAATGAACAATATGTATAAAGTGCTTAAAATGGCACCTGGTGTTGGTATCAGCAACAGGCTTGGCAGATCACCTCTGAACCCAGTGACGTCACCCACAGGGGACAGGGATCAGTGCATCTGTTGCCATGGCAATTGTATCCACTGCCAGAGTCTACTTCCAACCTTTACCTTTGAGTGGTTACATCACAGCCTAAGTAAAGGCAACCCTTCCTGACCTTCACCTCTTTTTCTTTTCTCTCTTTTCCCCTTTGTCTCTGTCATCCCTTTTGTCTCTGCCCCCACAAGAAACCTGCCATGTGGAACTGCATTAGCCTGGTATGGTCTGTCCAGACACAAGCCATGATTCCAACATAACACCGGGCACAGAGCCCTTAAGAAAGAAATTATCAGTTCCACAAAACTAAAACACAGATTGTATAATAAGAAACAAACTTACTTAAGGATATCTAAGAAGGTGATGAACAAGGCCTACATAAGACTTTGAAAGGATCTTCAAAATAAAATCCCAGAATCTGATATATGATAAATTTTCAGTAATACTTTTAGAATATTAGCAAGTAACATAGTTACATTGTAAAATAAGTTAAATACAGCAAGGCACAAGTAAGAGCGCTGATGACAGAATTTGCTGTCTAGCTGACAAAGCCTACAACCTTCACAGATGGCTTCCAGGGTCAACCATAACTTCTGACAGTGATTCTTTACCTGCTGTGTATTATACAGACCACCCTCCATAAACTGTGCCAGGATTAGTCTGTGTAACCATGGCATATGGTAACAGTGACAGCATGTGATGTCTAAGGTTAGCTTATTAGAAACTGACAGTTTCCGTCTTCACATATCTTGCTTGTGGCGTAGGGGGAACAAGCTGCCATATACCTAGCAGCTATGGGGAGGCCACGGCTAAGCAGTAAAGCCTCTGGCCATCAGCCAATGCCAACAGCCATGGGAGAAAACCTCAAAATCAATTCTCCAATTCCAGTAAAGCCATAAGCTAGCTGACTGTGAAGCTAGCTGGCAACTTCACGATCTCTCATGAGAAAAATAGGAGCCAAAACCACACAGCTATGGTGCTTCCTGACCTTCAGAAATTCCTATGATAATAAATGTTTGCTGTTTTAATTGCCAATAGATAACTAATACCTCAGCCAATAACTAATACAGCTAAACTTGATTTTTAAAAACACTAGGAAGGAAGATGTAAGACAATGGTCTTTTTCTCTGCAGCACTGTTGCTACCCAGCACTCAGGAAGCAGCTCTCTCCAGATCAGGCAAGTTGCATCATGACATTACTTATCTGGCTAAACTAACTGTCAGCATAATTGTTCTCTACACAGTTGTTGCTTTGGTACCTAATCCTGTGAAGGAAACCAGATTCTCACTGTCAGTAAAGTTAGTGTGACCCTCAGCAAATAAATACTACTGTCAGAAGTGCATTCTAAATGACCTTCCATAATCAGCATGCATTTCTAAAGCATGCACAAACTCCTCCAGAGATTAAAGGATAGCAAGACTATTCAGACAAAATGCTCCAAAAGAGACCTGATTGCCTAAGTATAAGTGAAGTCTCCAGTGCTAGTAGAAAAACTAACAATAGGGAAGCGATGGCAGGAATTGCTATTGTTTGCTGGGTGTTTTAAGGACTATTATTGGATCTACATTACAGGAAATGTTTTTGTTCTACCCTAAGCCAAGTTCTAAGACTGTTTTGCCTCACAAACAGAAACTAGGATAGACAATAGAAAACTTCTGGTGTTGGCCTTTCTGCTAGTTCTTTTCCATTTATTTCTCCTGTCATTTAATGCTAGATGCTCTGTCAATATATATACTACTAGAGCTGCTGTGTGGCTTTAACTATATCTATATATCTCCAGATATGCATTTAAGGCTAAAGTACTCTTTCAGATTCCAGGCCGACATTTCAAATTGGATACTAAAGATTCACATGTGAATATATCACAAATGTCTCATCTCTAACATATATAAACATGAACACAGACATTCATTCCCTTTACCACTAACCAGCTCTGACAGTACTGTTAGTGTAGCTATGTTATCAATCCCTGATCTCCAATCTCTGTACAATATGAGAACTGTCCTTAGTAATTCTGCTTTCATTCAGGCTTCTAAACTCTTGATTCATTCCTTTAGCCTACTTGTGTCTCTGGCTTACTGTGGACTGCATAAAGTAGGCTTTGCTTTTTATCTACTATGACAAGATTGTTTTAGACTTATTTTATGTATATTAGTATTTTGCTTACATGTATGTAACAGCACCATGTGTGCTCTGGGAGAGCTATAAGTGCTCTTGATCACTTAGCCATCTTTCAAGTTCCCGTTCTGTTATGATTTTAATTGGGTTGTTCTTGGACAATCTGCATATAGCATAGTTACTGACAGTGTCTTGTTTTATCCCAACTATCCTTTGGTTCCTTTGGGCAAAGGCACACACACAAAAGAAACTTAATATAGACATAAAAGTTTAACAAAACTGAATTCACCTAGGGGTGGAATTCAAAGGTAGAGCATATGTTTAGTGTCAATATGCTCTACACATACACACACACACACACACACACACACACGTACACACACATACTTTTAAAAATTTTGAAATTACGTCATCACCAGATTCCACATTACTCACTAGTAATTTTGAATTGTTCTGTTTAAGTATACTCTATGTCTTTATGACACACTTAAATTTAAGGCGCGTCTAGTGGCACAAAGTCAGATTCATCTCCAGTGGTGCCATGAGGTGCTCCCTGAAAAGCCTGTGTTCTCTCTCTCTCTCTCTCTCTCTCTCTCCTTCTTTCCTTCTTTCTTTTTTTTAATATTATTATTTACTTATGTGCATATATGCATGTATCTGGGCCTGAGGTCAGAGGCATCCCCTGGAGGCAGAGTTATAAGCAGTCTGAGCTGTCTGATATGAATTCTGGGAATTGAACTTGGATCTTCTATAAGAACAATACATGTTCTTAACTACTAAGCTATCTCTCTAGGGCCTGAGAAGCCCTTTCTATATTATAAAAAGGGAACAGAATCCAATACTCTCCTTTAAATTGTACATTTTCCTTAGCTTTTACCACTTCTGATCCCAGACTGTTTAATATTTTACTGAATTCATAGTGAATCTGAATGATTTTTAACTCTTTTGAGAAAACAAAGCATACTTTCTTACTTTCCAAAAGTATCTAAATGTGTGCATTCATAAAAAGAAAAGCATGCAGGGCAGTGGTGGCACATGCCTTTAATCCCAGGATTTGGGAGGCAGAGGCAGGTAGATTTCTGAGTTCAAGGCCAGCCTAGTCTACAGAGTGAGTTCCAGGACAGCCAGGACTGCACAGAGAAACCCTGTCTCAAAAAAAAAACAAAACAAAAAAAACCACCCAAAAAAGAAAAGCATATGACTATTTATGCAGGTCTACAGATAAAAATATTTCACAGGCAACATTCTGGACATATCCACAATAGGTACTGAGCCCTAATTAACATGCATTTTCACCTCATGTATTAACTCAGTCACTTCTCATATTGTTTAGAAAAAAATAGTAGTTAAAAATCACTTTGAGAAATTCATGGTAAGACACAGTTTAAAAGATGCATTAGAGGCAGAAGAATCTCTGTGTGTTTGAGCCCAGCCAGGTAGGTCTATGTAAGAAATTCTAAGACTGCCAGGGCTATGTAGAAAGACTTTGTTTCCAAAGGAAGGGAGGGAGGGAGGGAGGGAGGAAGGGAGGGAGGGAGGAAGTGGGGGTAGTCTTTTAAAATCATACACAAAAAGATGTTCCCTTCCAAACCTTATTCCCTTATATGAACTAAGGCACATGTGCTTATATTCAAACACATACATAATATACATGCATATAGAAAGTAAATTTTTAAAAATTTCATTCTCAGGGAAAAGCAAACAAGCAATGGAAGATATCACACACTAAGTAATTCAGTGGATCTGAGAAAGGTAAAGTCACAGGTAGCTCAGTGTGGTCAGGGAATCAGAACATAGGAAGGCCAGGGGTTGTTTCTAAAAGGCAAACAGAATCAGAAGGTTGATATTAATTAGACTATCATGTTATCATGGAGGATACTACTATAAAGATCCTGAGTGCTGGGCTAAAGCAATGGATCAGAGGTTAAGAGCACTCAATATTCTTCCAGAGGACCTGGGTTTAGTTCTCAGCACCCACATGTCAACTCACAACTGTCTGGAACTCCAAGATCTGACATCCTCACAGACATACATACATGCAGGCAAAACACCAACGAACATAACATAAAAATAAATTATCTAAAACAAAGATTAAAAGAAAAAAAAAAGGTTCCTGAGTGTGCATTCAAGCATAGCTGGGACAAAATACAGTTAATAAATGCTACAGATAATGCTGTTGTCAGGGAAATTGTGCACAGAACACAATGGAATATCTTAGGGCAATAGAGTATAGCCAAACCACCAAAGAGCTAAAGAGAAAACCGTAATGACTAAACAGGGGAAGTCATGAGAGATCTGACTTGTAATGAAACTATCAACATGGGGTGATTTGTATGTAGGGTGATGGTAAGGGGAGAGGGTCTCTACACAGCCCTGACCGTCCTGGAATTCACTTCTTTGAACTTTTAACAGTTTGATGAACAATGTAAGGACCTTTCTTCATTTATCAGATGTCATTCAAAACAGAACTCAGAAGTAGATATGCTGAATTTATCAAGTGGAGGTGCTATTGATGATTTTCTGCTGGGCAGTGGTGGTGTAGGCCTTTAGTCCCAGCACAGAGGCAAATCTCTAAGTTTGAGGCCAGCCTGGTCTACAGTGTAAATTCAAGAACAGCCTGAATTACACAGAGAAACCTTGTCTCAGAAAAAAAAATGAAACAAAAGAAATTTCCAGCCAGGGGTGTTGTGCCACCTTTAATCCTAGCACTTAGGAGGCAGGGGTAGGTGAATCTGAGTTCAAGGGCAGCCTGGCCCACTACAGAAAAACCCCTTCTCAAAACAAAACAAAACAAAACAAAACAAAACAAACTTATACTAGAAATTTCCAATTGCTGTGAAAATCTTTAGAAGAGAAACTGGATGAATTTATGAGAGAAAACTGAAAAATATAATAGAACAGCCTTTCAGTGATAGGCCAGCTAAAGTCAATCCCCTGAGATATGCATAAGTCAGTTTTATTTCACATCTGTTGTGACTTCTCCCTGTCAGCAAAGCCGTTAGTTCATTTCTGAGCTTTCTTCATGGAGCAGTAAGAGTGTTTTTCACATGTCCACAAAATGTTTACTTGCTGACCCCAACCCCAATACAGACAGTTTTTTGTTTTATTCAGTGCTGATCCCAGAGCCTGGAGAAGCAGCTGGCACACTACTGGCACAGAGTCAATACTGATGTTGAATAAACAAAATCAGTGAACAGATAAAGAGAACATAAGCAGCAAAGGTTATTTTTTTGTTTTGTTTTGTTATTTTGTGGTGCTGGGGATGAATGGGGCCTTGGACACTGAGCAACACCCTTAGCCCAGCAGGAAAGACTTTTTAAGTACACGTCCTGTTTTTCTATGTTTGTGATCAGGACAACAACCCAGCAACCTTTATTGGTCAGGTCAAAGGGTCCACTTCTGTTTAACTGAAACAACAACAAAAGGTCAGGCTCTGACAGCATCTCTCCTTCCGCTCCTTTGTTTCTAGCCACCTGAGGTAGAGCTGGCAACATCTGCTATTGATAGGAAACCCTCATGTTTCCTAAGGATTGGAATCTGTTGATTAAAGTAATTGTAGTGTCAGACTAATAAAAGTCCTCATGGACCTTTTGCTGTGACTCGGGATGACCAATGACTCAGAGCCTCACCACACATCTAGACCTTGGAGTGCTCCTATCTGTAAAGAGAGAGTCTCTTTCCCTGGGGTTAACTGGATTAAGAGCCCACATGCCTAAAGTCAAATTATATTTCTGGTTTTAATTATATCTGCAATAGAGCTCATATAATTAATCTTAAAAACATGTCATCTATTTAAAAATGCAATATTCACTCACTTTCATTTTTGGAGGTAAAAACTATTAAAGATAAAAATTCTATACTTGGGTACTAAAAACTTCTTTTAAGTTAAGGATAAAGTAACATGCTTATTTAGACCTTCTCTGTTTTTCATTTTATATTATAATTTGTTATAATTATAATCTTAAAAATTTAAAAGAAAAAAGTTCTTTTTGAATATTATATAAAACATAATATGATCCCCCTTTTTCCATTGCGTGGTGAGACTAACAAAACTACCTGGTTAAACCTGTATCTTTCCTTAAAAACTTCACACTTTATATAACTCTTTATATAGCTCTTAGTGCCCTATTTTTATTTATTTTCTTTTTTGTAAATTTTATTTGTATTTATATGTGACTGTGCCCACAGAGGTCAGAAGGTATCAGATCCTTGGAGCTGGAGTTACAAGTAGATAAGAGGCAACTGATGTAGGCGCTGGGAACCGAACTAGGGTGTTGTTGGGAAAGTAGCAAGGACGCTAACCACTCAGCCAAGCCTCCGGCCTTTTAGTGATGATAGGATCCAGGCTGCCAAACTGGCTAGCCAAAAGTTCCACCACTGTCTTAGGTTCTAGGATGAAGTTCTATTATAACATGATAAAGTTCTAACTAGTCCAATGTGTGAGGTGCCCAGTAATTCAAATACATAATCCTTCTCAAAAGGCAAGTCTCTGTCTACTCTAAGACCAGCTTCTGTAAGCCATGATCACAACCAACAAACTGTATACATGGCATCCCTTAGGGCCATTTCTTCTGGCATACATGAAGCACAGGAACTCTTATCTGCTCACTAAAAAGCAATGAAAAAAAAAAGCTCATTGCGCTATGTCATCTCACAACTTAACCTGTATCTGAAAGTTAGGCTACTGTGGCTGCCTGCATCTATACTAGATTTTTTGTTTGTTTTTTGCTGTGCGTGCACGTGTGTGTGTGTGTGTGTGTGTGTGTGTGTGTGTGTGTGTATTTTACAATCAAAATTTATTTCACTTCATTTAGGAACCATGTATTAAGACACAAGGGCATGGTTAGGATAGATTTTGTCCAAGGCAAAAGTCCAAATTTAAGAACCAAAAATCCTTTTATTTCAAGATTAGAGTTCTTTCCATTATGCACATACAGAATGTATTTTTTTTTCACTTGACAAACATGTATAAGGAGCTGGGTTCAGTACTTACAAAGTAAAGGCTTGTCATCCTCCCAGTCACTGTGTGATCCTAGGAAATCATAGCTCTAAATTTAAGTTTCTTCAGTTGTAATTTTTTTCTTTTTGAAATTTTAAAACAGAAAGCTAAGGTAAAAATTATTCTAGAGATCTAATTCAATATTGTCTTTTTACAACTTTTTACAACTATAACAGAAATTAAATTACTTGATAAAGGTTGGATTTTTAGTACCAAGGATTAAAAACCAGGCCACTAAGAATCTAGTTTAATTGGTCTTTCCACTATTGCTTACTTCATCCAAAGTAGTTGGAAGATTTTTGAAAGCTGCAACCCATTCTGTCATCATTTACTAGAATTTCATCATCAAATTAAACCCTTATGTCCCAAAGCATTCCCTGTACTGTTCTTATAAGAATTTAGGGTGGGGCTATATTATTTAGTATTCCTTAAAAAACAAATAATTTTCTGTATTTTTAGGCGTGAAAAGTATTTGGATTATACTAATGGGACTATACAAGGACTCATTTTTGTGAACACTGGCTCTAGAGCTTTCAAGACATGCTTGGAGAATCTCCTTTGTTTTCTGAGACAAAATGATCGCCTGTGTAGTTCCTTGAACTGATTATATAGCCCCTAGGCTGCTTTCAAACACTCTCTTCCTACCTTAGGCAGTGGCCTGCTGAAATTATAGACACAAACCACCAGCCTGTTTTTCCCCCTCAGAGACCTCATAGCCTCAAGGTCTGGGGGTGGGGGTGGGGTGGGTAGGCTGGTGATGCAGAGGGGTCATAACCCTCTTAAAGCCAGGGCCCGCCCTCACTGCTATCTCTCGGTTCTGCTCCTCCCCCCACATCTGCCTCAGACTTCCTGTGGTTCCACCAGGGTCTCACCCAGTTAACTGGCTAGGATTAGGAGTGCTGGAATGAGTCTGCCTTTCCCTGTAAGAACATAGCTCCTGCTGATTTACTGGGTTTAATAAGGAACTTTGACTTGGCCCATTTATTCTGTCTCTTACACATATTTCTTCCTCTTGTTCCCTCTTCCCTTCTGTGGTACACATTTCTTGTCCAGACTAGTTTCAAAATTCTTAAACATTAAGGATAAAAAGTGACTTCCTGATACCAAAGAGTGAGAAAGCAAACGTGGCACCTTAAACATTCAAAGAATTCAAGGAATCTGAAGCAAATAAAAAGCAGGAAGGGAACTCTGTAGAGCCTAATTTCTTTCTTTTACCGCCAAGGAGCCAGTCTCCCCACAGGAGAGAAGGAGAGGACTGAAAAGGGAGCTCTTTGCACTGCACTTCCCTACTCCCCCACCCCCAAAGGATGTATAGTCTCTTTTTATTGCCTACAACACAATGCTTTATTCACACATAAAGAATCTACACTAGTAAACGGACAGTCTAGATTCCTTCTAGATTTTTCTATAGAGAAAACCCTTCAAATGTTTCAGGGATTATATTTTTGGAGAATAAAGGCTTGTGGATCTTCCTTCAGATATGTTTCTGTGTGCTCTGAGTTATGGTGTTTCAGAGTTCCAGAAAGGTATGATAAAACCAGGGTCCAAGGAAGGAGATTTCAAGGTCCCTAGAGTATACTTTGTACTAAAATGGTTAAGCTTTACTCTAGCACTGAACCATATATAGTTAATGAACCAACTGATCATAAGTTTAGCTAGAATCGCAGTTTGACATTTAATGTTTTTCCTAAAACAAAGCTAACAATAAATGTCCTTTTGCAACTGAGTATTTTTGTCAACAGGAAAGCACACACATGGATACACATGTGAAGATCCATAGTGCATTTCAGAGCTGAAAGGTGACTTTCCTGGATAATCTTATGGTTCTGTTTATTACATAGGGGCAACACATACACATTTCTAAAATAAAATGTATCAGATTCCTGTCATCACAAACCTTCCTTTGTGTTTCATATCGTTTTTATTTTACCACTGTATAAATAATTATTTAAGATTTTATTTTAGTTAACATTTATTGCATTTAAACTGCTTACTTTTTATAATGGATTTGTTTAGAATGATGTTGCTTTCGCTTCTCAGTTTTGGAGTTTCATTTAATCATTTGCTGGGATGCTGGAGCCTGAGCACAGGGCCTCCTACATGCTGAGGGTGGAGCTCCAACACTGAGTGACATTCCAGCCTGCAGATCTTAAAGTAGTAACTCTTTTTTAAAGGTTTTTTCCCCTTGTGTATGAGTATTTTGCCTTCTTGTATGTCTGTGCACTAAATGCACACAGAGCCTGCAGAGTCAGACATGGGGGTTCGGTATCCTGGGACTGGAGCTTCAGACAGGACTGAGCTGCCATGCGGGTGCTGACAAGCAAACCTGGGTCCTTTGAAAGAACAGGAAGTACTTCGAACTGCTAAGACATCTTTCCAGCATGCCCAGTTAGGTACAAGGATTAAAGGCATGTACTACCATGCCCAGCAAATTAGTAACCCTTTTAGACAGACTTTCCTTTACAACTTTTTTTCACTAAGGTATAATCTACATATCACAACATCCTAAAAATCAGCTGACAGTATATTTTACTTATTTATTTTAAAGATCTATTTATTTAATGTGTATAAGTGCTGGCCTGCATATATGCATGTTTATCACATTCATGCATGTTTTCAAAATGAAAGTAAACATGGACAGTACCAGGACATACAACTATATATATATATTGTAAAAATGACAATAAGGGGGCTGGAGACATGGCTCAGAGGTTAAGTTCATTGGCTGTTTTTCCAGAGGTCCAGAGTTCAGTTCCCAGCAACTACATGGTACTCATAACCATCTATAGTAAGATCTGCTGCCCTCTTCTGAACTGTAGGTGTACATGCAAGCAAAACACTGTATACATAATAAATCTTTTTAAAAAATGACAATAAGGAAACTTAAAAGTGGATCACTCAAATTTTATATTTTTCCTAAAATAACTATTAACAGAAAAGTTTCTTCATGGAGAAGAAAATGCTATTAAGTGTTCTTTTGTTTATTATTGCACTCAAAGTTCCATCTTCCAATAGGAACACATATGCGTCTGTTCTCCACACCAAAACCAAAGCAAAGAAATTCAGACCCTCAATCTTTACTGCCTGTAATACTGTATTATTTGATCATAGATGACTTCCTAGTCAAAACAATAAAAAGATTATAATTCACCATCAAAAGTTGATGAGCATTAAAGTAATCAAACTTAAAAGGTATAGAACACATGATACATGTACTTAAGTATACATCTTAATACTGAAACTAAGGGTTCTAGAGAGAAACTTGCTCTTTAATGCCTTCACTGACTTCAAATGAAGAGTTTCAGCCTCAAATTTAGAGATGAAAATAAGATCTGGAATATAACCCAACACACAGCCAACATGTAAAAGAAACTGAAGGGAGAGACGGAGGAAAGGAGAATAAAATCATGGACCTACATTTAGCAAGCAGTAGAACTGTGATTCTCTGCTCTAAGTTATTTCAATCAACTCAGAAGGGGAATCCCGTTTTACAAAACACACTTTCCCACTATGCTTATATTAAGTTGTAGGCAAAAAGATGGATACTGCACTAAAAAGCAAAAGTTTGGGGGTACTGTTCTCACCACTGCACTATAATCCTCCAGGAAAAAAATAAACATACTTAATGGAGTCTTTGGTGTATTAAAATTGAAATAGCTCTAGAAAATTAGTTTCAAAGAAAAATGTTAGAACATTATCAAAAACTAAAGAGATCCAGGATTAAAGCTACTCACAATCATGCCAATTAAGTTAAATGTTGGAGAGCAATTAAAACAAAACAAAACAAAACAAAACAAAAACAAAACAGATACTAAGAGTATGCCTGCCTCAGTCAAAGCCTTTATATACTCTTAAGGTTCTGCCTTCAGTCATAAACAGTTCTTTAACATGTCCACTCATATCGATAAACATTTCAATTTATAAATATATATACACCCATCTGCATTTTATTTCTTTAAAGAAGGCAATATCCCAACTACAAGAGCAATAAAGAGAATCCGCCTTATGTTTCTTTCTTTCTCTTAGTTATTACTAGCTAAAGCAAATCAAACCACTTTGGAGAAGTTGCCAGAATTCCCGGAAAGCATTTTGGCATAAAAAGAGTTAATGCCCAACTCAGCTGGACAGCCAGTGACCATTTGCAAGCCTCCTAGGTACATTCCCAGCAGACACATTATCAGATTAAAGAACTGCAAACAACTGGGTTGAAGCCTTCCTTTGTCCAAACCCAGCCTCTTCTTCCTGTGATGTCATATTACAAATCTGGGAAGCCTTTCTTGCTCACTTCAGAGACAGCCCGTCTCACAATACTGCTGGCAACCTCCGAAAGGCCTCCATTCAGCAAGAGCTAACATGCTTAGGAATTTATCTGGGATCCTTTAAACGACTGCCTATCGCCATCTGGAATCAATGTAGAAATACGAAGTCTGAGAATAAAAAGAAGGAAGAAGTACCCGAGGACTACGGACGGATGGATGGCGAGTGTTTGTGACTGAAGTAAGATCGGTAATTTACAGCTGAACATTCTGAAAGTAAAGACATTTTAATTTTGGAATATTCACCTTGACGGCTGAAGTACAAGTTTACATGTGGACTGGTCTTGTTCCTTACACTTGTAGCTTTATGGGTTGGCTTCCTTGACTGCATTTTCAGTTAACTAAACTCCGGACTCATGGATTTCCTCGACCAGAAAATCAGACGATTTTCCTGAATAATCTACTAGAAACTTTTAAGGAACACATTTCATGTTTCCTTTGAAGAGTTAAGAGAAGAAAGTTTTTATAAGAACAGGAAAAGAAACAAATAATTTGCAAATAAATTGGCTGCTGCTGTGCCCACATCTGAATCCCAAAGGCGATCATCGATCAAGCGCTGCAGACAAAAGGACTCCTGTAAGCTGTACTGCCTGACAATGGTAAGCTCTAATGGCTCCCACTGCCCTTACGACGACTCCTTTAAGTACACTTTGTATGGGTGCATGTTCAGCATGGTGTTTGTGCTTGGGCTGATATCCAACTGTGTTGCGATATACATTTTCATCTGTGCCCTCAAAGTGAGAAATGAAACTACAACCTACATGATTAACCTGGCAATGTCAGATTTACTTTTCGTCTTTACTTTGCCATTTCGGATTTTTTACTTTGCAACACGGAATTGGCCATTTGGAGATCTGCTCTGTAAGATTTCAGTAATGCTGTTTTACACCAATATGTATGGAAGCATTCTGTTCTTAACCTGTATCAGTGTCGATCGATTTCTGGCAATCGTCTACCCATTTAAGTCAAAGACTTTAAGAACTAAACGAAATGCAAAGATCGTTTGCATTGCCGTGTGGCTCACGGTTATGGGAGGAAGTGCGCCTGCAGTTTTCTTTCAGTCCACCCACTCTCAGGGGAACAATACCTCAGAAGCCTGCTTTGAGAACTTTCCAGCGGCCACATGGAAAACTTATCTCTCCAGGATTGTGATTTTCATTGAAATAGTGGGCTTTTTTATCCCCCTCATTTTGAACGTAACTTGTTCTAGTATGGTGCTAAGAACTTTAAATAAACCTGTTACATTAAGTAGAAGCAAAATGAACAAAACTAAGGTTTTAAAAATGATTTTTGTCCACTTGGTCATCTTCTGTTTCTGTTTTGTGCCCTACAACATCAACCTCATTTTGTACTCGCTCATGAGGACGCAGACCTTTGTTAACTGCTCTGTGGTGGCGGCAGTGAGGACCATGTACCCAATCACTCTCTGCATCGCCGTCTCCAACTGTTGCTTTGACCCTATTGTTTACTACTTCACTTCAGACACAATTCAGAACTCAATAAAAATGAAAACCTGGTCGGTTAGAAGAAGTGACTCCAGGTTCTCTGAAGTTCAGGGCACCGAGAATTTTATCCAACACAACCTACAGACCTTAAAAAATAAGATATTTGATAATGAATCTGCAATATAAGTTGCCTGACTAAGCCACTTGGGACTGCTCCGTGTTCAACTGTGAAAACTGTTCTTGGGAACTATCTCTCCAGCTCCAACAGAAAATGTTTTTAAAGGAAGTTTGTGTCTGATGTGTTAAACATTAAAATATATTCTATTCTTGTATGCATGCCATTTTACTTTCTTGAACCATTTTAACGTGTTCTTTCCTCATTAAAAAAAAAAAACTCCATAAAGTTAAGGTCTAAAAGCAATTATGATTTAAATAATGTGATATCTATACTTTAAAAATTTTGTATATCATGAAATACTTTAATCAAAAATCTGTTAAATGGTTTTATACTGAACCCAGATGTTGTTTAAGTAATAGTTTACTAAGTATATTTCACTTACATTTTATTTTAGATAAAAGTACTTAGCATGCCTTAAACTGTAAACAATGAAGAAAACCAATTTGAACTAGTCAAACATTTTTAGAACATTTCCTCCAAGAGACTACTGCAGTTTTCTGTATGACATTTTATCTTTGTAGGCGATTCATAAAAAAGAAAAACAAAGGTGTCTAACTATATAGTATATTTTGAAATTATTATTTTGATTTATATTCTGGCTGCAACACCCAATTTCAAAATGACAAACAGTATAAAAACTAAACATAAGGAAACTAATATTATCTTGCTAGGTAAATTATTTTAAAAAGTAAAATGTTGCCAGATGTTTATTTTGAAAGTACAACAAAAACCTTGTATTTTCAATAACGTTAGTCTAGAAATTACCAGGACAGTGAAGTGCATGAGATTTTAGAATGTGATGCATGGCCAAGATTTGGTTTTTTTTTTTTTTTACTTCTTTTCCTCTCTCACTTTAGGTCAACTACCAAGTGACTAAAATGTTATTTCAAGTGGGAAAAAAAAAACTGTTAAAATGTTAAACGTATTAAGTAAGGACATAGTTCTTTAAATAGAGAGCAACGAATCTAGAAGAACAAATTACTAAGCAGAATTATATTTTCATTATATTAAACAGACAAAGGCATGGCTTTGAGACAGAAAAATACCAGCTACATCAAAACTTCCATTTTCCAACAAATCCTCTTCTAATTTAAGGAATTTTGCAAAGTTTTAATTTTAGAAAAATGATATACAGTTGAATTCTGAGTTAGCATGTATGGTAAAACAAGTTAATCTTTCAAGTACAGTATGAACATATATACATATACATACAAGCAGTATATACAAGCAGTATATCAATACAGTATGAACATATATACATATACATACAAGCACGCGCGCACACACACACACACACATATATATATGGGTTTTTTTTGTTGTTGTTGTTGTTTTTTCGAGACAGGGTTTCTCTGTACAGCCCTGGCTGTCCTGGAACTCACTTTGTAGACCAGGCTCACCTTGAACTCAGAAATTCACCTGCCTCTGCCTCCGAGTGCTGGGATTAAAGGCTTGTGCCACACGCCTGGCTCATATATTTTATAGTAGATAAATTTACTTTTTCCTGAGTTTGGGCTGCAATGATTTTTGCCAAAACATAGTCATTTTCTATCTTAAATAAGTCTCTTTGTAATAATTAGCACACACATGGACATTTTCTTTAAATACCCATGGTTTTTTATAGGTAAAACTAAAGGAAAGCAAACCTGTAACAAAAAACAAACTAATGAGAAAACAAGCATATCCTAAGAGATGTGTATGTTACATGCACACACACACATACACATACACACACACACACACACACACTGTGAACATATATATATACACACACACAGACACACATGTGCGCACACACACCCTATGAAGTTTACTTCAGATGCCCTATAGGTTCCTGTACTTGATATTACCCCAAAAGAATGAAATGCATTTAGCAGTCTTGGATATACACTTGAGTTGAAAAGCAGCGAGCAGTCTACTGATCAAGAGGAAAAGATCATGGAGTTGTGCATTTCTCCAAACTTTCTATGCGCAGGGTTCATGAGAAAACCCTAAGGGGGAATCTCAAGGCATGTTTCTTACTTTAAAATACTAGAAAGGCAGTCATCAAATAACTGTTACTATTAGACTCAGTGGAGAAGTTCTTATAGCCCTTGTCTGAACAACATACATGAGTCAAAAGGTTTGTAAAATTCTTTTATTTTTTTGTTTTTTCAAGACTGGGTTTCTTTGTGTAGTCTTTGCTGCCCTGGAACTTGCTCTGTAGATCAGGCTGTCCTTGAACTCAAGAGATCTACCTGCCTCTGCCTCCTGGGTGCTGGGATCAAAGGTATGCACCACCAATGGGCAACTTTTATAAGATTGTTAACAAAGTGTCACAACAGATTAAAAATACTAAGGGCAGGTGATATAGCCAGTGTACAGAGCTTACCTATATGTGAAGACCTTGGGTTTAATACCAACACTACCGAAAAAGAAATTTAAAATACTGGGTAAATCTTACCTATCAAAACAAAAGAGTATCACAACAAAATTTGTGCTATTTTTCCTTTGTGAGTGACGAAATGTGAGGTAAATTATATATTTTAGGGTTTTTTATTTCCCCTTCACTCACAAACATATATGAAAACACTGAGACTCTAGACTTTTGTTTTGTTTTGCTTTGTTTTGTTTGAGACAGGGTTTCTCTGTATAGCCCTGGCTGTCCTGGAACTCACTTTGTAGACCAGGCTGGCCTTGAACTCAGAAATACGCCTGCCTCTGCCTCCCGAGTGCTGGGATAAAAGGCGTGCGCCACCACACTGGGCTGAAATTCTAACTTTTTATTACTTTAAAATGACAGTATCAATCCTGCCATTCCTGCTCCTCCTCAAACAGTTTCAACATCTTCATAAAGGAACAGATGATAGAAGCCTTCTTTTTACACTGCCTTTCTTCAAAGAAAGGAAGATCAGAGTATTGTCATGGAAGACAGCTTTATGGCATCCTAAAAACTGGCTCCAAACTTAATATATATGTTGTTCATTAACTTTCCACAGAAAAATAAAGAAAATCAAGATACTATCAAGGTTCTGAACAAGGCGTAATATTTACATTCAAAATAGTAACAATAAATTTGAAGTATAAATCCTAATTATAAGTACTGATCATTAAAGAAATTGGCCAATCAGCCAGGAAACATAAAACAGAAAATGAAGCAGAGTTCATACTTCCAATGCAGAAAGACTAATTTGTGGATGAAACAGCTACAGAAAATTCACTTGGTTATATGCGGTGGAACCATAATGAACTTTATCTTTTGACATTTATAAAATTATTAATGCCTAGAAGAATCTTTGCTAGTTTCTCAGCAACCAAACTTCTTTAACACTTACAGGCCATCCAACTCCAGATGGAAGGAAGATAAGACCCACTATTTTTTACTATAAATTTAGTTATTCAATGGAAACCATGTTGTAAAAAGTGCTTACACAATGACAACATTTCAAAGTAATCATAAAATAACCTGTTTTTAAAAAGTTCTTTTGAACTAGCCTGAAAACTGAATTACCCATTGGTAACATGACTTCTGAAATGTTCAAAAATCAAGAAACTTATGGGTATAGGACATATTTGAATTGACAATTACTTGGTGATTGACAATATGGCTCAACCAGCAATATTTTCTAGAGACAACATATATATTCATACAAGTATGAACTCTCAAATTTTTATTTTATCTTACCATTTTTACTCATCTGCTATTTTTCAAAGATGGATTTTTAGTATTGTTAACTCTGTGTGTCTGTGTTTGTGTGTGTGTGTGTGTGTGCACACGTGCGTGTATTTTAGATCCCCTAAAGCTGCAGTTACAGGTGATTCTAAGTACCCACAATGGATACTGTGAACTGACCTTGGGTTCTCTGGAAAAGCAGCATGTTCTCTTAACCCCTGAGCCTTCTTTCCAGGCCCTAACTTTTTTTTTAAATAAAGAAAAATTATCACAACAGACCAATTATTTAAAAAATTGTTAGTTAACTCCATAAAAACTCCTCCCCTAATCTATTTGTTTGAGTAGTACCTACACTGAGTATTAATTCATGTGGTTCTAATAAATACCCTATTCTCATTCTCCTCCACCTCTCTCTCTCTCTCTCTCTCTCTCTCTCTCTCTCTCTCTCTCTCTCTCACACACACACACACACACACACACACACACACACACACACACACACACACAGAGTTTAGGGGTTGTAGGTTGGATTGGTGAGGGTGGAGAATGAGACCATTCTGCAGAGTCATCCCCTGAACATTCACCCCTGTGTGGCATGTGTACCCTCACCTTTACTATGTAGTTCTCGCCCAGATCATCTATTTCCTAGACTAGCTGCATCCTTTTCCCCCCTCCCTCTTTTTTTCTATACCATGACAGTTTCATTTTCTTATGATCTACAATATCTTCTTCTTAGGGTTTCTTTCTAATTTTTCTAGAGTATATTCTCTAGTAACTTCATGTAAAAAATATACACAAAAAATATACTTTTCAAGTCATTCTATGTCTAAAAATTGTTTGTTCTTATGTCTGATAAAGAATATGACACTGTCAAATATTCAGTGTTCTTGATGACAACTGCAATGATGATCTACATTTTATTCTCCATAAGTAATTTTAACATTCTCCTTAACTCTGATATGACCAAATATATACTCATCATGCTTAGCATACCAAGTGGGTCTTTTCTGAGTGAAGCCTCTATGTTATTAATAGATATAGAAAATTTCCTCCGTTATTATTTATTATTATTATATTCTTTCCTTGATTATTATTATATTCTCCCCACCACCACACACACTGATCTTTCTTGGAGAGAAGAATAGAGAGAAAATGAACCAAGCACTCCTTGATACGAAGATAAGAAGTAATGTAACCTAATCCAATAGCATAGAAGTTTCTTGTATTTTTCTCCCCAGGAAAAATTACCTCTGCACTTCTAGCACACTCAGATCTGCTACAGAAGTCTCAAGGTAGCTGTTCCTGCTCAGATTCTCCGTTTGACATCAATAGGAAACTACATGCCTGGGTGTTTTTATGTATACAAAATTTGAAGGTTGGCTGGTCAGGCATGTATAGATGGTCCTTGTATAGATTTACAGTATGCTCACTTACTTTTAAATATAGCATGAAAGTAGTATACATTATGTGGAAATACTTCAAACTGAATTATCTTTTCCCAGTTAGTAATATGTTCCATGATATCTCTTCAGTATAAGGCAGCAACAGAGTCACAAGCTTCCTAGCAGCCACTTCATGACAGGCCAAACAAGTTACTCTGTGGGCTAATGGCATCAAAGGCATTTTTTACTTATGATATTCACAGCTTACAATGGGTTTATGAGGACAATTCCCATAGTTAGACTAGAACTACTTATATGTATATAGATTATTCACTGCACAATAATTAATACTAGGCTTCAGCCCAAACTGCATACCTCTGATTTACCAGCAGAGGAGCAGATACACTTGCAGGTTCCTGACAGACTGGCAAGGCTCTCTGAGGCAAGGGTCCAAGAACTTCATGTCTGCAGACCATCACCACCACTACCACCATCTACAAACAAGAACTTCATGTCTGCAGACCATCACCACCACTATCCACCATCTACAAACATGCTAGAATCACAAATTCTTGAACTCCAACCCAGAAACTTTGGGGTTGTACCTAACAATCTGTAACCTGGGTTTTTATAAGACTCAGATAATTTTGATACATACCAGCTAGTACTGTAGAAAATTCTGGCAATGACAACTGTATTTGCTTAGAGGCTGAGGCTCTCATCTCCCTGAAAGCACTTTGCTATGTGTGTTCTTTGTATTATGATCTGTTCTGTTACATCCATCAAAACACCCTCATTTAATTTTTATCCTCAAAAATGAATGAATCCCTCTCCCTTCTTTGTTCTTTTCCACATGACAGTCTAAGCTCTGCTGCGTTTGTCCTGTCTATGTGAATCCTTGTGTGAGAGCACGTTTCTGTTGTTCTACAGTGTCCTGAGGATAGAGGAAGTAAAGCTTTGTCCTTGTGTGAGAGTACATTTCTGTTGTTCTATAGTGTCCTGAGGATAGAGGAAGTAAAGGTTTGTGCTCAGAAGTTTGTTAGTTTGAACTAGGAAAATCATTTTAAGAAATAAGTATATAAAAGAAGTTAGCTAGATAGAAACAAGAGAAAGAGGAGGGAAGGGAATTGGAGGAGGGGGAGAGAGGAAAGGCACTGTACAGTATAAGTTACACATGGGAAGTCATACTAACAATAAACACCTTTACTACAGCTAAAAACAACAAAGGCTTCTTTCATAAATCTTCTCATTCTGAACAACATAATCTTCAAAATAATATTTTTTAAAAGAGCTACTTCTCCAACTAATTTTACCAGTCAGTATTAGCACGTATTTAAGAACATAAAGACACAGGTTTCAACTTGTAATATTTGTAGTATTTCGAAATTTAGAACCGGGCAGTGATGGCACACGCCTTTAATCCCAGCACTTGGGAGGCAGAGGCAGGTGGATTTCCGAGTTCGAGGCCAGCCTGGTCTACAGAGTGAGTTCCAGGACAGCCAGGGCTACACAGAGAAACCCTGTCTTGAAAAACCAAAAAATAATAAAATAAAAAAAAGAAGAAAGAAAGAAAGAAAGAAAGAAAGAAAGAAAGAAAGAAAGAAAGAAAGAAAGAAAGAAAGAAAGAAATTTTGAAACACTTTTGTAATATCAGAATAAAATATTCACTCTGGACAAAACTGTAGACTACTCAGGGGATAGCTATAGACCTGATGAACTGCTCAGGAGATAGCTATAGTACTGGATGGACTGCTTAGGGGATAGCTATAGTACCCGACGGACTGCTCAGGGGATAGCTATAGTACCCGACGGACTGCTCAGGGGATAGCTATAGACCTGATGGACTGCTCAGGGGATAGCTATAGACCTGATGGACTGCTCAGGGGATAGCTATAGCCCTGATGAACTGCTCAGGGGATAGCTATAGACCTGATGGACTGCTCAGGGGATAGCTATAGACCTGATGGACTGCTCAGGGGATAGCTATAGTACCTGATGGACTGCTCAGGGGATAGCTATAGTACCCGACGGACTGCTCAGGGGATAGCTATAGACCTGATGAACAGAACAAGCAGTTGATTTAAATAAAAATGGCTGCTTAAGTAACACTAAAATTATACCACTTAGCTAATATCATTCATGAAATTTCTGCTGGTGGCTAAAACGACTGGTTTCAAAATTGGGCTATATTTTATGTGCTGGTCTTTAGGACTTCTTCAGAGTAAAGAGACTAGAACTCATAATTCAGTAAAATTTTAGCTACTGAAGAGAAAACAAAAACAAAAAATATATGTTGGTTTAAAAAAAAAAGGAGGAGCCAGAGGAGAAGGAGGAGGAGAGGAAGAAGAGGAAGAGGAAGAAGAGGAGGAGAAAGAAGAGGAAGTTGTAAAGGCAAGTTGCAGAGAGAACATATTTGCACATCAAAGCGATCTTCAGCAGTTTCCACAAACACTGAATCAGTCACCTTCCATTTGAATTTAACTGGAAAAATTTGCTTCAGATCAATCTGTTAAACTATGAAGTCAAATGAACCTGGTAGTGTCCCCCACGCACACAATGCTACAAATATCCCATCTGGGAAGACAATGTAAAAGCTATTTTAAGGAACAAATGAATCCAGTGACTCCTATACTCAATTCTCTCTCAGCTGTTCTCATAACAATGTTTAGAGAAAAAAAAAAAAAAAACAAAAGAAAATGAAAACAACGAATTTAAAAACTAGTATTTCTTAATATGAAAAGGAAAAAAAATCCCAGAAAAATTACCCTAAGATATGCTATGAGCATAATGATAAAAATGACACAAAGCACTTTAATTCCAAAAATAAAAATGACTTAAAAACAATTATCTATTAGATGTTTTTAAAAGAAATCATAAAAGAGCATAATAAAATCTTAAAGAGAAATTCTGTTATATATAATTCTCTTGTTTTTTGTTTTCCTTTTTCTGAAGGAAAAGAACCTGGGTACCAGGTATGGTGAGCTAGCTGCCTTCGACCCTGTACTATGTATCCAGCCCTTGAATTCTACATAGCAGAGGCTGGTCTTGAATTCAATATCCTTCTGTCTTTGCCTTCCAAATGCTTAAGTCACAGATACACACAACCATGTCTAGCTTCCTGTTATATTTTAGTGAATGGTAATACACAAACAAATAACAAAAAAGCCACCTAAAATGTAGCAATAATAATTCTTAAAAACCCAGAAGGATTAGAAATAAAATTTCTGTTCTACATTTCATTAATGTTGCTTTAAAAATAAACTTTTAAAATTAGGTTTATTTGTTTTATTGTGTTGGGAAGTAGGGAGAGCATGCAGACACTAGCGTACACTTATAGAAGTCAGAAGTACTGGGGACTGAACTCAAGCTGTCAGGCTTGGAGGTAAGTACCTTTACCCATTGGCCTATATCTCTGACCCATGTTTTAAATCCATCACTTATAGCAACACAGGAAAAGAGGAAAATCAAAAACAATCGAACAAATTTTGATATTTGATGATATTGAGCAAACTTATAAAATATTAAAAGCCAATAAAGTAAGTTTAAAGAGCACGCATGCTGAAGTGACTGTGCAGTGCTGGCACAGAGGGAATGCCAGGGTATAAATGCTTAGGAAAGAGAAAAGCTGCTGTTTTACAAAATGCAGTCAGTACCTTCAGATGACTTAAGAACTATGCCCTTCACTCAGAGTTGTCTTACTCTGCTGGAGAAACCTAGAAAAATCCAGATGCTAGCCAGTTAAGATGAATATTTCATTCATTTCTCTTTTTCTTGCACATCTAGAACTCTATCTTCACTATACTAGTTAGGAAATCACAAGCTGAAACTGGAGATGTCAGGATTGTATTCTCTTATGTCACAGATCCCTGTTCATCTTCTAAATCAGAGCTGGTGTACTTCCATTCCACCGGTAAAGGACAGAAGATACTTCTTAGCCTTGCTACAGTTGCTGTCTCTTGTCCTGTCTGCACTTGAATGTGAACTAGCACTGCCATGGGGTAATTACTAACATGAATCATAAGCAAAGCAATATAATAAACTCCAACTGCCACTTAGCAGCCAAGAGTGGTCACATCCAACAAAGTGGGTCTCAAAGACCTTTTCCTCCTGAATATTTACTACTTGGAGAAAGTCACAGGGCAGAGGAGGCAAAGGGAAAAGTTCTCAAAAAGGGGAGTGAGCCAGGATGAACAATCCCAGACTACTGTGCCCGCAGTTCTCTGGTCTTGTGAGGAAAGAGAACGAGGCAAGGGAAATCACAATTAAGTACGATGTTTCTCAATGTCCTTTGCAGGAATGATTATTATCCCTCATAACAGCTCTCCAAGCTTAGTGTCTCTCCACCTTTAGGGCAGAAAATTCAATATAGTGAGTCATAATTTACTTAGAAATACACAAAGGCAAGATACCTGACAGTGTCTGAATCTTAGGTTTCTTTAGGTATAGACTAGCGACAGCAGTGTTACTCTTCAAGGCTTCCATGAGGAGTAAATGAAATCCAGCAACCACAGCCCACGTGCCTGTGCTGGGAACAGCCCAGCAACAGACTAAGAGGCAAACCTACTGCGCTGAACAAAATTACAGCCATCTAACTAGTCACAAGAAGTTGGGAACGAACTGCAGCCAGAGCCTCAGGTGTGTTTCCTGATTACTCTATGCCTTGGTTTTTTCACCTAAAAAATGGAATTCTATTTCAATACAGCTGTAAGATGTAAATAACTTTACACAATAAGAACCCTTTTACAGTGCCTACACACATTCCCTCTTATTGCTCCTACAGCAAACATTTCATGCAGAAGTGGGAGTCATTTTGATGCTGGTCTATACATGATAATCAGGAAGAAGCCAGAGGCATAAGCACTGCCCCCCAACCAAGCTTCTACACATTATTAAAATTATTCTTAAAAAGCTAGATTGACTGATCAGCTGACTGATGTTTAGTTTTTGAGACAGGATCTCATTATGTAACTCTAGTTGGCTTGAAACTCATTATGGTGACCAGGCTGGTCTTGAACTCGTCTGAGATTAGTGTGTGCTACCACACCCTGCCTTAGATTTTTTAAAAATAAAATTTAATTTGTTTAGCATTTTGAGCCAATGCACAAAGTAAAAGAATGGGTAATGTAAATTGTTTGAATGGTGTGGTGGGGAAGGGACAAGGTGAACAGGTGGATTATAGAGATTTCTCCACAGTGAACTCCAACAATTTCTCAGTGCTAGTGACTTAAAGTTAAAGGGAACAAGCACATGGAGGAAAGGATAGGCTTAGGATTAAGTATTAGGAATCACGTAAGCAATTAGATGTGGAGAAGATTTTATGTTCAAAACCACAGTCAGCAGAGGCTTAAGGCTTTACACAGCACTTGTAAGAAGACTTCTACTGATTTACATGCATCTTCTCTCCTTCAGGTTTTCTGTTTGGAGGGAGAGAGAGAGAGAGAGAGTATGTGTGTGTGTGTGTAAAATATAAACACACTGATTTCTTTATTGACCTTATGCAATTATGAAGACAATTATTAAATTGAGCTTCTCTTTTAGCTCTTTTTAAGTGCCTGAATATTTACATCTCAATGAATAATTATTTAGAGAAGAAATTATTCAGTATGCTACTATCCTCAATTTTATTTGTATTTCTTCAGCATATCTATATATTTTAATTCTCCCTAGTACTCTCTTTGGTTTTAGTATGTATACTGTCTTTGTCATATCATGTGTCTATATATATCATCATGGCAATAAGAATACTGTGCTGACGTAACAGAAATGACCTAGTAGAGCAGCAGAGCGCTTTACTAGAAATCATCATGGGCTCTGGAAGCAAACCAATCTGGTTTTACAGCCAACAGGGTGGCCTGGGGGGTGGCCTGGGGGGTGGCCTGGGTGTTAGGATCTTCTTGAACCAGTTCCCACACTTAGAGAATGGTAAGACTACTTACCATCAACTCAGGATTAATATGACAGTTACATTAAGCAAACATTGTTGATGGACAATGGTAACTGACCTAGGTAACTGTTGCCTATCTAGCCAGACATTTTGTACTGTAATATAACTGTCTTGGCAAAAGAGATATTCTAAAGACAGACACTCATGCCTTTCTCTGACTATCAAACTAATGAAACAATGATTTCTTAGAATTCCATGCTAAATGAAGGGAAAGGCTGAATCCTTGGTGGCAGCAAGAGGAAGAACTATATTTTCACATAGTTCTGAAATCAGAGAATAGAGCCAAATTGATGAGTGAGACCACACCTTGAAAAAGACGTCCAAGTTACACGTGCCTCTTGGACCTCGTTTCAGGAGTCCACAGATGGATGTGACTTCCATTTGTTCCTCTTTGCAACACGCCACAGAGAGTAATTTACCTTTCTCTGTATTTTACTATTCCTTAGTTCTTGTTTATTGGAGACAGGTGGCCTTGCAGGAGACAGCTTGTTTAAGATTCCAGAGCATAGGTTTTTGACTCCCAAAATTCAAGCAACAGTAAGATACCAAAACACTGAGAAATAAGCACCCACTTGTAAGAAAAGAGGACAAGTACTGGTTTAAAAAGGGTAACATTCAGAGCTGGAGAGATTGCCCAATGGTTAGAGCACTGGATGTTCTTGTAGAAAACCCAGTTCAGTTCCCAGCACCTATGAACCATGAACTCCAGTCCCAGCACCTATGAACCATAAACTCCAGTCCCAGCACCTATGAACCATGAACTCCAGTCCCAGCACCTATGAACTATGAACTCCAGTCCCAGCACCTATGAACCATGAACTCCAGTTCCAGCACCTATGAACCATGAACTCCAGTCCCAGCACCTATGAACCATGAACTC
>LR749801.1:491035-548461 GCA_902729485.2 Mus minutoides | reverse complement strand
TGTCTCAGGTCGCACGGGATTGGGCAGGAACAGATGCTGCATTCAGCTGCTCACCTGTGGTCCCAAGACAGCCTGGGGAGTCCTGGGGAGCGTGCGCAGAGCCTGTGCCCGAGCCCTGGGCTTGTGCGGGTGCACAGGACCAGACCAGAAGGGAAGGCAACACCTAATTTTATTAAGTTGGGTCTTTCTTCTGGTCCATTTGGCTCAGGGTTTATCAATCTTGTTTATCTTTACAAAGAATAAACTCTTCATTTCACTAAGGTTTTGTTTTGTTGGGGAGGGGAAGAGGGAGGGCTTGGGAACACATAGGCTAGCTTCTAATTTAAACCTCTGTCTCTCCCACTATCACTTTTTAATTAATTAATTAATATATCCATTCGTTTACATCTCAAATAATATCCCACTTCTCACTTCCCATTTACCCCTTCACCACAGCCCTATCCCACATCTGCCCTCTTCCCTCCCTCCCACTAGCACTTTTAAGGACAGTGAATGAAGGCTCATCCCTATACCACGTGATCTAGCACAGCACTTGCACACACTGAACACATAACAAACATTAAGTAAACTCCTAAATTAAGTTACCAATCCAGGTAAAAGAATCAGCTGTCCAGCTTTCTAATTCTATGCCTTCTGACAAATTATGTTAACTTATACATTTAAATGTACATCTTTAAAACCTTTGTTACCACAGGAAGTTATCTTTACAGTTTACTCAACTTAGCTTTCCTTGAGAAATAAACAACTGACATAAGTAAATTGATTTTAAAAAATGTAAACAATTATTCCATTCCCCCAAAATCTCAAACAAACCATACTAGTTTTAACTGAATTTTCTTTCAAATTACCTCTGGAAGTCCATTAGATGATACAATTCCAAGTGAATTTATAAAAGGGATAAAATTTTTGAAATAAACATTTTTCACCTGAAAAATACAACATTTGAATATATAAATCTAAGATTATCCAGTAATATAATATGATGATAGATTACAATTAAAAACAAAATAAAATCTAGTCCTAGTAACTTTATTCACATTAAAGTGCTAACTGCCACTTACATTACATTCAAATTAATGATATTAATTTATAACTGATTTGATCATTTACTTTTTAATAATGATTTCATAAAACAAAGTTTAAGTGGAAAACTGTTAATGAAATGGAATTAATGGCATGAGGAGACATTGAAACCAACATTTTAAAATGACACTTATAAAACATATTTAGATTACTGGTTGCTCTACAAGTGCAATGTGCTATAGAATTTTTAACCAATTGCTTTTCCTAATCTAACTTTCTTTTCCAAACTTCTTTTTTCTAACAAATAGAAATTAACACAGGAATTAAGTCTAAGAAGCACTTACTATTTTTTGTTTTCTAATTTGTTCACATTTACCTAAGATATTTAGTAGTTAATCAATTAGTAAAATTAGCCACTAGTTATATATCCATAAATGCTATCAAGTGTCAATTAAAATATTAGTTTTTATTAGCTATACTTGAATAATAAACATGTAAAGATTCTAAATTCTAAGAAAAATTCCTTAAGGTAAAAAACTGATTTATTCTAATATGCAAAATAAAATTAATTTTAATTACAAAACGCCAGGAAAATAGAAAATGTATTTACTACTATTTGTTCCCTTATGACTAAACAACAGGATTGAGACAGAATTACTTGTATGACATTTGTCAGCTTATTTGCATGCGTGACCTGTGACCGTAGAGAGAAAGTGAACATCTGGGTTTATAGCTAAATTTAATATACCTATATAGATACAGAAATTCATAAAGTAGTAAGAACCACGGTGGTAAAGCACAGAAAGCTTGTAACGCTCTAATACTGCGTTAGTCAGTACTGGAATCAGAGTCTTACGCCTTCCCGGAGTTGTCAGAATTCCAATGATGTAACACTTCACACATCTCATGATGAATTATAGACAAAATTTCAATAAACTGTGACAGAAAGACTGTATAGGATGAACAGAGAGCCCGCGCGACATGTCCTAAACGCTAGCCAGCAAAGGTTCAGCGAGTGACGCACAGCCAGCCTCTGGAGACATGTCTGCTCATTACCATAGGGAAGTGGGGTACATCACTTGTAAAAATCCTTTCAATTCCTAGATTCTTGAAGAAAATAATTACTATATGTGCTTAAGTTGTCCCCAACAGTTATTAATATCTGATATTGTATTTGGAAAGAGAGTCATAAAATACTAAACAAAAAATGAAAAGCTAGATAACTTTAGCTTCATGGAAGTAAGAAACTGAGGTTTCCTGGCAGGGTGTTTGAAAACACTATGGATATTAGTAAATTCAATGGAATAGAAGAATAATACATTTGAAAACTATCATCTTCATGATACAATCCAGTGAGTACAGAAGGGAGCTATTCTCTTTAGAAGCAAAGTAAGAAAGTATGAAACTATTTATTTTCCTAGAATTTTGTTCCTATAAAATAGAAATGGTCCTACTTAAAAAAAAAGTATGCTCACAACAAAAAGTATATATTGACAAGTAGACCTAGCATATATCTCTACTTCAGCTGTTTTAAATAAAGTGTAAGAGAAATTACCTCATCTATATTACACTCGTGTTCTTTACAGAGAACTTCGATAATTCTCGTATCATTTTCTAGTTGTTTTGCTATCCGAGCACTCCTGTTCTGACCTCTTCTGGGTGTTCGAGGTGAACCATTAATGGGGATTGCAGCTGTTTCTGTAAAAATAGTAAATTAGAATAAAAACAATTGTGTATTCCACATTGACCATTAATGAAATTAGGCTGTGGATGTAACTGAGCTGGGAGACTACTTGCCTAGAAAAGCATGAAACCCTGGGTTCAATTCCCAGAACCACATATTCCAGCAATGCTGGTATATACCTGTAATCCCAGCATTTGGGAGGTGGAGGAAGAATCAAAGTTCAGTACCACCATTGTCTACACTGTGGTGTCAAAGCCAGCCTAGGACACATGAGTCCTATTTCCAAAATAATTAAAATTAAATAAATTATAAAATAATGATACACTGTAATTATAATTAAGATGTCTGAAATAATCCTGGTAGAATTTTATTCTGCTTATTATGGTTTACTATATAACAATTCATGCTTATTGGGACACCCTTGTTTTGTAGTGCTGGCAATCAAATCCAGGCTCTTTATGCACGCTATACAAATGCTCTATCACCGAGCCACAGACTGCCCTTGAATATCTGTTGTGATGTATACACTGCTACAAATTTTTGCAACTCGCATTTTTCTTTTACTCCCAATCTCACTTCCCAAAAGGTATATCCCATAAACCCAGAGAAAGTCTGACAAAAACATTATTTATAAGTTACTTGTAAGTGTATTTTACTCAATATATATGATCAAAAGTATTTCCTAGGCTGCTGAGATCGCTCAGTGGCAAAGACACTTGATATCAAGTGACAACCTAGTTCAATCCCTGGAACCCATTCAATGGGGGAAAGAACTGACTCCTGGAATCCATCCTTTAATTTTGCACACAGGCCCACACATAGTCCTCCCACTTGTGGTGTAGGGGGCTAGAGAAACGGCTCGGTGGTTAGGAATACTGGCTGCTCTGTCAGAGTACCCAGGATCAGTTCCCAGAATCCATAATTATCTGTTTAACTCCAGGGGACAGGATGCCCTCTTCTGGCCTCATAGGCACCAGGCAAGCATGCATGCTGGCAAAACACCAGTACATATGTTTTTTTGTTTGTTTTTTTTTTTTTTTAAAGATCTAGTATAAAGTGTAAGTACATAGCAAGAGGGATCCATGAATAAAGGTCACTGCCACCCATGCCTGATGCCCTGAGTTTGATCTCTGTGACTCACACAAACAGAAAAACAAAGAACTGACTAAAAAGTTGTCCTCTGACCTCTACTTGTACTCAGCCACACTACATGTAACCCCTCACACACAAATAATATCAATAAACATAAAATTCTAAAGTATGATCTTTATAAAAATAAATAAAAGATAAACATAATATGGCAAATTGCGATTTTCTTAAATAATCTGTGTTATTTTGAACGTTGCTGACCAACTTAGTAGACTCAGCTATTAAAAAGATTACAGGTGATTAAATATGGTCTAGCCACTCTAGAAATCAGTGTGGAGAATACTCAAAAGCTAAAACATATCTATCATTATTACCCAGCTCTCTAATTGAACTTACGACTCACTCAGCAATAAGGAAACCATGCCTGGTACTTGAAACCTAGCCAACTACCTAAGGGCTAGTGATGTTACAGATATTGGAGGAGAACCTGCAACCCCCAGTTTATTAGACCAGTATAATTCCTACTAACAATCTATAAACATTTGTCCTTATACCACAGATAAGTATTCTTCACACCTTATCAAGGAAATTTCTCTGTATCACAGATGGAGACCTTTACAGAAAATCACAACCAATCAGAAATGCAGGGCTGTGAAGCCCAGTCCCAATGGATAAACCTACAAAACTCTAGAGTCCTTATGGCTCAAGGACCCTTGCAGACAAAGAGATAGAAGGCTGCAAGAGACACAAGAACAGGAAGGCTACATGTCCTAGAAGCACAATATGTCAAATAATTCTCAAAAAATTTCCAGATTATGTTTTCCCAGGAAGTCATTGTTCACAGAGATGAATTAGGCTTCACCATTTCAGCCTCGTCAACAGCACCTTTAGACTTGATGTTTTGATCTGTTATCTACTAATAGCACTTCTATCATTCCAGCAGCTAGGAATCAGCTTGTCCTTAGCTAAGTTTATATTTTCTATAGTATAAAAAAGTGATTCAAGGTCCTATTCTTGTGGTGACAAAAAGAAACATTTCTATTCCAAGAAACTGATTTATTTACACTTAGATTTGCTTAATATCATCTAACTATATCAGTAATAGTTACTTTTTTTTTCTTTTATTGGTGTACTGGCTGGTACCTTCCCACCCACTCCCACCTCTCCACCCTGGCATTTCCTTATACTGGATCATGGAGCCCTCACAGGACCTCCCACACTGTGAGCTGAAACAACCTCTTCTTTCAGTAAGTTCATCTCATCGGATGGATTCTGTCACAGAAAAGTAGAGCTAAGAACAAAGGCCAAGTCCACACACTGGATAATGTTTCACCATCCTTTCAGTTTTAGGACCACACCAGTTCTATAGACAGTCAGTGCGTAACTGCTGAAGAAAAAGGACGGGTGCACTGTATTGTTTACAATACTTACTGTATGGCTCTCTGAGAAGTGCAGGAGGTGAGAACTTAATAAAATAGTCAACTACACACAACATTAACTGAAACGAGATTACCAGGTCATCTTCCATCTGTAATACTTCTCCTAAAATGAAAAAGATGCACATTTAAAAATTTTAACTGTATTTATCTATTATTTATTTAGCTACCTGTGTGTGCATGCATATTTGTGCATATGTTTGTAAGCACATGCATGTATGTGTGCATGTACCACAATGCACATGTGGTAACCAGAGAACAACCTGCAGGGGCCGGTGCTCTTTTACTCTGTGGGTCCCATGACAAACTCAGGTTACCAGGTTGATGGCAGGTGCCTTACATGCAAAGCCATTTCAATGACCTCAAGAGTCCCACTTTAAAGAAAAGTTAGAGACTGGTACCTTTAAATTAGATAAAAAAGGTGGGTAGTAATATATTCATATGCTCATTCATTTGCTAATCTCTACAGCCACGATAAAGACTTTTCTCTTTTTTTTACAAAAAATAAAAGTGAGATTTAAAACATAAATAAAGTTACAAAATTAGATAGTGTTAATCTACCCTCTGGATTTTAAGATTAAGGATTATAATGATTATTCTTTTTTTTAAGTGATTTATTTATTCAATGTATATGAGTACACTACTGATCTTCTCAGACACACCAGAAGAGGGCATCAGATCCCAATAACAGATAGTTGTGAGCCACCATGTGGTTGCTGGGAATTGAACTCAGAACCTCTGGAAGAATAGTGTTCTTAACTGCTGAGCCATCTCTCCAGCCCCCAATAATTAATTCTTATTAAAATCAACTGACACTGTTTTTTGTAAAATTTACTTCCTATTTTGGTATGACTTGTAAAACTCATATTTTCCAGAAACTATGCTGAAGCACAATGCATGCTTGTCTTTTATTTAAAATACTTATAAAACATCTCATATGCTCAGTTTAACCCCCTATAAAATATTATACTAGCCAAAACCATCAAGAAACAACTAACTCAGAATATAACATCCTAACAGTTTATGCTATATATAAATATACAACTACAAGGCTTATAAAAATAAATGCATAATAGGTATATACAAATGTAAATTATTTTAAAATATAAGTACATATTTTCTTATGACTCTCTTTTTTTTTTTTAAAGAAAGAAGTGTAGGGCCAGAGAGATTGCTCGTGGTTAATGGCACTTGCTGTTCTTGCAGCCGATCCAGGTTAGCCTAACTAGGTTAGGCTCCTAGTACCAAGTGTCTGTAATTCCCATATCAGGAAGGCTAATGCCGTCTCTAGCCTCCTCCATAGGTACCTGGCATACATACAGATACATATATGCAAGCAAAACACTCATATACATAGAAGATAAAATAAATAAATACATTTTACAATAAAGAAAAAGTTTGATTAATTTGCTTTCTTCTGGGTATCTGATAAGCTTGTAATAATGACAATGAATATTGAAACTCCCAAATATGTGAGAAAATTAATAACCCTGCATCAGGTAGATGTTTTAAGTCCATATGGTATGGTACAAAAGAATGTTTGCAATGAATTCAGTAAAGAAATATTACAGGAGTAATATTTTAGAAAAAATAAGTGATATGAAATGATATGAAAAATAAATGATATGAAAATGCCACTATAAACTCATTTGTATGTTAACTAAAAGCTAATGCTAGTGAAGAAACAGTGATGAAGACTGCTATCAGGTGTTTCCAAATAAGAAGAGCAAAGCCAGGTGAAACAGGCTCTCCCCTGGTAAACAACTTTCTGAAAGGAAGGCACACATTAGCCAGGGGCCAGGAGAGGCAGTACCAATCTGTAACAATGTAGCAGAATGCTCATCTTTTCCACCTTCTAACTTGGAGGGAGAAGTCATTGCTACAGAAGGTAAAAGGAAACAGTGAAGCCGGGCGTGGCTCACGCCTTTAATCCCAGCATTTGGGAGGCAGAGGCAGGCAGAGGCAGGCAGATTTCTGAGTTCGAGGCCAGCCTAGTCTACAGAGTGAGTTCCAGGACAGCCAGGAAACAGTGCTGGCACCAGAGATCCCAGTGCACGATGCTGCCTGGGAAAAGAGGGGAGTATAAATGTGATCCTACAAAGACTCAGAATTGCAAAGGCTCCTGGCATTCCAGATGAATTCTCTAGTCTCCTGTTTACAACACACTGCAATTCTTTTTTTTTGGGGGGGGGAGGGGATTCCAGACAGGATTTCTCTGTGTAGCCCTGGCTGTCCTGGAACTCACTCTGTAGACCAGGCTGGCCTCAAACTCAGAAATCCACCTGCCTCTGCCTCCCCAGTCCTGGGATTAAAGGCATGTAGACCAGGCTGGCCTCAAACTCAGAAATCCACCTGCCTCTGCCTCCCCAGTCCTGGGATTAAAGGCATGCACCACCACTGCCTGGCTTCATACTGCAATTCTATGGGGAATACAAACTACATGTTAAGTGCAAAATGAATGAAGGAAGGGCCTCTCAAACTACCTCAGAGAAAACCAGTAAGATGAAGGAGAAAAGCACACTCAAAAGAAAAAGTACAATCACAAAAGGGGAGAAAATCAGAGAACCTAATAGGAAGAGAATATCTAATAAACAAAGCCAGTGCTCCTGCATTCCAGTGAACTCCCAGTGCCTGGGATGTCAGACAGGAAAACCATCAGCTCAAAGGTAGCCTGAGCTACATGCCAAGTACTTGCTTTGAAACAAACAAACAAACAAACAAACAAACAAGGGAGCTCACTGATCTCAATTTATATAAAAACGCGGTGTCAGATGAACTAAGACAGAACTAGGATAACAAAATTAGTTTAGCTCAAAACAGACAAAAGACAGGATGAATAGAACCTGTATGTAATGCAAAGTTGGGGATGTAGCTCAGTGGCAGAAGACTTGCCTGACACTCATAGAAGCCTTGAGTTCAATTCCCAGCATTGCAAAAAAAGATTTAAAATCATTAAATAAGAGAAAAATATGAAGAACAAAACAACCTGATATCATGTTCAAAGAAGACATACTGAATAAAATAATGTCTTAAAATACAACATTATTAAGATGTCTCAGAAATGAAAAACAGAATGCCTAGTTTGTTTGTTTTAAAACAAGTGTTCCAAGATAAACGAATGTAGCATGATACAAATCAACAGATATCCCAGTAAAGATATTAAACCTCAAATTTAATATTCATTTACTTTTATTTCTACATTTGAGCATTTGCCTGTATGTTTGGCTGGAGACTGTGAGCTGCCATGTGGATTGAAAGCAGGGCTCTGGTGCAAGTTTTAGCTTTAGCTACTTTAACTCGTCACCTACAGATGGCTGTATCTACTGTGTCAGCACTTCTGACTTCAATCTCAACTCACCAAGTACTCAGCAACTAAATGACGCAGGAACGTAAGCAAGCCTCAGATTCCCAAAAGGAACATTCACTGCTACAGGAGATTTTCTTAATGGACAAATGACTCAAGAACAGGACACACAGTCAAGCTGTCTTTCAGGGATAAATGCTGTGGACACTTGCCATCAACATGACAAGCATTCGGAAGATGACATGAAAAGGCCTAGTTTTTAAAATTCCACAGATTGGAGAGGTGGCTCAGCAGGCAAAAGTGCTTCCCACCAAGCCTGAGAGAGAGAGTCTCAGTCAGTCTCTCTCTCTCTCTCTCTCTCTCTCTCTCTCTCTCTCTCTCTCTCTCTCTCATGTGTGTGTGTGCGCGCGCACACACACACACACACACACACACACACACACAGAGTAAGTAAATAAATGTACAAGACAATGTTAAATCCTTGATGGCACAATCCAGCTAGCTAAGAAATAAATCAAAATAAAAAACTCAGAATAATAAAGTAGTTGCAATGGGCACAGAATGCACTTATACACAGAACTGAGAGTAAAGACATATAGTAACTATAATTACAGATGAATAAATGTTATAGTCTTCAAAACTGAAACGAAGACACAAGAATGCAGCAGTCAGAAAGTGGGAAGAGAGGGAGGAGGATGTGCTCAGAGCGATTGATATCATTGTTTGCAAAGTAGATTGGTGGACAGTGCTGTAGAATTTCCTCTTGTATATGGCCATACCACCCTCAACACGCCCAATCTCAGCTGATCTCAGCTGCTAAGAGAAAAGGGTCTGGCTAGTATTGGGTAGAAGAACTCCCTCCTCTCTAATGGCGCTGTGATGGGATCCCGTTGTTTTCCCTCAGCACAGTATCCTGGAATCTCATCTCTACTGACTACTCACCATATCTTATTTCCATATAACTCTCCTTCCAGCAATTTCTATTCTCCAAGTCAAAAAAAAAAAAAAAAAAACATAAGACTTCACCCTGAATTTGGAATAGGTACTGGCATTTAACTACTCTACTTTTGCCGGGCGGTGGAGGCGCACGCCTTTAATCCCAGCACTCAGGAGGCAGAGGCAGGCGGATTTCTGAGTTTGAGGCCAGCCTGGTCTACAAAGTGAGTTCCAGGACAGCCAGGGCTACACAGAGAAACTCTGTCTCAATAAAAAACAAAAAACAAAAAAACCAAAACCACTCTACTTTTTCTTTTCATTGTATTAGCATTATCAAAATACAAAGTCTAAAAAAGAAAAGTAAAGATTCTATCTTAGGAAATATTTTAAACTCCATGTAAAGTGACCAAACACTTATCATTTCCATTTCTTATTACTTTATTTTTAATTTAAATAAATTTTTATAATTTAAAATTCACTAGGCCCTGACTTTTATCCTCAATACTGCTAAAAAAGGAAAATGCAAAGAAAGTAGAGAAGAAAGGGGGGAATGAGAAAGAAATCAGGAAGAAAGGAGAAAATTAAACATTTCTATTGATATCCTACTACCATAACTATAAAAATGCTTTACAGTTAATAAGCCATGCAGAGAATACAGGATTTATTAATTGGATAATTTTTGTACTATTCCAAGTGAACAATTTATCATTTGACACACCAGCATTCAGTAACACTCACTTACCTTTAGCAAGTAAAAAAGTGATCCAAGAAATTTTTAGCACCAACATAGAATTTATTTCAGTAGATAACCTGGTCAACAAATACAAAACAATAAAAAAATTAGACACTGACAAAGTGTCCCAGCTTTGCTTTGGGGTAGTTTGTTTGAATTATAACTTGAGTTAAATAAATACATAATGGAACACAACCCTCTTTAAATGCACAATTTGTACCTAAACTCAACTTATCTAGTTCATTTGGTGTGCCTATCAAAATATTTATTCTAATCTAAAACTATATAAAGCCCACAGTACACTAATTTGTTTCTAATTACCTTTGTACTTGTTTGTTCTGTTTTTCTAATTAAAATGAACAACAACAACAAAAAGATTAGGTGGCTTAGATTTTGTCAACTTAACACTTTACCTTGATAATTTTTCCATAGAATAATCATTCATTAGAATCGACAAATTTATATCAATTAATATATGCACAATTTGCATTTCTCTCAATCACTTCTATGCCAGTCCTTTAAGGGGCAGGAAATCTCCAGGATTACTTTAGCTATTTACAGAGAAGAACACTGACATGCTGTTCCAAGAATTTAGGATTTGTAAGTGAAATTTTTTAATGAGTATGAATATTTTACCTATCTGTGTGTTTGTGCACTACATGTGTGCCTTGTGTCTGTAGGGGCCACTCCACAGAACTAGAAATACACACAGTTGTAAGCCACCATGTGGGATGTTGGGAATCACGCCTGGGTCCAGTCTTCTCTCCAAATCCCTAAATTGAGAATGTATTTGTTCTTATACAAAAGTATGCAGAGCCTTGTTGATAAAATCCCTGTGATAGATCGTTAATATAACTTAATGAACGAACTGCATTTTCCTCAGAAAAGTGACAGAGAACACTGAATTCCAGCTAATTGGTTCTCTCTGCCATATAAGTAAGGCACACATTTTTAGAAGATAAATAATCCAAACAGGATTTTACCACCTTAACTTATAAAGTAGTATGTTTTTATCACCAAAGTAATCAATATGTTTGCGATTAGTCCAGAAAAACAAATTTTAGTGAAAAATTACATGCTACTTACACACTGCTGGGTTGTGTCAAATATATAAGTTCACATGTCCTGAAAAGAAAAAAATAATTTCAGTAAAATAACAGCTTTAAAAAAAAAACGGCCGGGCATGATGGCCCATGCCTTTAATCCCAGCACTTGGGAGGCAGAGGCAGGCGGATTTCTGAGTTCGAGGCCAGCCTGGTCTACAAAGTGAGTTCCAGGACAGGCAGGGCTACACAGAGAAACCCTGTCTCGAAAAACCAAAAAAAAAAAAAAAAAAGTTTAAAATACTATTGCAGCTTGAGTCATTACCCCTCTAAAAGAAAGTTAACATATATCTGCTTACTACAAAGTGCTATCTCACGTCTCCACGTTCTAAGAACCGGCTTCTGTCACTCACTTTTAAATCAAAACCAATGACAAGACCAGACTGTTAGGTCAGTGGGTAACTAACCAATAAGTCATATATATCTCTATAGTTTAGCCTATAATAAACAAGCTTTGGCATTGCACTCTTCATACTCCAGAAAACTGTACAAGTAAAATGAGAAATGGAAACCCTGATTTGATTCAAAGCCACCAACATTAAAGCTAAATTATTCCAAAAGACTAGTCAATAAAAATCTTAAGTTCCTTTTACAAAGTGCAGGGCAGTCTTGTAAGGCCAAATCAGACTATGCCATTCCCCGGTGTAAAAGCATTCAGCAACTTTCCATCGTCTGCAGGGCACAGCTAACTTGCTCCTGCCCAGCCCCCATCCAACCTTCCGGACATCAGCTTTCAAAGCACCGCTGGCCACAGTTTTGATGGGTACATGCTCAGCCCATGCCTGACACAGCCAGTTCCAGTGCCCACTCATTTTTCTCGATACATTTCTATTTCTAATCCCTATTCAGAACTCCCTTCTTCTCTTTTTCCTTAGTCGAAATCACCAGTACCACCTTCTCACCTAGTTAAGATACACGATGTACCGCATCATTTCTACTTAAATGCAATACTCTTCAATACAACCATAATGCATTTTCATGTGTACATGTTGTGGCATGTGCACATGTGTGAATGTATGTGGAGGCCTGAGACTGATGTCAGGAATCTTCTTAAATTGTTCTTTTATCTTATTCTTTGAGGGCAGGATCTCTTGATCAAACTCAGAGCTCATAGAGATAGCAGGGTACTAACAGTTAATTCTTATTTTTTTTAATTATTTATTTCATGTGTGTGAGTACACTGCAGCTGTCTTCAGACACACCAGAAGAAGGTATCAGATCCTCATTACAGATGGTTGTGAGCCACCATGTGGTTGCTGGGAATTGAACTCAGGACCTCTGGAAGAGCAGTCACTGCTCTTAACCGCTGAGCCATCTCTCCAGCCCCTAACAGTTAATTCTTGATGTAGCTTGTTAATTTGATTACAACAAAACAGCTAACATCATACATTTTCTTAAAGTATATTCCATAAACACTTCTTGTATAAGATCTTAACTGATGTTAAATGACATTATGGTTTGTGGTTTGAATGTGAAATATCCCCACAAGGATCACACTTGAGAGAGTCACAGGGTGCCGGTGCAGTGGGAATGGAAGTTAAGGCTTTAACAGCCAAAACCCACTTCCTGTTCATGCACTCTGCTTCCTTTTGAGGGATGCCATGTGGTCAGGAGCCTCCTGTTCTGCCACCATGCTTTCCAGGCCTGCTGCCACACTTCCTCACTGTGAGAAACTGTATCCCTCTGGAACTGTAGGTCAGAGTAAATCCTTTCTCCCTTAAATTGTTTCTGTAGGAGTATTTTATCACAGCAACAGAAAGTAACCAAGACAAATGTAAGTATAAGTCATTTAGAAAATGCTGAACTCAGTCAAACAGATCTATTCTACCAAACTTCTAAATACCTTGCATTGCCTTGGATTTTTGTGACTGTCTAAGAGGGAATACAATATGAAGATACAGTATTGTGCAGTGTTTTCCAAACAATGTCTTTTTTTCTTGTTTTAAAAGCTAATAAATATTTGGGCCTGTGAGATAGCTGAGTGGGTCCAGATGCTTAATGCTGGGCCTGGCAATATTAAGTTTGAAACTGAGAGTCACGTGGTAGAAGGAAAGAGCCAAGAGCCAGCTCCTTCAAGTTGCCCTCTACTCTTCACAACTGTGCCCTGGCCCACATTTGCACACACGCACTCACACACACACACACACACACACACACACACACACACACACACACACACACAAAACAAAAAAATCATAATACAAAAAACTAAAAGCTATCATGAAAGCACTATTTATATATTATCTCAATTAATACATTAACAGGTATGTGATGGCTATACTTGATCATCACCTTGACCTCATCTGGAATTAACTAAAATTCAAAAATCTTTAGGAGGAAAAAACACGCCAAATCTAGTCTGGGTCACACCTTCTGCTGGGAGTCTATATAAGGAAGAGGAAAGCTTTTGTACTTTGCCTGCTTGTCCTCCCCTTGCTAGCAAGTCCATTCCTTCATTGCCACTAGAGCCTACTTCTTCAGGATTCCAGCATACGCTGAAGACCAGCTGAGACATGCAGTCTTGTGGACTGAGTGCGCAACTACTAGATTCTTGGAGTTTCCATTTATAGTTAACCATTCTTAGATTAGCTGGACTGAAGCTTGTAGGCCATTCTAATAAATTCCCTTTAGATATAGATCTAGAGATATAGATAGATACAGGTCCATTCTATAATAGTTCTGTTACTATAGAGAGCCCTAATAGGTACTCTCATTAACTTGATTTAGACATTAGAAAACTACATACCCAAGTTAGGTAACTCATTTATCCAAGATTACATAGTATATACTCAAAATCAGGTTAGAATGAAGACCTGTGTGACTGCTTCTCCACTATGCCCTACTTTCTCTCTCTTAGATAATAGCTACTGTTTCTGATAGAGAACAAGAAGGATGGATGAGGAGCTTCTACCCTCTCTGTTGTAAGAGCACCTTGTACTTCATAATGCAGAAAGGCATCTATGCATATTTACTATGAGCAGCTCATTGTGAACATAGTTTAATGGTTGTCTATTGAGTAGCCCCAATTCAGGTGGTGCTTCAGGGACTGTAAAACCCAGCTTCCCTCAGAGAGATGATAACAAAGGCAAACTACAAAAATAAAGAGAGAATCTCACGCCAGACCAGAGGGGCAGAGCCTGCTCTAGAACCCTGACTGCTCCCCTTCCATGTCAAGCTTGCTGGCTACAGACTCCAGGAGAGATAACTCTAGGAGCTAATTGGTTTTTTCTCAGACTGTGAGTTCTCTACATCAAGTACATTTCAAAGATTCAACTGGAATGTGGATGGTCTTCATGAACTCTCATATTCCAGTTGTGTTAGAAGAAAATTCTTTGGGAACCCTGGTCCTGTATCCCACAGACTGAACTGTAAATATTGTTGCTTATACTGGCCGTTAGGGGACAGGATACAGAAAGATCCAGAGCACTTCAAAATTGTCTATATAACTGCTAAAGCTTTTGAATTTCAATATGTAGTAGTTGCAATATTCTTTTCTGTTTTTATGTAATTTAATCAATTCTCTATAACTTTCTTCTCTCTATCCTTCCAAACTACTTAAAATTACTCTTCAAAATACAGATACAGAAAATTCTTAAGTCTTAGTAGTTTTGAGATTAATATAAATATAAAGAGAAAAATGTCAGCCTAATGGTTTATCTATTGATCACTGTTCTGTTTAGAGAAAAATAAGAGGGTAAACCACCTAAACAGAATATTTTGTAACACCTAAAAATCACATATAAGATTATTTCCTTTTCTAATACCCTTTTTTAACCTCTCCTTCAACTCCCAGGACATCAAGTGCACTATGTCAGAGGAAAGTATAATAAACAAACAAGCAAACAAATCCCTGAAAACAGAAGCTGCTATCAAAGCAGAATCAGATAAGAAAGTAAAAGGACTCAGAAGTATCCAATTAAAATTATAGCAGAAATGTAAATGAGGAAAACTCACAGGGCCCCACCCCTAGACAAATAACAGGCAATTAAGGAATGAGAGCAGGAAGAATAATCTATCTCCTGGGGAGAAGCCTATTAATTGGTTATCCCATACCAAGTGGTTAGCATTTAAATCATATACACACAAGAAACACTAGACAGACTCAGCAGGTTATAATTATAGGTTTAAGCATATACATGTAACAACAACAAAGAAAATGAGGTGTCAAATTTAAAAGGAAGCAGGAACATAGTATGGGAGAGGAGGGGAGGTGTGGGAGGAGTCAGAGGAATCAAAGGGAAGAGGGAGAAATGATGTAATTATATTTTAATAACAAAAGTAGAATAAAATCACTATAGCAGAAGACAGTAAGCACTGTACCCCAAGTCACTCCTAGCCCTCAAATTCTAGATCTAGAAATCATCTGGTCATTTTTTTAAGACACTGATTTGTAAAGCATTTTCTTTTGCTCTTAAAGACTATTTCATTTTTATTTATGTGTATGTGTGTATATGTCTGTTGTTTAGCACATGTCTGTGCAAGTATCCTGCACAGACCAGAAGCTGAAGTTACAGGTGGTTGTGAAACACCTGCAGTAGGTGCTGGGAGCTGAATTCTGCAAGAGCAGTAAGCATCTTACCCACGGAGCCATCTCTAGAGCCTACCAGAATTGTTTAACAACTGGTTCAGAGAAAGTTTTGCGTACTCTGTCTATCGTGGATAGGAAACCTCTACTGGAATTCTAGCAAGCTTCATCTGAGTCATTTCATGTGATGCACTAGAGGCTTGGCTTTTTCCTTTTGCACTGTCACAATCATAGTGTATTCTGATTTATACATTTAACATTACAAGCACTTCTTCACACTGTTATTCCTAATCAAAACTAGCTAATAATTGTTTGATTATAATTATAATATTTGAAATATTTAAAATTCAGTTATAAAGAGCTCGTTTCTAATTTTCAGACATCTAAATAATATCATGACAGAGATCTTTTAACTTTTTCATATTTGGGGCCATAATCATATGAAAAATAAGATGACATTCTACTTGGAAAGATTGCCTCTGAATTCCACGAACTAACTGAGTTGTCTGAGCTGAACTGAGCACAATGCACTGAACTGAACTGCTCCAAACTGAACTAAACTATTCTCTCTCCCTCCCTGCTCTTTCTTGTCTGTTCCTTAGCCTCTCCTTCCTGTCTGTTCTGGTGAGAGCTGGGCATATCCTACTTATGACTCATTTAGTCAAATCTTTCTCTGATTTGTCGCTTTGTCTGTCCATCAATTAGATGTCATTGACTGGAATCAAAGGTATGTTCTAAATGAGTGTCTGCATTCCAGCCCGAGGGACCAAAGATGTGTACTACCAGATTCCAGCTGGATCATATCTTTGGGTGTGATCTCTTGTCAGAGCAGCCATGTTGCTCAACTAAAACTCCTCTACAAGAATTGACTGCTTCTGGGCTAGAGAGATGGCTCAGCAGGTAAGAGCACTGACTGTTTTTCCAAAGGTTCAGAGTTCAAATCCCAGCAACCACATGGTGACTCACAACCACCTATAATGAGATCTGACACCCTCTTCTGGTACCTGAGTGAGCAGGGCTGCCCAGAGCAAGCAGAAGTCCTAAATTCAATTCCACAACCACATGAAGGCTCACAACCATCTGTACAGCTACAGTGTGCTCATATACATAAAATATATAAATAAATCTTTAAAAAAAAAAAAAGAATTGATTGCTTCTGATGGAGGTATGGCTAGGGAAGGACTCCGTTTTCTTTAACATGAGATCCACCAGGATTTTGACCATGCACCAGTGAGTACATGGGTAACACAAATTGGGCTTCTTTGTTTTTTCTTCTTCCTTTTCTTCTTTTGTGGGGAGAGAGGTACCAAAGTGGGCAGGATAGGAAAGTGAGAGGGCTTGGGGTACACGATGTGAAATTCCTCCCCCCAAAATCAATAAAAATATTATGACAAAATATAAGCCAAGCTTAGCCATGACTTTCTAGTTGAACAGTACAGGTAGGGTCTTCTCAACTACCACTTGGAGCACAGATCACAACTTGGCAACTGGTCATACATTTTCTATAGACAATATGATTTCTTTCTAAGCTGGAAGAAGTTAAATTTTAGATCACTATTTAGAACTACAAGTTCTACCAGATAAAAATGAAAATCAAGCTCAAAATCTGAAGAAGCAAGTGAATAAAAGGTTGGTAAAAACAGTTAATTTGGGACAAGTACCCAGAATGTTTATAAATAGCTGTACAATTAACTAGGATTTAATAAAGAAATAGTAGCAAAATGGATAAGGCTAGGGGATAATGCTTAATACTTCTATTACACATGACAGTTTCCAAATTGAAGTATCAAGGTATAAAAATAAAAAACAAAGAATGAAAGCACAAGCCTAATAAAACCTTTATCTTACCGTTCTAATTTGCTGTAGAGTGCACATAACACATTATACTTCTTCATTAGTCTTGACACAGCATTATCAACTTTGGTACTGGTATCAATTTCTTTTAATAAGTCAAAGAATTTATAGACACTACAAAAAATAGAAAAAGTACATGAGTAGCTATCAAAATTTGCTTTATTTCATTTTCAAAGCATGTGCAATTCATTTCAAAAGATTGCCAGCTCTACACTAGATCACTGTGTATTCCTGGAAGGGCTATATTTGTTTTTGCATTTTATTAGAAGCAACCCAGGCCCTAGTATCTACCTATCCCGACTATATTTATTTAAAGTTAAGAAAACAAGAAAAGCAGGGGCATAAAATATGTACATTTGTGTTTCTAAATATATATGTATGAGCTTTTTTTAATTAAAATTATTATCAATTGATGCATAAAAGCCCAAGAACTATACATTTTAAGGGAGTAGCATGTGATGTTTTCATACATGTAAATACTGCATAACAAAGATAAACATACCAATCTCCTCAAACATTTATTACTTGCACAAAGCAAAAACATTTAAAATACGTTCTTTCAGAGTTCTCCAATACATACATTGTACTTAAACACTATACATTCATCTATATCTATATGTTTTTTCAAAACATACAGTTCATTCTAGTGCTCCCATTGTCATATTTAAAACTCTGTCCTTCTTCTACCCCTAAAGCCTTCCAGTCTCCAATAAGGACAGGCTAACTTAACTGCACACTGCCCCCGCCCCTTCCCCCATCAGGCTGCCCTCCTATACTGTACCTCTCTACACTAAATGCTCAAAAGACCCTGCTTGGTCTCTGACACTGCACTCCAGACAACTTGTGTGGGACTGCTCTGCCCATGTGGGGCTGCCCAGCCTGTGATGCTGAGCCCCACCCTGTGAATGTCTACTTCATCTCACTCTGATAACTTTTCTCACCACTCGGCATTTCCTTGTCATATACACACTAACATTCTTTGTCTTACCAAAAGCTTCATGTTTAAATAGAGAAAGAAAGTGAAAAGCTAGCTAAAATTTTACATTGTTAAATAACTTCTAGTAATTCTCTTATTGTTTTCTATAAAATTAATCTTCAATATAATTCAAAATTAAATTTCAATAGGGCAGTAAGGCAGACATAATCAGATAGATCTCATATATCCATTACCATCTCCTCCTCTTCCTCCTACTATTGACAAAACATCTCATACTCCTGGCTGACCTGGCATTTGCTATGCAGATCAGTCTGGCCTTGAATTCACAGAGATCAGCCAACATTACACCATCACATCTGATTTCATATATTAATTTCTAATTGACTCTGTATATAAAATTGTACAAAAGCAGCTAAGTAGAGCAAGGAATAGTCATTACAACTATTATAGGTTGTCCAAACAGCCAGGTAAGATAGTACATGTCTACAGTCCCAGCATCTGGGAGTCTAGAAAGATTACTTAAGGCCAGGCGTTTGAGACCCACCTGGGAAGTACAAGGTTACACCTCAAACTAACCAACCAGAAGAGCCTGAGATAGTCAGCAGGAGGCAAAAAACCATATGACAGAGTATATTACAAAGTGTTCATGCCAAGAGGGGTAAAGCAGTGTTGACAATTATGTGGAAAGTAAAGAAGGATGCAGGACTGGCAGAGACAGCAGAGATCAAGATGCTCATTTGAAACTGCTTTGAACTTCCATCAATACAGTTTAGGAAGTTAGTGAGAAATGCTAACGTTAAGTTAACCATGAATGACTTTGGTCAAAGAATGACCTGTTATTCTCTCCTGGGGCCTTTGGCTTACATTTATTTATGCTGTACTGATTAGAAGGGAAGAGAGGAAGGGTGAGAGAAAAGGAAGAAAAAAGTAGTTCATCATGTAAATTTGTAGAATCCATAAAAAAATAAATCAACCTCAGAGTAGTGAATTTGTTTATGAAGAGTACACCAACACGTCTTGGGAGGAACGGAGCACCATGGAAACTAAATTCTTGAAACAAAGTTGTCTCTTTCTAGGGGTAGTTTAAGAGAAGGGATGGGAAGTCAGTGCCTGTGGTATTAGAGACAATGACTCTTGTATTATTTATATGCCATGTATGTATGTGTATATATATACATACATACATACACACACACACACACACACACACACACACACACAAAGCCTTTGTTTCCACACTTTCTTTAAAGGTAGTAAAAAAATGCTATAAAATGTAATAATTTAATCTACTTAGTTTAACTAAAATACTAATTACATTGAATTATAGATTAACTCACTGAAGATATATATCTATTTACCAATCCGGTAAAATTATTTACTGCTGTATTTTGTAAATATGTTACAAAGGAAATAACATAAGTCCTGTGAGTTTATTTAAGATGAAAATCTACAAACTAGAGAACGAATTAATAAAGTTTAAAGCTAAAAAAATGTTAAATGCCTGGGTCAAGTGTCAATCAATACTGAATATATGGCAGTTTTATGTAATTATGTAATTAAAACATCTACTTTCCACTTACACTAAAGTCTTCAACTTAAATAAATTTTATCTAAATTTAAAAGAGCCACCTTTGGCCGGGCAGTGGTGGTGCATGCCTTTAATCCCAGCACTTGGGAGGCAGAGGCAGGCAGCTTTCTGAGTTCAAGGCCAGCCTGGTCTACAGAGTGAGTTCCAGGACAGCCAGGGCTACACAGAGGAAACCCTGTCTCGAAAAACCAACCAACCAACCAAACAAACAGAAAACCTAACCAACCAAACAAAGAAACAAACAAAAAAACCCCAGACACCTTACGTTTTAAAAGATTTTTATTTTTTTACTTGTGTGTGTGTGTGTGTGTGTGTGTGTGCGTGTGCGTGTGCGTGTGCGTGTGTGTGTGTGTCTTTGTATGGTATGTGCACGTGCCCATGTTCGGACCCTAGCATCCACAGGATGACTCACGGTACCTCTAACTCCAGTGCCAAGGGCTCTGATGCCCTATCCTGGCCTCTTCAAGCAATGCACATGGTGTACTTACCTGTAGGTGAAACATAAAATAAAAAATAATAAATTCTTAAAAAAAAAATACCACCCCCAAATTAAGTAAGCATTAACTAACCCCAGCAGAGAATTAAAACTCATTATTGGTCCCAAATCCCTTATATTAAATTTAATTTTAGCATTTCCATCAACTTCTTAATGTATATTAAAACGTTAGAAACCCTTTTTAACTTCAGGATTTTTCGTCAGAGCTTTTACCTGGTTTCTATGCTTTTCTGTAGCTCAGTAAAGGTGAATGGCATCTCATCTAGATCAACTGCTGCAGTAAAGATGCAGATGCCCCAGAGCTCCTTCTTCTTTTGAATATATCCTTCCTAGGAATAAAAATGGTCGAGTATTTTATTAAATCATCTGCACACTGGATACCATGTTAATGATTTTCTCATTAAACATAAAAATGTAATTTTAAATTCTTATAATGGCATATACTTGAAAAATATTTAATTTATATTAATATAACAAACACTCATTTTTTTTGAGATAGGGTTTCTCTGCATAGCCCTGGCTGTCCTGGAACTCACTCTGTAGACCAGGCTGGCCTCGAACTCAGAAATTCGCCTGCCTCTGCCTCCCGAGTGCTAGGATTAAAGGCGTGCGCCACTACGCCCAGCAACATTCAATTTTTATTATAAGGAAAAAATTATGAGGAGGTTCAAAAAGTTAAATTACTATTTCCTTTGGAAACTTTGAGTAAGTTAGTTATTTGAAAGTTTGTTTTCTCAGTAGTCCAATATCATTAAAGGCGCATTAAAAGATTCTAGAATTTTAAACTTGTTTTTTTCCAGGAAAACAAAAGCTGACTTCTTTTCAGAGTGTACATATATGTCTTTTGCTCTAATTCATCCATTTTTTTCCCTGTGTTCAGTCAAGAATTTTCTGGGCTTGTGCAATTTCCAACTAAGTCACCTGTACAATGGATTACATGCACATATTACTTTACAAGGCTTAAATGAAGCTCTGTGTAAACCCTGACCATAGCCCAGCACTCATTTAGTAACTGACGAGCAATGAGTGACCCTGTAGGAGGAGTAGTTTTCAGTATCCCCCTCAACGATATATGCCACCCTCTAAATGTATGCTTTGTAGGTAAAATCTGGATCCCGTTAAGATGGAATGAAGTGTCAGATTATCTCTGGTCCAATAAGCAGGCAGAAGCGTTGCTGAGGTAGAAGCGTTGCTGAGGAAACAGAGGTAAGGCGCTTTACATTTGTGTATCTCTCATGTACCAAGGGAAGAATGAGAGGATCTAGATTATCAAATGAGTGTGGGTAAGAAATAATTCACCACTGTCCAACTATAAACTTTTCCTTCTAATAAAAAATACTTTAAAATATAACTATACATCCAAAATAGCTTAAATTAAAACAAATTACAATATTGATTATTAGTAAAGAAGACATGTAATGAGACAATTGAATCCAATGACAAGTGGTAAAATGGCTATGTTCATTTTGAAAAACAAGTCTGGATAGTTTTTATATATTTAATATAAAATAGTCTCAGTAGTCCAATATCATTAAAGGCGCATTAAAAGATTCTAGAATTTTAAACTTGTTTTTTTCCAGGAAAACAAAAGCTGACTTCTTTTCAGAGTGTACATATATGTCTTTTGCTCTAATTCATCCATTTTTTCCCTATGTTCAGTCAAGAATTTTCTGGGCTTGTGCAATTTCCAACTAAGCCACCTGTACAATGGATTACATGCATATATTACTTTACAAGGCTTAAATGAAGCTCGGTGTAAATATATATATAAATATAAATATATATATATATATATATATATATATATATATATATATATATATATATATATATATATTTATATATTTAAATATGCATTTTCTATATCACTTAGAAATTCTATCCCTAATACTTATGCCCAGAAGAAATTAAAACACTACTAATGAATGTAATCCCAAACTAGAAACCAAGCAAATATAATAGAAATAGAACCAAACAGAAATAATCAAACTGGTAATTCTATAAATAAACTGTAATAGAAGTATGCAGCTGATGCTATCTAACAAAAAAGAAAAGGCCCTACTAAATGTAGCAACCCAGATAAGTAAAAATTATTACACTGAGAAAAGGTCACCAAAAAAGGAAAAGCTAGACACAAAATAGCAGCACAGATTCTGTCCACACATAGTTCCAGGGAAGGTAAAAACTCGTATTTGATGTCAGACACTAGCTAAGCACTACTCAAATCAAGAGGTGAGGTGCTGGGGAATGACCACCAAGATGGTAAGAGAACCTTCTGCTGTGCTCAGGAAGCTTTCATCCTTGCTGGTGGTCATTATACGGGATATATCTCCATCAACTCAATAAATTTGATTCAGAAACTGTTACATACATCCTACTACTGAAACTGAATATATATATATATATATATATATATATATATATATATATATATATATATATTCTGATTCAGCATTACAATGATAATTATATAGTCTCAGAAAATAAAACATCAACTTTTGCCTGTTTTTAATTTTTTTTTTGAGATTTCGATATAATTACATCATCCCCCTCTTCCCTTTTCTCCTTCAACCCATTCCATGTACCCTCACCCCTTTAAATTCATGGTCTCTTTTTCATTAACTGTTGCAAATGTGTATTTATGTGTATGTCTACCTGTGTTCCTAAATACATAAATACCTCCTCATTATGCACTTACAAGTAAAGTAACTGCATGTTTTAAGGGCTGGCTATCTGGTACTGGGTAACCCACTGGTGCGCTCTTCCCTGGGAGAGACGACTTGGCCTGCCTCAGCACTCCTTGGTTGCCTGTAGATGTGATGTAGGGTTGAGGTCCAGTGAGCGCCTCCCTTCCATGTCAGCATGTCTTCTGGTGTCCTCCTTGTTGCCTATGTTTCTTAATAAGGCTAATTTCTTAGAAACTACTAATATATGACAGTTGCTTGCCTCTATAACTCCATAATCCTCACTTTGGAATTTTTAAGTGTACTTATCTCACTTCCTCTTTGCTTCTTTGCCCCTCGCCACCTAACCCTGTTGAACATAACTGTCCTTGATATACCTGCCTGTAGCTACTACAGTCTTTTCTAAGAAAACTCTCACACTCACACTTTTAGTAACTAAAAGCAACAAAAAATTATTATATTGTTTATTCATTTTTTAAACAGCAGAAAAAGTTTTTTGTGTTATGCTGGAAATTGAAACCCAGGCCTCGCACACACACGGAAAGCAAACTAACACTGAGCTACATCCCCTCCCTAAAACCTCAAATTGTATTAGAATAAAGCCCTACAACTGAATTAGACTCTGTCTGCTTTGTGTTCTCTCTCTGTCTCTCTCTCTGTCTCTCTCTCTCTGTCTCTCTCTCTCTCTCTCTCTCTGTGTGTGTGTGTGTGTGTGTGTGTGTGTGTGTGTGTGTTACTGACCCTTAGGCTTGCTGCTCTGGCTAGACTGGCTAGTCAGGGAGCTGGCCTGTCTCTGCTTCGGCCCTCTCCCAGCACTGGTGTTAGTGTTCCTTGCTTGAGTATGGGTAATCTGAACTCAGGTCTTCATGTGTAAATAGTAAGGGTTTTATCCACTGACTCGTCCCAACCTTTCGTTTTCTTAAAGGTGTATTTCAGTGAGTAAGAGTGTTTAAATTTTAACTTTTTTTTTCTTTTATTGCTCAGTTTTTAGTGATATCTATGAAACTTATCTCTAACACAGTTTCACAATGATTTCTTATATGTCCTGCTCTAGAATTTTATGTCTAGGGTTCATGTGAACTAATTTTTCTAAGTACTATGAGACAGAAAATTCTTTTAATTCATATTTATTGGCAATCCACATCATGTTGGTAAAGGTTTGAGTACAACTTGGCAGAAACTGGTACTCTCCATTTACCATGTAGGTTCCAGGGATCCAACTGCAGGTGTCAAGCTTGGCAGCAAGCACCTTCACCCACTGAGCCATCTCCCTTCACCCACTGAGCCATCTCCCTTCACCCACTGAGCCATCTCCCTTCACCCACTGAGCCATCTCCCTTCACCCACTGAGCCATCTCCCTTCACCCACTGAGCCATCTCCCTTCACCCACTGAGCCATCTCCCAAACCCTGCAAATGAAGTGTTACAAACCGATAATAGCCGGGTGTTCCAGCTTCATTTGTTGAAGAGAACAGGCTTGCTCTACTGAATTACTTGTGCACCTCTCTAGGAAATGGACTGACAATGCATGTGTCCTCTTGCTGCTGCCATACCACACTGATCACGGACCAACACCACACCATCTCAACTAGAATAGCTTTAAAGGTTCGGGACATTTTTAATGGAGTTAGAGTCAAGACTTTAATGTCAGCTTCCCCAGAAATGCTATACTTTAAACTCATAGTTTTAATTTCTATTTTAATGCTATGGCTGAAGAGTCACACTAAGTTTTTCTCCTTCAACCTACCACTGTGAGCCTTTTCCCCTTACTTCTAAAGTCCTCTAATATCCTTGTGCTCTTTCCTGTATCTCTGTGCTTAACTCCTACCCGTTGCTACCCTTCCTTTTATAAGCACCCCGCCCACTCCCACAGTCCTGCCATCATCTGCAAACACGGGGTCCTCTCTTGCTACTTTGTAGCACAGGGGCTCTGGGTAGCTCCAGAATTTATTTCCAATCCAATTTACAACTAAATTGAAAATAGGTTTGTTTTTGTTTATTTGTTTTGCTGTAATTTCATAAACATTTTTATAAAGAACTTGCAAATAATTTTTTTTCTTAAAAATTATAAAAGGAAGGCTGGAAGAATAGTTCAGAGGTCCAAAGTGTACATTACTTCATTAGACAATTCAAAATCAGTTCCTGGCACATCATCAGGTGGCTCACAACTGTTGATCCGACTGGCATCTGGGATCTCCAGCTTGCCTGAGCACCTGCACTCCTGTGCATGTACACACAAGTACACATAATTTTTAAAAAGCTTAAAAATTATTAAAGTGGGCCCAAAACAGCACTTAAAATTATTTACAAATATGTAACTATTTCTCAGTGAAATCACACACACAAAGGTAAAACTTGTGGAGGAAGTAGACTTTGCAAAACTAGAAAAAAAAATTGGCAGAGACAGGCGGATTTTTGAGTTTGATGCCAGCCTGTTCTACAGAGTGAGCTCCAGGACAGCCAAGGCTATACAGAGAAACACTGTCTCAAAAATAAATAAAGAAATAAATAAATCATACCTTTCAAAAACCAGATTCAGTAAATGCCAAATCTTAAAATAATATCAACTGGACAATTCGTTGTCGTGATGTTTTGAGATATTCAGTTTACAGCTAAGAATCCACCCAGTGAAATAACTGGGGAGCTGGGTCACGATCCTTGTAACAGATGTTCTAATAGCTACTTACATACCCCGTAACAGTGGCAACCACCCAAATAGCTTCAAATAGAACGGCTAAACAATGCTATAGCTGAATTATGGGATCACACAAAATCCTAAGACATTGTCAAAGAATAGTACAAGCACATGGAAAATGCCCAAGGCACAATGTTTAAGTGGGAGAAAAAAAAACTACAAAATTACTTGTATTTCTTGAATCCAATTTTGTAAAAAAAATAAACAAAAAGGTAAGGAAAGGAATATAATATCTCTAAAGAGGGTTCTTATTTCTAGAGATATTAGGATCATAATCAGCTTTCGTTTTCTTCATTAATTCAAGCTATATATTCCTAATTAAAATCAACTGCAACAAAGAAGACGCAACAGTAAAAACTGCTAAATTTATGAAAAGCAGGATAGAAAAATCAGAAATATGATAAAATTATTAAAATATCAAAACTTCAATTATGTATTAACAATTTAAATCAAAATATACAGCCAACACCTTGCATGGCTCTCTACTATGCGACTTAGTGTTCCTCTGAGCCACCTTAAAGACAACCCCAAATCAGTGACAACTTACTTGAGCTTGCTTTTTAACAATGTTCTCACTTACGAAAGAGCTCCACCAAGTGGTGACAGTAAGTATCTTGAAAACAAAACTGCAGTGTGAAAAACTTAACAACCGAAGCTAGCTGAACATAAATCTAAACTGTAATTTCACAAGGTAAAAAAGTCTTATGAGATTGGCAGCAGAAAAAGACGCTTTTGTTAAAAGCTGATCCTTTGACTTTTATATCCGGAGCTCCCATGTGTCATCATCTGACCTCCACACTCATGTCATAGCACCTTCACATGCACAATAAGTAAAATGTAATGAAAGTAAACTTCTAGCACATATATGGAAATACGTACTCTTCCAGTCAAGAATAGCAAGGTTGCATTAAGCATTAGGTGTGCAATAGAAAGTCTTGAAACAGGAGAGCTACTTCTTTCTATGCTTGGATTTCCTCTTCACCTAGGTTTTATATATGAGCAAAAGAAATAAGATACTAATATGTCAGGAACCCCACTCTACTTACACAGCCTGAGCTGGCAGCAGTCAGTACTAAAGGCATTCTTGACTCTGCACACAAGACGCAGGAGTGGCAGAGTCACGAAGGTGAAGGCTAACCTGCTTCACCCAATCACAGTCTTTTTATTTGTTTTTAAGTTTTTGAGACAGGGTTTTTCTGTGTAGCCCTGGCTATCCTGGAATTTGGTCTGTAGAGCAGGCTGACCTACAACTCGGGAGATTGGTCTGTCTCTGCCTCCTGAGTGCTGGGATCAAAGGTGTGCACCACCACACCTAGCCAGCTGCAGTTTTTGTTTTTGTGGTTTTAAACTTATTTATCTTAGTCTTAGTCTATGTACACTGGTATTTTGACTGTAAGGATGTCTGTGTGAGGGAATCAAATGCCCTGGGACAGGAGTTACAGAGAGTTGTGAGCTTCCATTTGGGTGCTGGGAATTGATACCTGGTCCTCTGGAAGAGCAGCCAGTGCTCTTAACCATGACCCATCTCTCCAGCCTGCCAATCAGTTTTAACAAGACACACTGGGGTAAAGAGCAGGTAAGTTAACCACCTAGTTACATAGTGGAATTGAGTGTGGAGTTAGCTCTATTTCAGGAAAACATGGATCTGGTCAGTGTTACAGCTCTTCCGGACTGAGTCTGACTTGCTTATTTTTACCTCTATCTCAACAAATTTATAAGTGTCTTGAAAACAGAAAATTCTAATTTCTATTATACCCCCACCCAGAGTCTAGTATACTACCCAGCACTAAAACGACACTAAATGCAAATATTTTAAAGTTATAACAATGTCTATGCCTTAACATAGAATATAGTAGCTTTCAGATTTTCCTATTTTTTTTTCCTTAACATGATCAGAAAAGCAAGTAGCAACAGAATCGCCCAAGGAAAAAATTCTGTTGATTCTACCCTGGTTTCTTTAGATCCAATCCACATTCTAATAGCAAATCAATTAATTGCTTCATCCAAATAATTCAAAGAAATGACTCACAGGCCTCATTTTCTATACAGGGTACATAACTGGCCTAGAATTTATCTCCTAACATTCACTCATGATTTAAAAAATATCTAGCAAACTATAAATTAAGAGGTATTTCCTCAACTTAATAAAGACTATCCACAGAATACCAGCTGTTAAGTCAATAATGACAAAGCTACAATCTATAGAAGTACAGAGCTTAGGTACAGGGTAAGGAATTAAGGGGGAGATGGATAGACTTCCCTAGGAAAGGGAAATATTATCGTTATGGGGGGCAGGACCAGGAGGATCAAATGTAGAGGGAGATAAAGGAAGGAATGTGGAGAGAAACAACCAACATTAAGGGCTATTTGAGAGATAGTATAGAAACCTAATATAGTAGAAGCTCCCTAAAATATATACATATATGAAGGTGATTTAAATAAAATCACCAAGTAATGAGGGAGACAGAGCCCCAAGTGGACATCCTCTGTCACCAAATGAATCTTCCAGTACCAAGATTGGGTTACATCTAGTTGAGTTGTTCGCCAAAGGAGTCCCATGGGAACCCCAAACAACCTATATTGTTGCCAAGACTATAGGTTGTTCTCCACAAACTGGCAGCAAGGCCCCACTGCTGAAGACAACAACCACACAACCCACTGACCATGGAGAAGTTGAGCTGGTGCCTACATAATGTCTTCATCCCTACAGTCTAGCATCTTTGCTACAGGAAGATGCTCTGCACATTACCAAAAGAGAAATGTAACCACCAACTCAGCTACAAACTGTTTGATCTACAATGGTGTCCTACCTACAAGATCTGCTAGGGCAATGGTGGCACAATGTTTGCTGGAGTAACCAACCAATATCTGATTTGACTGAAAGCCCACTCCACAAGATGGAACTTATGCCCAACATTGCCTGAATGACTAAGAACCTGAGATTAGATAGCTCAGGCTCCTTGGGTAAAACCAAATGTTACTATTCTACTAAAAGAATATGGCGATAAAACAAAACTACCAATGACATTCTGCTATAATTATATATCAGTGCCTTGCTCAGCCATTTTCAGAGAAGTCTTCTCTTACAGCAGATGAAAAAAATACAAAGACCCACATCCAGTCATGATGCAGAAAGTAAAAGACCTTGGAACACTCCAAGGGAATGTCCTAAATGGGAAGTCCCCATCAATGTCTCCCCTCAGGGATCATGGGACCCCACAGAAGAGGAGGCAGAAAAAGTATAAGAGCCAGATGAGTTGGAAGGTCAAGAAAAGAGTACCCTCTAAATCAACATGATCAAAGTTCATATGAACTCACAGAGAGTAAGGCCCTCTGTGTATATTTTATGGCTTCCATTTCAGTATTTTTATTGAATTCTTGAATTCCTGAATGAATGAATGAATGAATGAATGAATAAGTCTCTGATTCTTGTGCCTTCTCAGCCTATGTTCCCTAGAGCTGAAAGAAAAAGAGAATACATGTTCCCATCCCTAACCCAGAAGCAATATGCAGCTGATACCTACTTGCAAATGCAAATATAATTTCCTCTAAGGCACTCTCACTGGGGGAAACAAACTCCTCTTAAAGGTAGGGTGCATGCCTAGCAGTAGGTGCCAACAGAAAACAACTCAGTAATCACTAGAGGGTCCCTGTCTCATATCATCATGCCAAGGCTTCTCTAGTTCTTTCCTTTTAAATTGTTTTATTTTATTTCACTTACATTTTTCTCGTTTCACCCTACGGGTCCCTTATGTACATATATTATGGCTCCCAGTTTACTGTTTTTATGGTGTTCCTGAGTGAGAGAGGGTCTTTGTCTCTCATGCCTTTTCATGGGTTCTTTTCCTTCTGTTTGTTTGTTTTGTACAATTCTGATGTATTAGTTGTTTTTATTTTATTTTATTATTATCCCTTAGAAGCCTGTTTGTTTGGTTTTTTTAATGAGAAAGGAAAGGGGTGGATCCAGATGGGAAGGGAGATGGAGAGGAACTTGGAAGAGAGAGAGGGGGGAACCTTAATCAGGATATATTATGTGAGGGGGGAAATCTATTTTCAATAAAAAGGGGAAAAAGAATCTTCACAGAAAATCTATAGCTAATATCATATTTATTGATGAGAGGGTAGAAACATGGTATCAGCATTATCCTTTACCACACACTGACATCATACAGAATTCAAGAATTAATGCAATAAAACAAAAAGAAAAATTAAAAGTTGTTTGGACTGAGAACAAAAATGCCTTTGTTTAAAATTATTCAATCATTTCTACAGAAATCCCCAAAGACTCAATAGAGACAATGAGATCTATTAAACATTCTAACAAGGATACAGGAGACAAGGTAAGGGAACAAACCCCAATTGCTTTGCTATATCCTAATAAATTGACTGCAATTAAAAAAAATACAATTAAGCAGGCTGTGATGCACATGCCTTTAACTCTTGATTTTTGTGTGTATGCTCCACCCTGGCCATAGTGAGCTCCAGGCCAGTCAGGAATACATAGTGAGACCCTGTCTCAAAAAAGAAAAAGGGAAAGCTAATAAAGTCTATACAAAATCAACCTGAGGGAAACCATAAAACTCTAATTAAAAAATAAGAGACCTAAATAATCAAGAAGATCTATAATTTAATAAATTGATTCTAAAACCAACAAGGCATTATAGTGTGAATAGAAATGTCCCCAAAAGGTGCTTTAAGCAGGGCTTACTGAGCCATCCAGGTAAGAGCATGGAAGGCAGTGGTGCTAAGGACTGCGGGGACCCAGTTCAAGAAGTTTCAAGGGAAATAGTCGGTGACCTAAAGACCATTCTTGTGTAATTCTGAAGAACACTGCGGTTTCTTTTATTGCTAAACTGGGTTAATGATGTTGGCAGCAATTTCAAGAGAGCTTAGTACTGACTGTCGCTTGCTTGCTCGTGGTCACTCTTATGTAGATTTATAATGAAAAGGATCAAGCTGAGCAAGGAAAAATGGAAAAGTTATAGCTTGAGGAGAAAAGGGGAGCATCGGGACATGAAATGTTGGAGCCAAGTCCAATGCTAAGGTGATAAAAAGGTTTAAAGAATAGCCTGATGATAAATGGAATAACGAAAAAACGCTAACCTCAGAGAAAGATGCCAACCAGCTAAGCTTTCAACCTGTGAAAAAGGAATTAAAGAAAGGGCTTAAGAAGTGAAGGAACCATCAACAACAGAAGGGAAAGCAAATGTAACTAAGTGAGGGGAGCATGTTCCGAGCGTGGAAGCAGCACAACTTGGCAGCTCCAGCCATGTGGTTCTGACTTCAGAGTCAAGAGTACAAGAAAGGGGTTGTGGAAGTCCCCCAGCAGCTGAGGAAAGCCACTAAAGCTACATGTGCACAGGGGTGTCCCTGTATGGAAGCCTAGATAGGCAATTGCTTGAAGTTGTGAAAGTGAAACCTGGATTATCCTAGAACCCCCAAGATGTCAAAAAAGCCAAGTTGTGGGACACCTGCCTAGGAGAGCTGGATCAGGGTATGGAGCCAGCCTGCCTAGGAGAGCTGGATCAGGGTATGGAGCCAGCCTGCCTAGGAGAGCTGGATCAGGGTATGGAGCCAGCCTGCCTAGGAGAGCTGGAGACAGGGTATGGAGCCAGCCTGCCTAGGAGAGCTGGATCAGGGTATGGAGCCAGCCTGCCTAGGAGAGCTGGATCAGGGTATGGAGCCAGCCTGCCTAGGAGAGCTGGATCAGGGTATGGAGCCAGCCTGCCTAGGAGAGCTGGATCAGGGTATGGAGCCAGCCTGCCTAGGAGAGCTGGATCAGGGTATGGAGCCAGTCTAAGTGAAAGAAGTATATTGCAGGCAACAAACCTGAATGGGTTGGAAATCTGAAGGGCACTTTGACCAGATGTGCAGATACAGAACTTGAGACTGACATGATGGCTTTTGTTCCTTTGGCCCAGTATTTTCTCACTACTCTCCCTGTCTTCCCTTTTGTAATGGAAATATATATTCTGTGCCACTGTACATTGAAAGTATGATTTTTGATTTTGATTTTACGGGGATTACAACATTTTCCTTGAGTATCAGAAATGACTTTGAACTTTGGACTTTTAAACAGTGATAATACTGTTTTGAAGTTCAACTGAATGAATTTTGTTGCATTATGATGTAGCTACAAGCCTATGGAGCCTAAGGAATGGAATGTGGTAGTTTGAATAAGAAAGCCTCCACAGACTCCTATATTTAAATGTTTAGTCATCTGGGAATAGCACTACTTAAGAAGATAAGTAAGTATGGCCTTGAGGTTTCAGAAGTTCAAGCCAGGCCTAGTGTCTGTCTGTGTCTGTCTGTCCATCTGTCTCTGTCTCTGTCTCTATTTCTTCTGCCTGTGTTTTCAGACACAGAACTCTCAATTACTTCTCCAGCACTACGTCTGTCCGCATGCTACCATACTCTCCACCATGATGTAATAGACTAAACTTCTAAAACTGTAACTAACCCCCAATTAAATGTTTTGTCTTTTAAGAGTTGCCAAGGTCGTTGTGTCTCTTCACAGTAATAAAAGAGAGTCTGAGACATAAAGACACAGCAGAAAATAGAGAGGCCAGAAATCACAGATACACAACCGCAGCCTGGTCTTTGATAAAGAAGCAAAACACAATACTATGGAAAGAGATACCTTCCCAGGAAATAGTGCTAGCAATTATACATCTTCACACAAAAAGAAAAAAAAAGTTATAGACTCAACCCTTCCATACCACACAAAATTAGTTAACAATGGGTCAGGAAGTACGAAGTAAAGGTAAAGCAACACAGCTAGAAATCTAGCCCAGTGCCAGTTGAGTGGTTTCCCACAGTGCACAGAGCTTTGGGTTCAGTCTCCAATCACACACACACACACACACACACACACACACACACACACTGCACAAGAGTGGCACGGTAGCATAAGCTATAACGCCTGGCAGTGAGAAGACCGGAGAATCGGGAGTTAAGGCCAGCTTAGGCTGCACAGTGAGTGTGAAGCCAGCCTAGGCAACTTACCAAGATCCTGTCTTGAGACTCATGCTTGGGAGCTGCGAAGATTGCTCAGCAAGTGAAGCAGTTTGCAAGCATGAGAGCCCGAGATTGACTCCCAGAACTCACATTAAAAAGCCAGGCATGATGCTGCATGCTTGAAATCCCAAATGACAGAGAGGTGTAAACATTGATTTCTGAGCTCCCTAGATGGCCAATCTTACCCAAATAGGAAAATTCTGGGCCAGTCTCAAAAGAGAAGGTAAACAGAACCTAAGTAGTGATACCCAAAGTTGACCTTGAGTCCTGTATGTGATTACATGTGGGTACACACATCTATGCACATGAATGCATAAACACATACACACAAAAATGTGTATGTATGTTTATAGCCGCTTTACTCATAATTGCTAACATGTAGAAGAAACCAAAATACCCTTTGGAAGTAGAATGGATAAATAAATTGTGGCACAAACAGATGACAAAATATTATTATTCAACACTTAAAAGAAATGATCTAGCAAATCATTAAAAGATGTGGAAGCTTAAGTGCATATTATTATGTGAGAGAGCCCAACTGAAAGGTTATATACTGTTTAGCTACTATATTATATCCTAGAAAATGCAAAGCAATATTTTTTGTTTATTTTTTTTAAAAGAACAGAGATTACTACAGGTTGAAAGGAAATAGGCAAATTCAGGATGAATAGTCAAAGAGTGTTTGTAGAGCAATGAAAGTATTCTATATGTACTATAATTGCAGACACATACCATTAGACATTTGTCAAAATCAATAGACCATTTAACATCAAGAATAAACCCTCATGTAAACCATGGACTTAGAAGTAATAAAGATGGACAAATATAAACTTATCAACTAACAAATATACTACTTTGAAAGGAATTCTAACAAGGAAAAGGCACAAAAAAATAAGTGTCAAAACTACAGTTTGACATAGACAATTAAAAATTGTCTTTATTGGGGAATAATTAAATAACTCAAGACACTAGACACCAGGCACAGAAGGACTCTGACCCTAAAAGACAGGACTCCTAAGTGTGAGTCACACAAATGTTCATTAACTTGCTAAGAAACAACTACAACAGCAGAACAAGCAGTAAGAAACAGAGCAGCTGCTCTTTGAGAAATGGTGAAGCAGGGCTGGGAGCACAGGAGAGTGGCTGTAGCTTCAATGCCGTTTATCCTGTCTGAGACGCTTCTTTAAATCTGATGGCTATGGTGGCAGTACTGGGGGATTCGAACGTTAAGACGTGGTTAAGGCACTAAAGGCATATTGGCATCACCATGGCATGGGCATCTGTTCTTACTGTGATGGACCCATCTGTCTGAGTGAGCACAAGAGCCAGTTCTTAGAAATCGAAGCTGTCCCTCAGGGTGTCTCTTCTGCCTGCTCCAGCTTCCCCTGCTTTTCATCAGGCTAAGACACAGAGGATTTCAGACTTTCCTCTCTAGAACCATGAGACAAAATAAATTTCTACAGGCATACAGGCATACCTGTAGAGATTTTTGTAACTGTGGCTACTCTCTCTACAGCAAGCCTACTGGCACCACAGTTTCAAAACAAACAGCTTGCTTCGTGCTTTGTGCTTCATTTTGATTGGTTGTTTGGGGTGGGGGGGAACAGGGTTTCACTATGAAGTCTGAATAGGAATGGGACCCACAGGCTCATATATTTGAATACTTTGTTCCCAGTTATAACTGCTTGGGAAAAATCGGGAGCTGTGGCTTTGTTAGGACAAAGTATGTCACTGGGGGCAGCCTTTGAGGTTTAAAAAGACTCTTAACCCCCGCAGTGTGTCTTTGTTTTGTGCTTGTGTCTTTTTTTTTTTTTTTTTTTTTTTTTGGTTTTTCGAGACAGGGTTTCTCTGTCTAGCCCTGGCTGTCCTGGAACTCACTTTGTAGACCAGGCTGGCCTCGAACTCAGAAATCTGCCTGCCTCTGCCTCCCGAGTGCTGGGATTAAAGGCGTGCGCCACCACGCCCGGCTGTGCTTGTGTCTTAAGACGTGAGCTCTCTGCATGCTCCAGTGCCTGCTATCATGTCCCCACCATGACGGTCATGGACTTTTAATATTTGGAAACTGTAAGCCCCCAATAGACTTTCTTGTGTAAGTGGCCTTGGTGATAGTGTCTCATCACAGCAACAGAAGAGTAAGTAACGAAGGAAAAGCCCACGCCGACCTTAGACTTGTGACTCTCCTGCCTCAGCCTGAATGCTGGGATTACAAGTGTATGTTTCTATATCCAGTTTCATTTTTTGGTCACATTTTAATAATTCTCATAATACTTGGCATTATTTTCATTATTACTATACCTTATGGTGATCCACAGTCTGATTTAATACATGATTATAATTGTTTGGGGGAGCCATTGAGTTATAGACATATAAATCAATCAACATAATAAATATGTGTTATAAAATCCAACATACTGTTCCCTCATCTCTCTCTTAATCTCCTTATGAGCCCCTATTCTGTGTGACATGAAATTGAAACTAGGCTCATTAATAAGTATATACTGTTTTTGTTCAACTGAAAAAAAGAGGCATGTATCTCTTATTCTAACCCCAAACTAAAACTATTATACTCCAGAAGTGTGAGATAGACACTCTTAGGTGTCAACCTGACTACATCTTGAATCTACTAAAACAAAAGAAGGCTGTATGTGGTACACACGCCTTTAATCCCAGCACCTGGGAAGCAGAGGCAGGCAGACTGATGTTGAGTTCAAGGTTACCCTGATGTGAGTTCAAGGTCAGCCTGGTCTACAGAGCACGTTCCAGGATAGCCAGAGCTATACAGAGAAATCCTGTCTTAGAAAAACAAAATAAAATATAACAGCAACAAAACCACAAACAGCTGGGCACACCTCTGAGGGATTTTCTTGGTTGGATCATTTGAGATGGGAAGAGCCAATCTAAACCTGGGTCATACTTTCTAGTGGCAGCCCACATAAAAGGACATGGAACAGTAAGTTTTGGGGTTTGCCCACTTGCCCTCATTCATCCTGGCAAGTTGAAACATGCAGCTCATGGACTAAACAACTACCAGATTCTCAGCCTTTCCTTTGAGAGACAGCCATTGCTGACTAACCATTAACAAATAAAACAAAACCTGGATGACAGCACGTGTGCTTACAGCGTGGTTTATTACATAGTAGAAGCCTGCTGTTAAAATCCAAAGACCTGCTCTCTTTTTCTCTTCTCTCTCTCTCCTCTCTCTTCTCTCCCCCCTGTCTCTTTCTCCTCTTCTCTGCCCCCTCCCCCACCCACTCAATAAACCTCTTCCACGTGGAAAAATAAAATCTGAAGACCTACATATGAGAAGAGAAAAATATTTAAAAATATTTTTGCTTAACTGAAAATGTACTTAGCCACCATAGGGCTCTAAAAGAGATGTACCAGTTAACATTGTTTTCATGCCCACTGAATTAAAAATCCATCAGCAGTATAAATCAAGGAATAATTCTGACTTCCAAATAAAAATTTAAGAGACATTATATAAGTCTATAGTTGTCATAGATATTGAACTCTTGAACACATCCATCTGAACCCAAACTGAAGATGCTTTACCTCTTTTTAACTATGTGTGTGACTGTGTGCTCATCCACATATGCATGATGAAGGCCAGAGATGGACACCGGATATCTTCCTCTATCACCTCTACCTTATTCTGAGACAAGTTCTCCCACTGAGCCTGGAGCTGGCCATTTAGGTTAGGCTAGCTGACTACCAAGCCCCCAGGATTCATCTGTTTCTGTCTCTCAGCTTTGGGATTACACACAAGTATTGCAGCTGTGTCAGGAGTTTAGGTAGGCAGGTGTAAAGGAGACAACTGAATTCTCATACTTGTATAGCAAACAATTTACCCACTGAGCCATCAAGATGGTTTGTCTTTTAAGTACTAATCAAGTGCAAATTAAAATGGAATGTCTGATTGAATTTGTTCTTGTAACAATTTCATACACGTGGGTAGTGTATTCTGGCTACTCTCACCCTCACCTTCTCATTTCCCTCCAACATCCAGTACACACTCCCTCCTGGCCAGTCCCTTTCTCACACTCAGGCCCTTCTGTTTTGTTTTGTAACCCAGAGTTTAACAAGGGATGCCAGTGCAACTTGAGTTTGCTACCATTCACTGGAGCATGGTGAACTCATCACAAGTACACAACTGAAGACAGTGTCTGCCCCTCCCCCAAAATCCATCAGTAGCTCATATTTCAGCAGGGAGGGGTAAGGCCAAATGGGCCTCTCACCGATCTTTGATTGACTGTTGACAAGCCCAGTCCTGTGCAGGCACACTGATGACAGCTACTGCCACTGTGAGATCATGATTGCATTGGCTGTGTCATGCCCACAAGGTAGTCTTTCAGGAGAAGATAGAATTTTGGTTTTTTGTTTTGTTTCTTTTAAAGAACAAAAAATATGTAGAGTTTGACTCAATAAATTACCTTGTGTATATTTAATATGTATTGACTTATTTAATATTCCAAGATCTGGAAATTACTGATAGCCCATTTTACAAATGAGAAAACCAAGGACTGGACATTTTAGGTAGTTTGCTCAAGAGTGTGGAGTCACCACATGATTTATTTCAGACTTGAAACAGCTCATTCTGACTAGAAATCTTAACCCATCCTCTCTCAATAAACACCATCCACTTTCAAATGCCAAAAAGGGTTCCCCCAAGTTACTACATTCCTCTTGTTTCAGAGAGCAGACAACTGGGACCACAACAGCTGCTTTGCAGACAGGTCCATTCTGTCTTTGCATTTGCTTCTCTGAACACATTCCATTATTCTTAGGCCAACTCTCAACATTAAACACTTGCATATTGTAAAGAAAGGGTTTGTTGAATTCCAGCAGGACAAAAGAATAGTCTTCCACACCCTCCAAAATGTACCAAGTCCTAAAAGTAACACAAAGTCCTCTCTTGTCTTCTTCCCCCACAACCAGAAATGAATTCATATATTCTAATTCCTATCATGACCTCCACTAGGAAGTAATATTTTAAATTATACTAATTCTATGGAAAGGTAGGAACAAAGCCAGGAAGAGAAGGGGGTAAGGCAAGAAAGCAGTCACATTTATTTGTATATATTTAATTCTACAGCCTAAAATGGTTTCTGCTACTAATGGAGCCTTAATACACTGCTGATGGGAATGTGAACCGGCCCAGCCAGCCTTACCATATGATCTATCCATCCCCAGATATACACCCAAAGGACACAAAGTCAGTATACTACAGATACCCCTGCGTATCCATGTTCACAGAAGTACTGGTCATAGTGGCCATAATATGTTATCAGTCTATATGTCTGTCAACAGATAAATGGATAAAGAAATGGCATACATACACAGTAGAGTTTTAGTTAACAAAATCATGTTGTTTGCTGGAAACTGAGTCATCAGATAAAGAAAATTAAGTCAGACTTAGAACTATAAACATCTTATATCTTCCCTCATTTGTGGATCCTAGATTTTACATACACACAGAAAGCTACTTGTTTATATATGCTTAATGAGAGATCAGAAAGCTGACTAGGACAGTAAAAGAAACCAGTGCAAGAGGGGAGCAGCCAGAGGGGGGAGGAGAACAGTGAGGGTTGGACAGTCTCAAAGAATATGACAGACTTGAGATAAATTATTTGTATGATACCCATTACCATATAATGAATATATGGCAATTATAAAACAAAGGCTGGCCAGCAAGGTGCCTCAGTCTAATCAAAGTACTTGTCAGCAAGCCTGACATTCTGAATTCAATCCCCAGGAAAGGCCCATGTGGTAGAAAGGGGAAAAAGAACTCTTCCAAACTGTCCTCAGACTTTCCAAATGCATATCACAGCACATGAACAGCCATCCTTACCCATAGCTATATTATCCACATAAACAAACCAGCTTTTTATTTTTATTTTTTTAAAGGAATAATAGCTTGTCTTACAACCCAAGTACCTGGGTTATATAAAGGGATCTTCTAGTTTAACTTAAAAATATTTAAAGATTATCAGTGTATGTATGTATGTGTGTATGCATACCATGTGTGTTTAGGGATGTGACCATGTCACGGTGAATGTCGGAAAACAACATTGTGACGACAGGTCTTCCCTTCCATGTTTATATGGGCCCTCAGGAACTAACTCCGATCATCAGGCTTCTGTAGCCCTTTTATCAGCTGACCCATCTCACTGGCCTTTCTTCTTCATTCATTTTCTTCAGTGTGTATGTATAGTATACACACATATGTGTGCGAGAAACCACAGGCAGAGAACAGAACAAAGAATCAAGTGTCCTGCTCTATCATTCTTTACCTTATTCCCTGGATACAGAGTCTTTCATTAACCCTGGAGCACTGGCAGCCAGCAAACCCCAGTGACCCTCCCACCTATCTGCACCACAGATGTACGTGTGCGTGCGCACACACACACACACACACACAAACAGAGAGAGAGAGAGAGAGAGAGAGAGAGAGAGAGAGAGAGAGAGAGAGAGAGAGTTAGAGTTGAGGTTACAGATGCAAACAGCCACACCTAGATTTCTTTAAGTTGTGTATTGGGAATTCAAATTCAGATCCTCATTTTGTGCAGCAAGCACTCTGATCCACTGAATTATATCCCTATATCCACTCCCCAAAGGAATTTTCTAAGTAAAGTTTGTTGACTATTGGTTGGTGTATATTAACAAATTATATTGTTGAGGTTAATGTTATTAACCTTGATCTTCAAATTTTCTACATAATTTCCCATCTGTTAAGTTCTGTAGTTTGCAGCCAAGTTTACAGAAGTGATTCATCCAGATGTCTAAGAAAGGAGGGTCTTATGCTTGGAGTTTCCAGGGGCCATTACTATTTGCATCAATTTCATTTTTTTGAAGGCTATTACTATTATTATTTTACTTATTTTTATTTATGTGTATAGGTGCCTTGCTTGCATGCATATCTGTGCACCAATGCATCTCTAGTGCCCACAGAGACCAGAAGAGGACATCAGATAACCTGGAACTAAAGTTACAGAAGGTTGTGAGCCACCATGTGGGTGCTAAGAATTGAGCCCAGGTTCTCTGGAATAAGAGCCAGCATTCTTAACTCCAGCGTGAATGTGTGTCTGTTTAGGGGGTATATACATAACTGCAGTTGCCAATGGACTGAGTTACAGGTGGCTGTGAGCCACGTGACATGGGGCTCCACCTATGTCTTACTGAGACTCTCACTAAGAACAGGAGTTCCTCACTCTGAACTGCTGAGCCAACTCCATATGCCACCATGCCTGCCTCTATTTGTTTCAATGTTAAACAAGGACCATTAAAAGAGTAACCTGGAGACTTTAAATATATGACTTAAAAAAAAATCTAAATTCCAAACTAAAAGACACTTTCTCTTTAATAATCAAATAAAAAAAAAATAAAGTATTGAGTAGTCTTAAAAGTTTGTAGGTTTTGACTCAGTAAATTAGCTTGTGAGAATTTATTCAAAGAAAGATATAAGAAAGCCATTAATTTAATTATTTACAATTATCAATAACTTGTTTATGCAGAAATTATTCTTATGAAGGATATATCAGCACAAACAAGTTAGTTGGAAAAAAAACTACATATCCAACAATTAATTTTTTAAAACTCCAGTGGTTGTTATATTATCACTAGAAACTCTATTATCAAATAAAGTTTATATATTTATATAATTTAATAATCTAAGAAAATTCTCATGATAAAGCATGCATGGGGCCCTGAACTTGAGCCCAGCACTGGATAAACCTCTGAGCTAATTCACCCTATAATTCACTGAGGAGACTGCTCAGAAATTCAAGGTCACCCTTGGTTATTATATAATGAGTTCAAAGTCAACCTCAGCTTTATGAGACCCTAACTCAGAAAAAAAGGGGGGGGGGGGAATAAGACTCAAAAATTCCTAGACAAACTAATAAAAAAAAAAAAACAGAAGAACCAAATTAAAAATAAAGATGTAAAGAAGATAAAAACAGGCTCTGATGTAATCAAGAAAGGAAACAGCTTACATTCCTCCCTCAAACTCCTAGAAAATCTAGAAGACATGCATAAATTCCTAGAGCTATATAAGCTACCAAAGTTAAATAAAAAATATATGTGAGAAAAATTGATCTTAGAAAGCAATGAGACTGAGGTAGTATAAAAAGTTTCTTTACAAGGAGAAGCAATCACAGGATGGATTCACTGCCACTCTACCAAACCTTTAAACAGCACCTCTCAACAACCCTATGCAAACTGTTCCTTATAACAGAAAGGAGCAGACTCTATTAAACTCAATCTACTAAACCAATATTACTCTAATATCAAGCCTAGATACAGATAAGACAACAAAATGAAAACCATACACCAATTTCCCTGCAAAAATTCTCAATACAATTTTTGCAAATCAAATCCATAGGACACAAAGAAATTCATCCACACACGACCAAACTGGTTTCATCCCAGGGACACAAAGGTAATTCAACATACAAAAACTGATATTTAATATAACCCACACATACACGTAAAGACAAAAACCCTGATTATCTTAATACCAGCAGGAAAGGCTATGACAACGTTCGGCAGCATCCCTTCTTGATAAGGCTCTGAAGAGAGGCTAAAGCAAAGCGCCTGAACACAAGCCTGAGTGCCGGACGCAGATCTTTAACATGAATATATAAAAAGCAGAATGAATGAGGCCAAGCACATGGCTTACATTTGTAACCCCAGTGTTAGAGAGGCAGGCAGGTCACTGGGGCTCACTGGCCATCAGTCTAGCCTAGTTACCGAGTGAGCTCTAGGCCTGTGGGAGACCTTGTCTCAAAGCAAAAACAGTGAAGAGAGAAAAAAGGAGGAAGGGCAGAGGCACCTGAAGGATACACTGGAAGCTGTCTTCTGGCTTGCACATGCACATGCGCATGCACACACATGAACACACACACACCACCCACATGCATGGGGAAACAAGAAATATAAGAAACATCTCAACACAATAATAGCTACATACAACAAACCTATGGAAACCAACGTTCTAATTGGGGAATGACTGAAAGTATTTCCTCTAAAATTGGGGATGAGGTAAAGGTACTCACTCTTACTGCTCCTGTCCAATATAATGCTTGAAGTCCTCATTAGAGCAGCAAAACAAGAAGTGAAAGGGATACAAATAGAAGGGAAAAAGTATCTCTATTTGCCGAAGGTATTTGATCCTGTATTTTAAAGACTCCAGTAGAAAACTCTTAGATGTATTAAATACTTTCAACACAGCAGAATATAAAGTCAACAGGCAAAAATAAGTACCTTTCTACATACCAATAACTAACTTGCCAAGAAAAGAAATCAGTAGGAAAAGATTCCATTCCTAACAGCTTCAAGAGCATGGTGGTACACACCATTAATCCCAGCACTTAGAGCAGAGGCAGGATCTCTGTGATTCAAGGCTGCTTGCTCTACATAATGAGTTCTAGATCATTTAGAATTACAAAGCAGGACCTTGTTTCAAACAAACAAACAAACAAACAAACAAAGACAAAAAATATTAGCTTCAAAAAAGAAAATGCCTAGGAATCAACATAACCAAAGTAGTAGAAGACCTCTTCAATGAAAATTTTAAAACCCTTAAGGAAGATGAAGATACTAGAAAATTAAAAAACAAAAAAAAAACAAACAAACAAAAAGTCTTACACCCTTGGGTTAGCAGAACTAATTCTGTGAAAATAGTTACATTACCAAAAAAATACCTATAAGCAATACAATGCCAGGCCTATTTCTAGTGACATTCTTTACAGAACTAGGATGATGTCAATTAGTAGTCTTAGTTTGAATTGCCAACTTAACACAGTGTAGCATTACTAGGAAGGGAGTCTTCAGGAATTATATAGATCAGATTGTTCTTTGGACACAGCTGTGGCAAACTGCCTTGACTGCTTTAATTGCTGGGAGAAGATCCCACCCAATCTTTTCATTGAAACGGGAAGACCTAGTCTGAGAGTAGGCAACACCATTCTAGGGGTTTTGCCTCTGAAGTATATACATTTTCATAGAAAAAATTCTTTTTTTATTAGATATTTTCTTAATTTACATTTCAAATGCTATCCCAAAAGTCCCCTACACCCTCCCCCACCCCCCACCCTGCTCCCCTACCCACCCACTCCCACTTCTTGGCCCTGGCGTTCCCCTGTATTGGGGCATATAAAGTTTGCAATACCAAGGGGTCTCTCTTCCTGATGATGGTCTACTAGGCTATCTTCTGCTACATATGCAGCTAGAGACACGAGCTCTAGGGGTTCTGGTTAGTTCATATTGTTGTTCCTCTTATAGGGTTGCAGACCCCTTCAGCTCCTGCGGTACATTCTCTAGCTTCTCCATTGGGGGCCCTGTGTTCCATTACATAGATGACTATGAGCATCCACTTCTGTATTTTCCAGGCACTGGCATAGCCTCGTATGAGACAGTTATATCCGGGTCCCTTCAGCAAACTCTTGCTGTCCTATGCAATAGTGCATAGAGAAAATTCTATGAATACTGTGCATGCATGCATTCTCTTTATTGTAGATGTGATCTGACTAGTTGTTTTTTAAGTTCCTGCCTCTTTGACTTCCCTATTATGATAGACTATGACCTGGAATTGTGATTTAAAATAAACCTTTCTCTCCTAAGTTGTTTTTTGTCAGGATATTTTATTACAATAGAAATGAAACGAATATGAGATGACAAAAGCATCCTGAGTAACAAAAGCCATCCAATCAGGTGTCAGAATAGTTGGTTTCAAAGTATACTGTAAAACCATGGTAACAAAACTGTATGATACTGGCATAAAAATACATAGACCAACAAAGAGAATTCAGAATTTAACCTATACATTTATAGCCACCTAGTTGTTGACAATGGGGGAAAAATCCTCTTCAAATAATGCTGAGGTAATTGGGCATCTACCTGCTGGAGATGTTTAACTCAATTAATATCTTTTGCCCAATATCAGGCCAGTGAGATATTTTAATGGGTGAAGGCACTTGTTAAGCCTGATAACCTGCATTCAATTCTAGAACCCATACGGCAGAAGAACTGACTCCCGAAAGATGCCCTCTGACCACGACTCATGCACTGAGCATGAGAGCATGTAAGCACACACATTAAACAGATAGATAGACAAACAGACAGACAGACAGACAGATTGTGATTAAAAATAACACAGGGTTGAGTGTGGTGGGGCACACCTTTAATACCAGCATGTTGGGAGGCAGAGGCATGCAGTTTTGTGAGTTAGAAGACACCTTGGTCTCCATAATGAGTTTCAGGACAGACCAGGAAAAATATTTACCAACTACACATCAGATGGCATTAATATCTAAAGCTGATAAAGAACCTCAAATTTTAAATATTATTAAAGCAAATCATTTACTCAAAATATAGGTCAATGAACCAACTAAACACACATTCTCAGAAAAAGACATACATACGAGCACTAACAATCTAAAATGGGAAAATGGAGCTTAAAACTGATTTGAGATTCCATTCTGCCCAAGTCAGCATCAAAACAACAAATGTTAGCTAGCAAAAATGTGGGGGAGGAGAGCCTTCTATACTGTTGTTAGTAAGGTACAGTAGGGCAAGCACTGTGCAAGTCAGTGTGAGGTTACATAAAACTACCATTCCACTATCATATGCAAGTCCAAAAGACTCGAAGTCAAGACAGCAGAGAGATCCATGTTTCCTGCCATAGTACTAACGACGGCTAAGAAACAGACCAAGTGTAGATGCCCATCAACCCATGCGCAGAAAAGAAAACCAGGCGATATATATAAAAATGGAATTTATTCAACCACAAATAAAAATGAAATCACATTATCTGTACAGAAATGAATGCAACTGGAGGTCATAATAATCAAAATATGTCAGACTAAAAAAAAGTCAAGTATGTTCTTTCCTATGAAGATTCTAAACTTAAGTGTGTGTGTGTGTGTGTGTGTGTGTGTGTGTGTGTGTGTGTGGTCATGAAAGTTGTAAGGGGGAGATGAGAGGAAGAGAGTTTTAAAGCATAGGGGAAAAGAATAATAGCACAGGTGTGACACAAACGCAGGAGAAGCCGTCTAGAGGTGGCAGGGGACTAGCAAATGGAAGCTAGAGGGATGGGAAAGAAGAGTGGGGAGGAGATGAACAAAGAAAACAACAATGATGTATCTGTACAAAACTGTCACAGTGAAACTCGTTGCTTTGTATATCAGTTTAAAATGAAGTCAGTTCAATGGCTGTGAGTACTTGCCCAGCAGGCCTGGCAACTGGAGTTCGATCCCTAGAACTTCACTAAAAGTAGAAGGAACACACCCTCCACATCCACCACCACCACCACCATCGTTATCAACATCACAATCATCACCATGGCCTCTATTATCATCACTATCACCATCAGCATTTTTTCATTTAAAATAAAAATTAAAGACCTAAAAGACCATTGAAATAATAAGCATTCTAGTGCCATCAGAGGGTACTCTTGGGTAGTGGAATTATCACTAACTTTATATATTTTACTTTCTAGATTTTCTTTTTAAAGAATTAACTTTAAAAACATTCTTACCAGGATTCCATCCACAGATGAAACTTTCTCCCAAGTTAGCCAAGCTCTTTCTCGGACATGATCGGGTACCTTTAACTTCTGACATAATGCAATAAATTCGGGTTCTTCAACTTCTTCAAATTCTAGCCTACAAATTAAAAACAATTACGAAATTGATACACTTACAGATCAAACTAATTAGTCAAATGCTTGTTTCTATAGTTTGCATATGTCAGCACAGTTTTGAAAGAGAACATCTCTAAGAGCTTTAAAGTCTTTATCTTTGAAAACCATTACCCATCATTTAAGCATATGCTTATCTTTTTTGTGGGTTTTCCAAAATAAGACTAGCGCAGAGTGAAGAACAGCTGCTAGCATGGTGAACCACATCTACTCCAGAACAGCAGGACAGCATTATGAGAAAAAGCAAGTGCACTAGCTAAAGCATGCTGGGAAGGCGGAACAACTGTCACGGCAAAAAAGAAAAAACCACACCCAGGCCAATCCATACATTCTCTCCACCTTCTTGTATTTCTTAATGATTAACTTGATAGAAATGATTGCATCACATATTTCAGTCCTATCTCTTTGACCTTTCTTAACCGTAAGCTTTTAATGGCTACTTCCTTTCAATTTGACATATAAGAACAACACCATGAAGAACAACTTAATTCTTGAGATTTTACTATGCTCCTATGCATGGTTTTCCTGAGTCCCCACATCAGCCATACTTGCTAAGTCTTCCCATTCATGTTTTACAAATCTACCACATTAGGGAAATTAAAGCAGTCACTAGAGGCATACCAGGTGAGAATTACCCAGGTATGAACCATGGGTCTTAACTCCATCATCTGTTCTCCTGACCACTTTTCCAGCTGGGCAACTCCTTCTTCAAGCATAATTAGCATCTGCATATTTCAATAATGAAAGTGTTTCAGTCTCCTAGTCTCAGCTTCTATTCCACAGTAGTATTTAGGAGAGAGACAGTGTAAAAGAAATAACACCCCAGCTGTCAAAGCAGATTTATTCTCAGTGCAGATGGACTGTGTTGAATCCATACCTAAGCTGTTTTCTAAACTTCAGACTAAGGCAGTCCTCTTATCCTTGCTAAGAACAGGCATGCACTACATGATGTATCAGTCAATAAGGCAGTTTATAACAGTAGTCCTGTAAGATTATAATGGTGCAGAAACATCTCTCAGAGCCCATCTTAACCAGCATAACATTGTGGCATAATCCATTTGCTACTTGTGCAGTTAGGGAGATGCTGCTGTAATCAAGCCTACTACACTGCCACCGGTAGGAGAGAATAATATATACAAGGACATACAGGACACAATGCCTGAAGCAATTATATTACTGGCTTGTAGGTTTACTAAACTATAGCTTTATCATTATTTTACAGCATATTTCTATTATTAAGAGATAAAGTTTACTGCACAGCAGCATGCTTTGTTACACTGGGAACAGCTTTGTATCTGTAGTGTTTACCACTTCTCTTGATTGTAGCAAGACAGCACAATAACTGATCTATGTATCATCAGTGTTTGTCTAAGTGTATTCTCCAATGATCACACAACATTCATTTAATGGCAGTTCAGAAGAGGTAGCAAATCCCTATGGTGAACACACGTGACAATAGGTAATTCAGAGATCAACTATAAGTGCTTTTGAGAACCTCTGTGGCAATGAGTAACCAAGATGAGACTATGGCTTGGATAGTTTAAGATTAAAGGAGAACTTTTTGAGAATTCCCCAAAGTTAAAAGTATATATAAGAGAAAGAAACCAGGTCTGTCTTTCCCCCAGGCAATGATCAGAACTTCAATGTGTATGGTTACTCTACAATAATCAATAAGTCCAGAGCTGTGTAGATGGCATGGAATCTTTTAGAATACATGTTACTGCTCTTTCTAAAGGGAAGCTTCCACACACTGGATACATCAGAGTTTAATTAGAAACAAAAGCAAACTCTTCTCCTGGAACAGTTTTTATTCTGTATTTATTTTTAAGAACATGATTTTTATTTGATCCATAATAAAACTCATCTAATATGAATTTTAATAGACTTAGACAAGCAATTTCCAAAATTATTTCAGTCTCTTAGGATTTGACCTGAACTCTGTTAAGAGTCTGGGTCTTACAAAGAGCCTTGATGCTCAATGAGAAGAAAGGAGCTTGATAGCCCATCAGGGCTACAATCCCAGAACTTGGGAGGTGGAGGCAGTAAAACAGCTTAAGGCAAGCCTGGGTTACAGAGTCAGAGTAATTAAAAACAACAAAAACACCCCCCCCCAAAAAAAACCCCTCGAGAACTTAATGATGAGCTAGAAATTGGAGGACGGTGAGAGACAAAAACAACTCCCATCTACAATAGATCTATACTCTCAAAACTAGTGCTGACAATAACAATCATATTGTTTCAATTTCTGTTACTTAATCACACAGTAGCACAGTCAAGAAAAAAAATGTTGAAATACAATAAATATCTCTCTGTTGTTCTTATTGGATCCACATGAACTTAAGTTTAGATTCCATTTAATAAATGGAGAGAAAAGTTCTTTGAGAGAACACAGTACCAAACACAAGACCAAAAAAAGAAAAAAGAAAAAAGAAAAAAGGGAGGGTGAGGCACCAGAATCCATGAGTGCTCAAAGGCAAAAGGCAAGAAATAATAAAGCATGCTGCGGGCCAATCAGCACGCAAGAAGTGTTCTACCCTGAAAAAAAAAGGGGAACAAAGTTTAGAAACTTCCAAGCCCTTGCATTTAAATGTCTCCTGAAACTTTTGCCCACATACCAGTTCTTCTAAGAGTTCTGCTCCATCAGTCTCCACAGATGGCTTTAAATCCCCGGGGCCTCAAAGCATTGTTCTAAAGAAACCCCCACAAAGCCCGGGAGCTGTGGACCCAGTGAGCAATTGACACCCACGACCCTGCGCTTCGCCTACAAGGCTTTTTTTTTTTTCTTGGCCTCTCCCAGGACCAAGCTGCCGATGCAGCGCAAGCTCAGAGAGGGCAAGGCTCCCAACTGTTGCATCGCAGGACGACTGCAAAAGAGAAAGTCAACCCACCCCGGGGGTGCTTCGGATCTCCTCGGAAGAAAAAAGGGAGGGAGGAAGAAAACAAACACCGGTCGACTTTTTTTTCTTTTTCTTTTCTTTTCTTTTTTTAATATTTATTTCAATTGTTTTTGCATCTGACCCGGGCTCTCCGGGACCCGCCGGCTCCGCGCCTGGGCGTCGCTGGAGTAGAGCCTGCACCTGTCACTTCGCTCGGGAGCAGGAGCCCCACCCGCCCGACACCTGTCAAGCCGCAGCCAGGACCCCTTCGAGATGCCCTCCCCGTCGCCCGCGAGCCCGGGACCGTGTCAGCGCGCCGCCGCCATCCCGCGGAGGTGGGGGGACCAAGGGGACCCCGGAGACCCCGGGACGCCGATCCTACCCTCCAGCCCGGCCCCTCCGAGATGCGCCCGCCCGGCGTCCCCGCCGGGATGCACCCGGCGTCCCCGCTCCCTTCCCGTCCCTTCTCTCCGGCCCGCGGCGGCCGCGCTCCTCACCTGGCCAGGGGCAGCTCTTCGGGGCCGCTGTCCTGCGCGGGGTCGTCCTCCCGAGGCGGCGGCGGCGGCGGCGGTGGCGGCGGTGGCGGGGGCTCGGCGGCCGCGGCTCTGCGCGGGGCTTTGGGCGGCATGACGCGCAGCGCGGGCCGGCGCGAGCAGCCGAGGGAGGCGCGCGGGGAGGCGGGCGGGCGCGCGCGCACGCCGGGCACGCCCCGTCCTCACCCGACTCCCGTTACAAAAATAATGGGAATGTCCCCTGAGGAAAACCGGACGCGCCCGGCAACCGAGCGCCCGGGCCAACCGCGGGAAAACGTCACTTCCGCCCGCGGCGTCACGTCCGCGAGGTTCGCGGGCCGCGGGCGTCAGTGGGGAACCGGGGCGGCGGTGGCGGCGGCAGTGGCGGCGGCGGCGGGCGAGGGCGCGGGCGGGAAGCCGCGGGGAAGCCGCGCCTGCCCGGGCCTGTCTCCGCCCGCGTCGTCCCCGTGGGCGGCGCCAGCCGAGGCGGGGCGGGCCCGCTGCGAGGAGCCGCGGCCTCTGGGAGAACGCTGGACAGGGCGCGCCCCTCGCCCGGCCCGCGCGGCCGGCAAAACAAAAACAAACGTGCCGGGCCAGTGGGAGGTGGGCTCGGCCCGGGTGGGCGGTCCAGGGTGGGGCCATTGGTGGCCTTCTGGAGACAAGGGAAGATGGGCGAGGCGCGCACAGAGTGCAGTCTTTTGATGGGGAAACAGGAGGCGCGGTCCGAGCGGGACAGATCTTAGCGGGAAAGTAGCTTTTGAAAACCAGTTTGCCGGGCGGACCCGACTTTGAAAAATCGTTTACAAAACGCGTTTGAGACGAAAGCAGAAAACCAGTTGGCCGTGTTCAGGCGCACGATCCGGCCTCCTTTCATAATGGTTTCTCCCGAGACAGCCGGTCAAACTGGGAAGGTCGGCATTCCACTTTGCGGGTTGGAAGTGGGGAGTTCGGGGAGCTAATTTGCCCGTGTCACGTAGCAGGTCGGTGGCTGAGCACTCGAACCCAAGTAATATTTGACTCACCATGTCACCAACGCACAGACACCGGAAAAGAGCATACTTTATACTAGAACTACCTACCGCCACCAAAAGCTGACTCAGCAACGGTAGCTTTTCTAGTTACTTTTTACCTGTCAACATAATTTTTCTCTCTTTGTCAGTCCTTATTCACACAACTCACTAATTAAAGTGCTGTGAATAAAATACAGTTGCTGTTCTGGTGTAAACTATCTTGGAACAGCTGAGCAAGGACTAGGAATCGGCAGCTTAATTGGGTAGGTTGCAAGCCTGGGCTTATTCTCTGGCCTCCTTCAATTTTCAGTCTTGCCTAACTTCAGAAGCCTTCTAGAGTCCAAATGTTTGTCAGGAGGTAGAGCCCCAGGCCCTGATGCAGCCACAGAGAATGAATGGAATTAAAATAGCAATTGAGTTCACTTTGTCCCAGATTTAGACAAGAGCGCAGGCTACACACAGTCTAGGTTTAGCCTATAATTCTCAGAGGCTAAGGCAAGAAAATCCCGTTTAAACAGGTTCTGGCTATAGAGTGAGTTGAACTCCATCCCAGGTAACTTAGTAAGATTCTGTTTTATAATAAAAAGTAAAAAGTTTGGGATATAACTTAATAGAGTGCTTACCTAGCATGTGAGGAGCAGTGATTCCAATACCCAGGGACAAAGAGAAAGAGAGACAGAGAGAGACATCATTACAGCCTTAGAATCTAATAAGGCATTGGCCACATGTGAACACAGGGCAACGAAGGAAAGACTGGGGAATTACACTAACTCTCCATGTGTAGATATGACTTGTTTTATTTGAACCTAGTTCATCAATACGATTGCAAATGAGATTTTTTTTTTCAATTCTTGATCATGAATGTGAAAACCTGTTTCAAAAAAATAAATGGGTCAGGGCTGGGAATGTAACGCAGGAGAGGGGGTGCAGAGGGGATTTGGTGATGGAGGAGGAGCAATGGAGGTAGGGAAAAAATTTTAAAAAGTTCTTAAAGTGTTTGTGCTTCTGGTAGTTTGCCACCTGGGTTTTGGACACCTCCTTCCTCAGACTCTGGAGGTCTTCAGGTGGTCTGCAGCATGTGTGGGGTTGTCGGGTGGGATGGCTGTGCTCTTGTCATATGCCAGGGAAACTGTAAGGTGAGTTTGTCCCTCGCTACTCAGAATAAGTAGAAAGCTGTAAGAATATAAGTATTCATTGTTATTTTCAAAGTCCTTTTCATTTTTTTAACTGAGCCTGGTTTTGAAAATTCACAGCTAAATTAAGGAAGTAAAAGTTTTGTCATTTCTTTTGGATCTAATAGTAGGGTTTTTTTTTCTTTTGCAAAGCCTGTCTCACTTTGTCAGTAAAAGACACACATCTGTAATGCATTAGTAACAGTAGTAGTAGATTTCACAATAGTCACAGAAATTATTCCAAAGAATTAAAGTCCTATGGGTTTCTCCTGACTTAACTGAGAACTGTAGTTTCTCATTTATCTAGTAGGAGGCTGAGACAGAAGGATTCCACATTCAAGGCCTGCTTGGGTCCAAGAGTGAATTCACAATCAGATCCTCTCTCAAAATAAAAAAGTTTAAACAACAAAAAACAAGATGGGCCCAGGCTGGGCTGTAACTCAGAACACTTGTCTGGTGTGTATGGGCACCAGATTCAGCCTCCAATACTGCAAAATAAAAATAAATTCAGTCTCCCACTTATCTGTAGCCATAGCTCTTAGCAATGGCAATAAAAGCACCAAATTTGAATGATAATTATATGTCTAAAATAGAAATTAGTTAAGGATTTGCTAACCATTTTGAATATTTACTTTCCACCAAAATAAGCCTCACAACAAAAATTTCCAAACCCAGCCTAGGCCAGAGACCCCGAGCCCAGCCTAGGCCAGAGACCCCGAACCCAGCCTAGGCCAGAGACCCCGAGCCCAGCCTAGGCCAGAGACCCCGAGCCCAGCCTAGGCCAGAGACCCCGAGCCCAGCCTAGGCCAGAGACCCCGAGCCCAGCCTAGGCCAGAGACCCTGAACCCAGCCTAAGCCAGAGACCCTGAACCCAGAAATACACCTGCCTCAGTCTTCTGCGTGTTGGGATGAAAGCTGAAATACACCTGGCCTAGCCAGGATCTCTTTCTTTTTCTGTAAAACAATTAAAATAGTGCTTTAATCCTGTAAGCCAGCTTTTAAAACAGAATGCCAATAAAAGACTAAGGATAACCTTTTAAAATAAAGCATTGCTTCCTTCATTGTGGATAAAAGTTTATTGCCCAGAGTGGAGGGGGTTGGAGAGATTATTAAGAGCATTACTGCTCTTGCAGAGTACCCAGTTTTGATCCCCAGCACCCACATAGCAGTTCACAACCACCTACAACTCTAGGTCTAGGGCTCCAGTGCCCTTGTATGGCCTCGATGGGCACTAAGCATGCATGTGGCACACAAACATACATGCAGGAAAACACCCACATGCATTAGAAAAAAAATTTAAGTATTGACTGAAGTATCTCCTCCCATTGCCTTCTTCATACATTTGAGAGAAAAGTTTCTGTAGTGTTGATAGTGTTACTAAATAAAATACAGAAACAGCTTAGCTGAGCATTGCCTTCAAGTAGCATGTCATCAATCTAAGCAACCTAAATGTAGCTAAAATGTCTCGTTTAACAAGGGAAGAACACAGCTCACTTCTGACATTATCTGTACTTATACATATGGACATATTAAATACAGTTATTTTGTAATTCTCTCCTTCCCATTTTATGTTCACCCTGGTTTTATTTGTTGAGTGTAATTTTATTTCTGGTCAATCTGAGAAAAATCTAAGTTTATATTTAGTGTGTCTTTGTTATTTGTTTTCATTTTCTCTTCCTGGCAATCCATTGTGGTTTTCTGAGACAAGATCTCACAGCATAGCCAGAGCTGTCCTGGAATTCGCTGTGTAGCCCATTGTCTCAAATTCCTGGCAGCCCTCCTGCCTCAGCCTCCCAAGTGCTGGAATTATGCCCAGTTTAACAATTTGCTTTTATTTCACTTTCCCAAAGTTCAAGACAATTGGGAGGTTTAAAGGAATGAATGGTTCCAGGGCAGAGAGTATGGGAAACAACTGGCCTCGGAAGAACTTCTGCTCTCTCTCTTGTGGGAGGCTCAAGATCAGGGCTCACTTCCCTCATGTGTGTACTACTTAGATTCTTTCAGGTCTCGGGAAAGGAGACCTGCTACTCTTATCTCTGTTACTAAAGGCTGGTGATGAGCTGGGATAGGGTAAAGGAACAAGAAAAAAGGCACAGGAGCCTATTCTGCATCCTCATGTACTCTGTGATGACGGCGAGTGCTCATTCAATCCCCCCACCCTGTCCTCACCATGCTGAATGTCATTCTTTATCTCTTTATAGTCGTTGTGCCCCTACCCAACTCCCCCAACATGCCACCAGCTCACACACCTCAGTAGAAAAAAATAGGATTGACTCCTTCAAAGTTGTGGTTTCCATCAGCAGGACCAATTGCATCATTTCCAAGGTTCTAGAGAAAATGAAAAGATAGGATCCCTGTTTTAAAATTAGTAAGAGGGCTGGAGAGGTGGCTCAGAGGTTAAGAGCACTGGCTGCTCTTCCAGAGGACCCAGGTTCAATTTCCAGTATCCACGTTGCAGCTCACAACTGCCTGTAGCTCTAATTTCAGGGGATCTGGCACCTTTTCAGACATACATGCAGGCAAAACGCCAATGCACATAAAAAAAGTAAAAATAAAACTTAAAAAGAATAATATTCTTTTAAAAATTACCAAGAATTTCAAGATCGTGACATCAGAACATTAAAACTATTAAGATTAATGCTGTGATCTAGCACGAGGTACAGCATGATTTCATAACTCAAGATATGCACAAAGCCAGCCAATCAATGATGGTAGATCCACAGCCATGCTAAACAGACGGATGTATCCCCAGGCCTGGGCTGGCCTTGGCACATGACTCAGAAGCTTAAAGTATGTAAATAAATGACCCTAACAACCTCATTTTTACTTCATTAATCTTATCTCCAAATACAATCACATTCTGATGTAAAGAAGAAGTCGAGATGCCAGCATTATGATTGGAAGAAATACAGCTCGGCTCATAATATTTGTGGAAGTGATTTTTGACATAGCTCTAAGCTCTCCTCTAATAAAGAGGGTAAATATTTCTCAAAGGTTATGAGGGAAGACATTAAGCATCTACATGTATCTAGCTGTCACATAGGCTCTAACTTGTATCTCAAGGGCACAGAGGGATAAAGATGACAGGCAGGCTTTAAAAAAAGAAAGAAAAAAAGCCTTTATCGTAATGTTTGTGTTGGCCTCCCATTATAACACCCTCATTGCATGCACAGCTCTTCCCTGCCAGTGGCCAGGGCCAGGAAGGGTGACCAAAGCAGGCTGCTGGATTACTGTAGTCCAAGCCGACAAAGTTACTGCACTACAAGAAGAAACGGTCCCGCATCCAAGTTACATGGTTTTGTCCCATGAAGAAAAACAGTTGCTTGTAGTTTAAATGTATCCCTCAAAATCCATACATTGGGAACGTCATCCCCTACGCTGAGAGCTGAGACTTTGAAGAGGTGACACACCCTTTGATATTTGTCCTAACATTACTATAGACCAAGACAACAGCTGAGTGAGTTTATTGACATTTTCTATCACCTAATCATGAGTTACATGCTGGGACTGAAGACACATCTCTTTCCTTACGAATAATCAAGAGCAACCATTCTTGAGTGCACAAAATTTTCCCCATTTCTCCCCACAGTGCCACCAACACCCCCCCATGAAGAATGGGAGCTGATTAGTCATTTCATTTACATGTGGTTTTTCTCACCATTCTTAACATGAGGTAGGACATAACTAAGACAACCAACAGGTGGGTCACAATAAAACCCTTTCCTGCTTGGAAAAATAGCACTATTGTTTGAGATTCCTCTTTTTTGTGTTATAAGGATAAAAATATTTTGTAGTTTTCTCTATTTTATCCCATTGTCTTAATCATTTGACAGTCCATACATGTTTCTTTTAACTCCATCATTTCAGCTTATATAATGGTTGCCGGTTAAAACTGGTACATTCCCCTTTTCTTCTAATGAGTAATGGCTTTCAGAATTGCATGACCTCTTCAAGATCCATTGTTCAACATTGCCACATTAAGGGTAACATTTCCAGCATATGAAATTGTGAGGACACATTAAGCCATATCATTACTTTTGTCTTTTGAGGATAAATCCCTGCAATTCCAAGTAGAGGGTTTCTCCCTGTTCATTGGCTTGGATTGGAACTGAGGAGTTGCTGCTTTGGTCTGTTTCAGGCAACGTGAGTGGAAAGAGAAATACTATACTATAGAGTATGGTCTAAAAGCACATAGGTAACATATTTCAGTAGTGCAAAAGTTAACCACAGTGATGTTAGCTGACAATAGTAGAACCTACATATCAATGTATTGTACATATCAATGTAGGTCACTTTTACTTCTAGTAAAGGTCTACAGATAGGAGTACCATGACTAAGTGAAGGTTCTGTTCAGCATGGCCCTTAGGGACACAGGCACCTTGAACTCACAGCTTTGCCCTTTCTAGATAGTACCCAAGGTTCAACATGACAATGAAACGTGAATTTTATGTGTATAGCTGTTTTGCCTACTTGTCTAATGCTCACAGATGTCAAAAAGGGCATGGTACAGGAGTTAAAGACATTTGTGAGCTGCAGTGTGTGCTGGGAGTTGAACCCAAGTCTTCTGGAAGAAGACTTGTTACCAGTGCTCTTAACTACCAAGCCATTTCTCCAGGCCCCTAAACTCTAGTTTTTAGAGAGTGTAAGCTAAGATAGTTGACACAAGGAGAGTCCCACTGACCCTTAGGACACTACATAATGCTTGCATGATAACAAGACTGCCCAACAATTCTTTTTGAGAACCAGAATGGGATATGAGAACTGAGTTACTCACTAATCCTATGACAATAAAGGCCCCTGGCACCTTGAATACTAGGCAGAACTCACAGTAATACAATTACTAAGGCTTCACACCTTCAGCCAATTGGAATGCAGCGTAAGTAGGAGGTGGACTAAGTGGTGGCCATGATGTTTGAATAGTACAGGAACAAGCAGAACAGCTGTGAAGTGGGCTGAATTCTGTTAAAGGAGTTGCCTACTTTGCAAATAGCTCAGAGCAGCTTGTCACTGTAAGAAAACACACTGGGAAGTCACTCACCTGCACTGGTGATTTTTAATCAGTCTAATTTCCTGAAGCCTAAACGCAGGCACAGGATCTGATTGTAAGAACAGGCAAAATGAGAGGAAACACAGGTTTGCAGGGTCTCGTAGGTACACATATGTTCATTGAAGGCAGGGGGAAGGGGAAATCTAAGATAAGATTTAAGAGACATTTGGGTCGAAATGTTTGAAAATATTGAACTCCCACCACTTGAACTGTATCTTATTCTGTGAATCCTCTGATAATGTGCTATATAAATTTTCTAGCCATAAAATTTTAATGTACTGGTTCATTTTTCTTTGGACTACTACTCAAGTCCAACCAACACTTCTCAGAAAGTTCACTTTGGATGGCATATACCAAAGCACAGAAAATCAAGTCTGTGATCTTCAAGGTCCCATCTCATTGATGGAAGTTGGAGTCGATGCTTTCCATGTTCTGAGAACATCGTTTTTTTGATGTAAAGGACAAGTTGTGCCTCTCATATCCTGACACTAAGAGCGAGATGATTTCTTAGTAAGCATCGTCAGAGGGAAGTGAAACTCAAACCGACTCATCATGTGACTTAGAAAGCTTCCAGCTGCAAATGAATACCAAAGTCAGACACTTCTCTTGGTCAGATCCAGGCTGCTGTGTAAGCTGCCAATATCTACCCAACCCAGAGCTCTGATGATGCCAGGAGTGTCTGCGGTGGAGAAGAGTTACCGAGCGTCTTTGGTAAATTCATATGGGAGGTACACCCCTGAGGGTGCACCTTGGAACAAAGCAATTACTTTTACAACAGTGAGTTTCCTTCTTAATTGATTGTCTTAGTCAGGGTTTCTATTCCTGCACAAACACCATGACCAAGAAGCAAGTTGGGGAGGAAAGGGTTTATTTGGCTTACACTTCCATACTGCTGTTCATCACCAAGGAAGTCAGGACTGGAACTCAAGCAGGTCAGAAGGCAGGAGCTGATGCAGAAGCCATGGAGGGATGTTCCTTACTGGCTTGCTTCCCCTGGCTTGCTCAGCC
>LR749801.1:367089-482229 GCA_902729485.2 Mus minutoides | reverse complement strand
ACTCAAATTCATCATTATAAACAGTGAAGGAATGTCTATTGAGCTAAGAAAGGCATAATCTTGGAGTTTTCTACTATGGAAGCTCTGCAGATAAAACCACTTTGCCGCTGGGCAGTGGTGGCACATGCCTTTAATCCTAGCATTTGGGAGGCAGAGGCAGGTGGATTTCTGAGTTCGAGGCCAGCCTGGTCTACAGAGTGAGTTCCAGGACAGCCAGGGCTACACAGAGAAACCCCGTCTTGAAAAAAACAAAAACACAAAAACAAACAAACAAACAAACAACCACTTTGCCACCAAGCCTGGTGACCTGGATCTAAGCTCTGGGGCTCACATAGCATGCCCTGGAACACATAGACACACACACACACACACACACACACACACACACACACACACACACACACATACACCTAAATAAGTGAAAAATTAGAAAATATTCAAAAAGAGATGGGGACCTCCTCAGGTTTGGAATCAAAGCCATCCAATAGAAATGAGGTGTCCCTTGAACCATAGTGCTAGGCCAAACTGATTCTAGGATGAGGAATAGAATCCTTGGATATGAGATGTCAACCTCAAATACTTAAGACCCCTCGATGAAGGAAACTTGGATTGATGTCATTGTCCACTCTGGAAGCTTTTATAGTCTAAGTCCGGGAGCAAACAACTGCTGCTGCTAGCCAGAGGTCAGTGAGTGACTCTAGAAATTAGTCACACAGAAAAGCTTGTGCCCACCTTCAGCTGAATCTAGGAGGTGAGATTTACAGAAATACAGTGAATGAAAGTACAGACTGCTTACCAGTTCTGGCAGGTCACTGAACCCCTACAAAAGCCTACGCAAAGGCAGTGAAGGACTCCACGAGGGTATCCTCCCATGTTCAGTAGAAGATAAAAAGCTTCCTCTTTCCATGAAAGGATTAATTGATGGTATGTGTAACTTGGGCCATAGCTAAATATGATAGAATAAGGGGATTGCAAATAACTTGTGTCCCTATGTAAGGCTTGGATGTTGGCACTTTAAGCAGTAAGCCTTGTGTTAGAAGTACAAGACCTATAGATTAATCGTTTTTCTTTTTGCCGACACAGAACTTCTTGTGTGTAGCTTAGATGTGCTAGTAGGCCCTCTGTGGTTTTTTTACCCAGGTGAGGCTCAGAGGTTGGAAGGTAACATACGTTTTTGACAAAAACGAGATCTGGTATCACAAAAACCAGATGTAAATAAGGGTAAACGGCAAAGGCAGCCTGCTGTCCGAGAAGCAGAAGAAACGGGTTCTTGGAACGCTCCTGCACGAAGACAGCAACTGAGAGAATTACAGTTCTCCCGGGACACTGCGGCAGAAGGATAACTAGTTTGATCCCAGCACAGGCTTCGACGTGACTTCAAGGCCAGGCTGTGGCTACATGGTGAGTCCATTTCCAAAAGAGAAACATTCTAATTTTCCATAACCCACCCACCAGTTTTTATCGAATTAAACTCCTTAACACTGGACATTCTGAAAAGAAATCTATTTAGTGGGTATTTGGATCAAACCCAAGACTGAGAAAAGAGACCACTGTCTTTTAAACTTCCCATTTTCGGGCAGCAGGCTTGCAACATGGCCTTCCATCTGCTTCTGTTATCAGGCAGGAGCTGCACAGGGTAAGGGTGGGTTCCAAAGCATCTTATACACAGTCAAGATGGGAACAGCCCCCCTAGGTGTGTCCACCATGACACACTGCTTCCTTTTGATTCTCCTACCCTAAGGCTACCTCATTCCATGTGGGGGAACTATTCAACTTAGGGAAGCAAGATTTATTATGAACTATGAGAAGCCAACACACTTTGCTGATAAGACTCAAGTGACCAAGACAAAATTCCCTCTCCCTTACTGTGCTTTAAACCAAACATTAGCTCATCTGTAGGGTATCGTTTTCTCAAGGAAGTTGAACAAGCTGGTTTTCATTTTCCAAACTTTATAATTAGGTCATCACGGTTGTCCAACAAAGACATCTAGAATAGAAAAAAAATTCCATCTTGTAAGTTTGTGTTTGCTTTCTAGATAACAAATGAGTTCAAGTGCATTCAGGATGGCATGACTGTAGACTGCTTTCAGAATCACAGATCTGTTATTTAGGATAGGTTCCCAACAGAATAGCAAAGATACCACATGCTTTACTGGCTTTGAATGTGAAGAAAACTTGCTGTGTTTTCCTAAATGAAAATCTAAATGACAATCTTCAAGTCTAAATGACAATCATAAAAATTATATGTGTTCTAGGTATTTTGTCTGCATATATGTGTCTGTGTACCATGTGAGTGCCTGGTGCCCTAGAAATCGGAAGAGGGTGTCTGGTCCCTTGGAATTGGAGTTACAGGTGCTTGTGTGATGCCATGTGGGTGCTGGGAATCAAACCTGACACATCTCAAAGAGTAGTCAGTGGTCTCGGTGGCTGAGGCCTCTCTCCAGCTCATATGGTAAGTTTTCTTCTGTTTGTTTTTTTGTTTGTTTTTTGATACAGTCACCATATAGCCCTGGCTAGCTCTAGATCAGTGGTTCCAAACCTTCCTAACGCTGCAAACTTTTAATACAGTTAGTTCTTCATGTTGTGGTGAGTATCAGTAAATTTTACTGTATGGATCATATTGGATACTGACTCAAATATACAGACTTCTTTAAACTTTAAAAAGGAACCAAAACCAGTTGTAAATTTCAGAAAAAAAAATTGAGGGTAATTGCATACTTGATGATATTAAATCTTATTGCCTGGTTTTTAGTTCTTATTTTAAGGATTTATTATTTATTTATGAGTATGTGTAAGTCTCGGTGTGTGTGGGTGCTCACACGGGCTGGATGAAGCTGTTGGATCCTATGGAGTTGGGGCGCTGACATCTAAGCTTTGATCCTTTGGAAGAACTGCCAGTGCTCGTAACCACAGAGCCATCTCTCCAGCCCTTGTCTAGTTTTTTGGTGTAACACAATGTTGTCTTGTTTAAAACCTTAGCTTTTATAGATAAATACAAAGACGCTTAATGAATAGAGCTTGGTTTAATGTACTCAGTGGATGGGGACCTAGAGAAAGCTGGTTGTGAGTTGATACGAGCTGAAGCTGGTTTATGGGTTTCTTTTTCCTCAACACACACAATACATGTGTGTATTATATACATATATGTATGGATTAATAGATAAAACTTAATATCGTTATACTAGGCTTACAAGTGGGAATAACAGAGAACCGTGTGTGTGTGTGTGTGTGTGTGTGTGTGTGTGTTCTGTGTTGTGTGTACATGTGTGTGTATATAATATGCATGTATAATTCAGATATATAATACTATTTTGCTAGAATATGAGTGGCATCTGACTTCTAAAAATTTTTGGTTTTATGTGTATAGATGTTTAGACTGCATGTATGTCTATGTACCACATGCATGCTTGATGCCAGCAGAGATCAGAAGAGGGTGCTGGATCCCCTGCAACTGGAGTTACAGACAGTTGGGGGCTGCCAGTTGGGGCTGGGATTCGAACCAGGGTTCTTTAGAAGAGAACCACTGAGCCATCTCTCCAGCTCCTGACTTTTATCTTTACTGTTAGCTACACAAAGAGCAAAGACACTACTACTTTGATGTCTATTCCTAGCTCACAATGACATGCTTGCTGGGTGGTAGTTGATGTTTATCTTTAATATTAAATATTCAGATAGCAAAGACACTACATTTGTGTCCATTTATTCTCAGCTCACAATGGCATGCTAGCTTTCAACCTTGTCTTGTAAAGCTGTTTCCTTCTGTCAGACACCATGGACATAAATACCTACTTGCACTTCGATTGCTCAGAAGCCAGAGTCAATAGCGGAGTACGCCGTGGCACCATCAGTTCCTGTACCTGGTCCAGAAATAACATTGGGAAATGGGTCACTAATGCACACGTCTGTCTGCTGAAAGATATCCTGTAAGTCACAAGGTGTCAAAAACCTGTGGTCTGATTATTGCTCTGCAAACAGGACAGTAGTGGAGTCGCGGAGGCTGAGTGTGAGGTTAAATTTACCCATGAAGGAAACAGCCAGGCCATGTTTATGAGCTGGTAGGAAACTGAAGAGTGAGCCCATCAGCACACTGCTTCAAACTATTGTCCCAGAGCTGTTGCTGAAGAACAATTAGCTGTTTCCTGCCATTTATTTCTAACATTCACATGTACGGTTTGAAGTAGGGCATGGGGATGGATATTTGGTTCTTTGGTATTGTTTTGTTTTGTTTTGTTTCCCTAAGACAGGGTTTTTCTGTGTAGCCCTGGCTGTCCTGGAACTCGCTCTGGAGGCCAGGCTGGCCTTGAACTCAGAGCTCCATCTGTCTCTGCTTTGCAAGGGCTAGGATTAAAGGCATGTGTCACCATGCCCAGCTGACTGATTTGTAAAATGTATATTTGCTTAAATTTATTCACAATGATGATTATGTTTAAAAATAAGGAAACTGGGCTGAGTGCTTGCCCAGCAAACCTAGAGGCCTGGGTTCAGACCCAGCCCCACAGGAACCTGATATGGCACTTCTCACCTGTGATCCCAGCACCAAGGTGGTTCGAGGCCACTCCCATATATATTGTCAGCTTGAGGGGCCATGTGGGTCTAAATGAAATACTCAGAATAAATGAATGAATACATAAATAAACAAACTCATGAAAATATAACCATAGCCCTACTTAAAAAATGTATTTTCTGCCTGAGGAGATGGCGTGGGTTCAGAGCATGTATGCTCTTGCAGAAGACCCAAGTTCAGTTCCCTGCACCCATGCCAAAGCTCACAACCACTTGTAATTCTAAAAGTAGGGACCTGATGCCTCTGGCTGGCATTAGAACTCTTCTCTTTGACTCCCCTTATGTTCCCCTCCCCTCTCCTGCCTCTCTCTTCCCCTTAAGAATAATTAAAAAAAATAAATTAAAAATGTTTTCTCTCCCTCTCAAACATCTGTCTTTGGTCCTGGCCCTCAGCCTCTACGAGGAGATCCTTCCTGGCCCGTGTTTTACAGAAGTACAATAGGGTTCTGAATCCAGTAAATTCAGTATTCACCCTGAGCATATTGAAAAGATTATGTAAGCATTTCCTTCTGTTTCTTCAGGGAAAATGCTTAATTCAGGTTAAGCCATGCAATGGCAGCACGTAGTAAATAAAGGACAATGGTGCTGAGTTCAAGTCATGGTTTGGAATTAAAGTAGCTGAGTGGTCAGCTATCAATCCCTCAGCCCACAGGGGCGCCACATTCTTCATCCTGCATAGAGACGATTCCGGCAGAGGATCTTTAGGATAGCTTCCAATTCTAGGATCTTTTAAACTAGCTCATGTGTGTAAGAACTGGTATGACTTATGACTTGAGATATACAGAAACTCCAGAAGCCAAGATCCTTTAGCACAGATGTATTTTGTCCTCTTTTTTTTTTTTCTTTCTTACTTTAAGTTTAAAACACTAGCAGCCAGTACAAGATATGATCAAGAGTAAGAGACGGGAAAAGGGAAACAGGCCAGCACCTTCTTTTTCACCTACAAAACCGGAGCACTTTCTAGAATTTCTTTTTAAATGCCCAAATGCCTGGTTAAATGTCAACAAAAATCTCTCAGGAATTTCAAGCCGCTGAGTTTGTGAAGCTCATCAAGTTGTTCCTAACTGAATACAGAGAATGGCCTTATTTGATGTTGGCACCACAGCATTCGGGGAATAAGTCTCAGGACTCTGAACTTGCAGTCAGACAACTCCACGCATCAATGCACCCTGAGAAGCCTCAGGCTCAACTTCCTTTGTATGAAGTGAGGGTGGGGGTGGTATGTGCCTCTCCCACAAGGTTATTCTGAAGATGCTTAAAAAAAACAAAACAAAACAGAATAACACCACACATGCTTACTTCATAACAGGAAGCCAACGCTGAGTGTTTGATGCTGCTATTGGGGGAGGGGCTGAGGCAGGGGAACCAAGAGTTTCAAGCTGTACAAGTTTGAGGCCAGTCTGGGCTCTATGAGGTCCCATTTCATAAATAAAATAGGTAAATAAATGGCTGGAAGGTGATGAAGGAATGATCTCAGGGGTTGAAATAGACTTAAGTATATATGGCAGCCAAAGTGGGTAATAAACCGTGACAACTCGATTTGAATCCCAGTTAGCAAAAACCAACTATGAAAAGTCAGTTTTTTAGCCAAATGAGGAATATTGACTAAAGATTTAAGTATAAATTAGCTAATTTTTGTTGCTTAGTTTTTGAAGGTAGGAATAATGTCGTTGTGATTTTATTTTTAAAAGCTTATGTATGGCATTACGTGTGAGCAAAATGATAATTTAGAATAACAAAACAGATGCATAAGGAAGTCTTCTGAAAATGAGAAACAACAGAATATCAATCCATAAAGTTAAGTGGCAAGATAATGAGAATTCCACAATTGTGTCTTCTGTGTCTATGTTTGAATGTTTTTCTAACAAAAAGGTACAAGTACCTTTATTTTTAAAAAGCAAAAAGGAAGTGATTAGTAGATAAAAGATGCTTTCTTTTTACTGGACTGCCCCTGCTGTGTGTTCTGCCTTGCCCTGAATCTAGATGAGAGAGCACTGTACAGTCAGAACTATTTACTCAAGTTCCCCAGTTCCTGGCAGCCACGGGGGTGAGATGTCAGGAGACTGCGTGGCTCGGGGACATTCGTGACATTGAAAACTGAGTTTCAAAACTCTTGCCAAGAGATCAGAAACTTGAAGCAGTCTTTGCAGGAAGCTGAAGACTTCTGTAGAAAAACAACTTCATGTTTCTGAATACTGATGCTTTGAGAGATATCAGCCCATGGGGTCATAAAAGCTCCAGCTACTGTTTCAAGTGGACTCTGCTGATAAAATCACCAGCGTGAAGCTGAGGAAGTTTATGATTATTATCCGGTATCTTTATATGAACTTGGTTGTGGTTTTATATCTGATCTCTATCTGTGACTTTTTTGTTTGTTTGTTTTATTTGGTTTTGTTTTTTCGAGACAGGGTTTCTCTGTATAGCCCTGGCTGTCCTGGAACTCACTTTGTAGACCAGGCTGGCCTCGAACTCAGAAATCTGCCTGCCTTTGCCTTGAGAGTACTGGGATCAAAGGCGTGCGCCACCATGCCCGCCTATCTGTGACTTTTTCTGTTCTGGTTTCAATTCTCCTTGTTTGCAATGCCTTGCCCTGGGTGATCAACCAGAGCTGGCACTCCCTGTCCTTGACCAACTCCCTGTGCCTAGAGTTGACGTAGTTTAGGAAAGGCCTTATAAGAAAAGATTGTGTGTGTGTGTGTGTGTGTGTGTGTGTGTGTGTGTGTGTGTGTGTAGTCCAAAACTGTTCTCAAACTTCTATGTAGCTAAGAATGGTCTTGAACTTACGATCTTCTGCCTCCAGTTGGTATTACAGGTATGCACCACCTTGCCCAATCTATACACTACCATTGGAAGAACATCCTCAGCCCTTCCAGACAAACTTGTGATTTGGTGGATTTGGTTTTGCTTGGTATATATTTCATCAACTACTCTTGTCTTCTGTTTGTTACTGTTAACCGAACTTTGGTAGGTGGAACAGCCTGGTGCTTGCAGGAGCTGTCATAACCATCTCTCTTTCCAAGTATTAGGGCAGGATGGGGCTCTTAAACCAGATTCATAGTCCTTGTAGTCTATGAGTAGGCAACGTATCAAAATCAGTAGTCTGTCAGTCTAACAACACCAAATAGCCCAGGAACATATAACATAAAAAAATGCTGATTCCATCTTACAGAAAGGTGATCTCGAGCAGTCTGGATAATGCACATCTCTTCTTGCACTGAAGCAATTACCCACAAAGACAGCTAAGCATATTATTCTTGTTTCAAGACCTTGGGAAGAGAGAATTTGTAAACTCCTTCAGGCAGACCTTAGTGCGTGTGATCGCCACACATGGGTGCTCACTGCATGTTACTTATTGACCACCAAAAGACTGAATTTTCTGGGTCATCTGGTAGAGAATATTTTACTCTGGTAAGCATTGGCTTTTAAAAGGTTAGTATCTGGGCTGGAACGATGTTCAGTGGTTTGGATCTCCTGCTATTTGTAGTGGATTCAGGTTCAGTTCTCAGCACCTATGTGGTGGCTTACGACCATCAATAACTGGGGTTCTAACTCTCTCTTCTGGATAACACAGGCATCAGACATCCATGTGATGCATAGACATACATGCAGGCAAATGCATATACACATATACACAAAATAGTATCTGATACACAGGACATAATAAATTTCTTGGGATGGATAAGTGAGAAAAGGCTCTCCATTGAGTCTGCACTATGTACGGCCAGCTAGCATGCTAAATGAGTGGGCTTTCAAGCAAGCGAGCGAGCCTTCTCACAGAACACCATCTCTGGGAGGACCTTCACTTGTGAACTGGCCTGACCTTCAATACACTCTGCCATTTTTCCCCCTCCAAGGTGATTCAAACAACCACATTCAAGAAATCCCACATTAGAAGGAATGTGAACTTCAAACATTGAAATTAGTGGCAGATTTCTTCTACTGTGTGCACTAAAAACAGAATGTTGGTCTTGCTTAATATGGCAACATGACTGGTGCCAAGTCTGAGGTGTATGTGGTCATTCCAACCCCTAAATAAATTCTAAGACCAAAAGGAAACAAAAAAGCCCCAGAAGAAGGTTTAATTTGTAACAGCCTCTGAAGTCTACACAAGGAAGCCAGTCTCGATGCCCCACTACCCCACCCTGCAACCCTGACAGAGAGGTCTCACATGGCCCAGACTGGCTTCAAACTTACTAGGTAGCCAAGGATGACCTTGAACTTATGATCCTCCTACCTCTGCCTCCTGAATGTTGAGATTGCAGCGTGATACCACACCTGGTTTAGGAGGTACTAGGGAATTGAACCTAGGGCTTCTTGAATGTTGGGCAAGCACTTCAACTGAGCTACACACCCCTTCCCCGAATGAAGCCAATTTCTTAAAACTCCTTTTACTCAGAGCTATGTTAAGAACTTAAGCAAAACTCACTGGGTAAATATTACATACTTATTGTGTGCCAGCTGTCATTCTCAGAAGTGAGAACAAGAATAAGGTTTCAGGTTGCATTTAAAGTCACGTTTTACTCAAAGAGACACACAATAAGCAAATAAGACGTGTGTATAATAAATATTTCAGGTGGCAGTCAGTATCACAGAGAAAAAGGACACAGTATGGTCAGGACTAGGAAGGCCTCAGGAGATTTAGTGAAGACTATAGTTATAGTTATAGTGAAGACTATAGGCCCAAGAATGCCTGGGCATGAGTGTCATCAGATTCACAGGGTAGCAAGATGGCAAAATAGCTTGGTTTAGGTTGTTGAACAGCCTGTATGGGGAGAGGAAGAAAGTAAGAGCTCTATGTCCTTTGCTTAGTGGACATAAGCTATGTCTGCCATGTGATTTATGGAGAACCCAAAGTTCTAGGACCCCTACTCCCCATGAGAAATCAAGTGAGTTGGGATAAAGCTTGTCTTCCCATTCTTAGCTTGACTGGTCCCTGCTTTTGCACTACCTACTTTAGAAATCTGGGGGCTGACTAAGAGAATACAGTTTGCCTTGGGAACTGAATCCAGGGTCTTACTTGCTAAGCATGTATGCTACCACAGAACCACACCCCTAAGACTGTTCTAGGAATCTTGAGACAAGGCCAAGTCCTGGTGCTCATTTATGCCCATCCTCTAACTTGAAGTTGTCTTTGTGGTCTGGCCAAGATCAGGCAAAGTAAGAACATGGTGCAAATAGAATTTTCTGCTGTTGCCAGTGGAAGTGGGAGTCTGTTCAGAAAAAGTGATCAGAGGCTGGAGGTGGTGGCATAAGCCTGTAATCTAAAAAGCAGAGAGGTAGAGGCAAGAAGATTTCTGTGAGTTCTGGGCTATCCCCCAAATCCCAGGGTAGTCTCAGTTACATATTAGACCTGGTTGGTGTCTTAAGATTTTGCTGCTGTGAACAGACACTATGACTAAGGCAACTCTATAAGGCCACCATTTAATTGGAGCTGGCTTACAGGTTCAGAGGTTCAATCCACTATCATCAAGGTGGGAGCATGGCAGCATCCAGGCAGGCATGGCACAGGAAGAGCTGAGAGTTCAACGTCTTGTTCCAAAGGCAAACAGAAGACTGGCTCCCATGTGGTTAGGAGGAGGGTCTCATTGCCCACCCCTACAGTGACACACTTTGTCCAACAAGGACCTACTTCCTAATAATGCCACTCCCTGGGTCAAGCATATTCAAACCATCACACTCTGTCTCAAAATAATAGTAGAAGAACAGAGAAAAAGTTTATCACATGAGTTGATCATGGAGGCTCTGAGGCAGGAATGGTCTTGGTATGTTCACAAGAAAGTGAGGCAGCCATGTGATGGGGAGAAGAGTGGCAGATGGAACAAGAGACTACAGGAGGTGCCAGATTAATTATGGTCCTATCGCAAATGCCATAGGGACTTTGGCCTTTATGTTCAACAGAAATACTAGGATTTGATCAAAGGAGTGTCATGACATTGTCTCCATCTAGAAAGGTTCACTCGTGGAATCCTGCACTGATCTTAGCAAGAAAGGAGGGATGGTAACATTGGCATGTTAGCAGAAGAGTAAGCTTTGGACCACTCCACATTACTGTTAAAATCATTGGATGGAAAAGGGGCCAGGAAAAAAAGATCTCACGGTATATGTGCCTGTATGACTCCAGTCTAACAGAACTGAGGAACAGCCTGACATGTTCTGTGGCTCCAGAAACCACAAAGTCGCTGCAGCGGAAGAGGGGATATGGAGTAGAAATGGGAGCAAGGGAATTTTCTGGAATGATGAAAACGTTCTGACCGTTAACATGGATTATGAAACTGTCAAAATTTTATTGAATACTTAGGATGTGCTTTTACTGCATACAAATTACATCAAAATACACAAAATATGTGAACCCTGATGAAAATGGTCTATGTTGAAATGCTAGGCTAAAAATACCTCATCTAAATTAGGAACAAACTCAGTGTTGACTTTCCCACCCACCAAAGCAAAAGGGGAGGAAATCATCCAGCTACTTAAGCTGTTAATCTAGCAAGTATCAGAGAAGGCAAAAACTGTCAGTTCCGATAAGATTACAGTTAAAAGTATTGGGGAAGAAACAAGCACTTTTGCAAGTTGAAGAACTTGGGGGGGGGCTGGAGGTGTATCTATCAATCTTCAACACAACAGGAGAGTATCACACCATTGTTCAATGAAGGCCTTCCTTTGAGGAACAAAGACAGGGATTTAAGACAGAGGGTTTTTGGAGTACAGCTAGGCGCAGAGAGCATCTAGATCCATCCGTATGGCCTACAAGTCTCAGACTGCACAGACTCCCTCCCTCTCTGGAGGTCGAGGAGTTTGTGATAGGAGTTGAGAATTCCATAATTAGGGGTTCAAGTATAATGCTCTCTGAAATTGGTTCAAGCTAGGAATTTTAGCTCCTGAACTTGCACTTTTCTAATTACAGGTGTTAAGGAATGTTCTAAAAGCTTGCCATATTTATACCCAAAGGGAAAGAAAACATGCCTCCTTCTACTTACAGGGCTTAATGGATACCTTTCTCCCTGGCATTCTGAAAGCTCTTCTGGGTCTCTCCCAAGCTCTACAGCAGACACATACAGGAGATTAAGATTAAGATGGGGCTGATACTGGGCAGCGGGACTCCTCAGTGTTCAAGTTCTTGAAATCACTGGGCCTTGCAACATCAATATCCTTTCCACTGACTGTGCTTCCACATATGACTCCACATATTATCTTTGTGAACCACGGAGACATAACTTTGTCTGAAACATCTGCAGACAGGTATTCTCAGCAATCCACTGCTGCCAGAGAAAAAAACCTTAACAGGTCCCCAGTAAACATTGAAATTAAAACAAGACTTCAGTCATTGTGTCATAAACCTGGGGGATGGACAAGAGAAACCCTTGCCAGATGAGATGACCCACAAGATGTGGTTCCTGTGTTCATTTGACAAACACTGAACTGCTTCACAGCAGAGCTACGATGGGCAATTTTGGCAGGGCATGAGTCTGCTTAACATGACTCCCCACTGTTAAGATTGTTTCCCAGGGTCAGTGTGAAGGCTCTATGGGTAAAGGAGCATGTTCCCAGGCCTGATAACCCAAGTTTGATCCTCAGGACCCACATTGTGGAGGGAGAGCACTCCAGCAAGTTGTCCTCTGATCTTAAAACACCTTTAAGTAATCTAAAAGAAGAGAAAAAAAAAAAAGAAAAAAAAAGAACGCCAAAAATTAGTTTAGTTTTAGCGACATCCATGGCATACTATTCTACTGAGTAGAATAGTGCTTTATTTCTGCATTCAATGTGAAGAACCACTGTGTGCCTTCAATGTGAAGAACCACTGTGTGTCAAATACCGGAAGCACACTGTGGTCAGAAAGCTTTGCTTACAGTCTAATGAACACAGAGATAGGCGATTAGAAGACAAACAGAATGGTATCAGTGTATCTGGAGGATGAAGACTTGCCTATCTTTATGTTTCGTTTCCAGTTTCCATAGAACAATGATGGGGCAGGGAGAGAAAACTGTCTCAGCCTGGACTAGCAGCTCATATTACAACCAAATCATAGAGATGAGGACATGCAAAACCAAAAATGGCAGAAAACACAAGCGGGGGCAGAATTTCAGGGCTCAGGAGATGGATTTTCCTACAGGCAGAAGAACAAACATTAGGACTTAAGGGGGAGAAACCTACATTTTCAGAAGTAGAATTAGGAAAATTACTTGGTGTGTGCACACTGGGGAATTCAAGAAGGAATAATCTAGTCAATAAATAAGAGTTATGCGCAAGGCACTTTACTAAGATACCGGAAGCTAGGGGCCGGGGTGGAGTGCATGTTATAGCATGTGCCTATCAGGCATGAGGGTCAGCACCAACAATCTGAAAAAAAGATACTGGCATGGTGATGTTAATATATTAAAATGTTTATCATATGAAATGCCACAAAAGAAAAACGTGGTGCTACTGACACCCAGAGACAGGATGTTTACCACTGGCCTACAAAGGAAGGAAGGTGAACAAATCTCCAAGGCTGAAGTACATGCTACCTCAAGAGAATAACCATTCTCATTGTGTAGCAATTTCCTTTGAGATAGAACCATTGTTCTTGGGCAGAAGTTCCTTAAGAAGCGGGATATTAACAGGGATGTGAAACATCAGGGTGCTCTAAGGGGAAGGGAAACATTTCCATCTTGCAGGGAAGTGCTTTAAACTCAAAAGCAAACAACTTACTAGCTTCAGGAAATCCCTGAAACTGATCATGTTCACTAGGCTCCTCCCTCTCCCAACATCTACAAGCATTTAGGGCTGCTAAGAAATACTCTCAGACCAGCCAAGCCACCTTAAAGGGCTAAAGACCAGCTGAGTGGTCTGGAAGAGGCTTAGACTAACTAAGCCACCTGGAAAGGGCATTCTTCATCCTCTAAGACACCTGTAAGCTGTATAGTGTTTCAGGTTTCCAGATTTTGTGAGCTGTCACCCATGCCAGAGTGGGCTTTGGTGCCATAGCTGTCTTGGAGTCATTTCTGCTCCTGTAAATAACTCCTCACCTTACATTCTTACATTCCTCCTTACATTCTTGCAAGAAACCCCAATAGAACTTATTGGTTTAGCAAGGAGGACTTTGGTGGTATCTTTACTTTGGTCTAGTGTCAATTTCCTATCTGCAGTGAGTAGACATTTGTTTCTATCTCCTCAGGAAGAATGCCACACACAGGAGGGGAACAGCTGGGAAACAGCTTCAGAGAAGAACATTTACCAAGAAACCATAAGGCACCTTGTAGCAGGGTGGGTGCTCAGGGCAAAGGAGAGTTTGATATGTGGCTAGAGTATGGGCTGAGACTGGGTTGTGCTGACTTTCACTCCGGGAACCAGTGGCTGATATAATGCTTTAAACAAGGGCAGGTACAATGTTAGCCATGTTAAATTCATGACTTGAAGATTACTTTGTTAAAAAAAAAAAAGATTATAATAGCACGTGTGTTGAAGTGGGTTGAACCACAGCTTCAGTTGCTTGGGAAATTCTTTGGTGATGGAGGATTCGATGACTGTCCCAGGATGAATTTTCTGGCTTAGCCTTTTTAAAGATTAATTTTATGTGCATATGACTATTTTGCCTGCATGGATGTCTTGTGTAGCAAGTATATGCAGTGCCCCAGCCCAGAAGAGGGTGTTGGATCCTCTGGAAGTATGGTCCCCATAGTGGTTCAGACCATTGTGAACCACTATGAGGGTGCTGGGACCGGATACAGGTCCTCTGCAGGAGCACAGACATGCTCACCTGTTGAGCCAGCTCTCCAGCCCCTGGCTTGGCTTTCTTAACCATATTTCCAGTTTGACAGTAGGATGTCACTAAGCCATCTAGAAGTTACATCATACAGTGAAACTGTTAACAGTCTCCTTTGAGGACTGGGGCTGGGACTGGGGAGTGAGCGTGGTGAACACAAGGTAGCATACACCCTTAGTATTTCGGAACATTTTTTTCTTAGTAGAAATATATTTCCTTGTAAAAGTTTGATATAGAAACCCATGGAATTATGTATGTAGTACAAGTAAAAAAAGCCAGGGACTATCCAGCTTTGAGCCACTATTCTGGATTCGTAGTTTTAGAGAACCCACTGCTATCCCTTCCGCCTATGCTCAGCCCGCCACAGAAAGTCAGGAGAATGTGAATTGCGTGCTAGTGGACACACAAACAGCACCAGAAAACATTTCCACTCATGGCTTCAAAGCTCAGTAAGTAGTTCAAAGGTCTTAAGGCGGTCTTACTGATGTTTTCAACATTACAGAAGCTTGAAGTGATCAGCAGGGAACAGACACTGAACTATGCCTTACTCAAATAAGCACTAACTACAAAGACCAAGAGAGAAGAATGGTGGTAATATCTTCCAGTAAAATAGCAAAGGGCTGTTGCCTTTTTTCTAAACAGACACGCTGGAGTCCTTGCTCAGGAAACAAAGCCTCAAATACTTGAACATGGCCAGAATCGGAGCCCAACACAACAATTTAGAGACACCTAGGCTACAACCTCTGTTCAGCGGAAGGAGTCTCAAAATACTCTCAAAAATCCTAAACTATTAAAGGTGCACCTACCAGAATCCTAAATTCAGCCAGCAATAGCTCCTAAGCATATTCAAAAGTAGAATCTGTACTGTTTCCATCCAACAATCCATTTGATTTTTGGTTGCATTATTAGACCGTCTTTGCGTTTCTTTAAGCTGTAAACTCCTACTGCTGGCATTTGAAATAAATACCACTCAGATCACTGTGTGCTTCTCCCCTTCAGCCAATTTACTAAAATTGGTAGATTAAAAAAAGTCAGTCGGGAAATGCAGTGAAAAAAAAATTACACATTTAGAAGACAAACCCTGATTACTTGTGCATCAAAGGAGTGCCGGGGTTAAAAAACAGCTTGAACTGCCAACGACTGTATGGTTAATACAAAACACTTTCAGTCACGGTTTAACCAGTCACCTCTTGAACCAGAGTCTTTCATTCCTCTGTCACAAATGAACTATCAAAGTCCCAACCATTTGTGTTCTAACTTCTGTGCTCTTTCTCACCCAGAAGCAAACAGGTTACGCTACAGAGGGGACAGGCCTAGGCCCACCTGGAGCCTTCACGCATAGCCATTGAGGGTACCTCACAATCAGAACTGTATCCTTCGGACCTGGACACACCCAAAATCCAGGTTGAAATACTAACCTCCAAGGTTGTCAATGGCACTAGGGGTGGGTAGAGCCCACATGGTTGGACCCAATGTCCTTACAGCAGAGGGTCCAGAGAGAAGAGTGGGTGCTTCCTACTGACAGCCTTGATTTTGGACCTCCAACCTGCAGTTGTAAGCATCAAATACCTGTTGTTGATGAGCCACTCATCAGTCTGTATCTCACTACAGCATCCCACCTACGAAAAGAACTCCAGGTCCAGGAAGGACAGCAGTCCCCTTGCAAACTGGAAACCAGCGTCCCTTCACTCTCTAGCTTTTTCAAGGCTCTACCATAGAACCTGAGGTCAAGTGGCACCCGCCAGAACCACATCTAGTGATTCTCAAATCCCTTGGAGGGAGACGCCTGGCCTTCCCTTTCTGGCTTTAAAGATCTCGGCATGCAGTTGAAACTCACCTGGAACCCCATGCTTTTTACATTGCCTTGAACTCATGACCATCCCGCTTCAGTTTCCCAAGGGCAGAGATTACGGACGCCCACCACCACTCCTGACTTGAGACACTCTACTTGACTGACATCATAGTAATGGAAATAAAATCAGGGACAACCTGCTAGCCTGATCTAGCCAATGGTGTAAATGTTCTGCGTTATCAAGTGTTTGGCTAGGACCATATGAAATTCTTTTTTTGAGGGGATTTTTTTTGTTTGTTTGCTTGTTTTTCAAGACAGGGTTTCTCTGTGTAGCCCTGGCTGTCCTGGAACTCACTCTGTAGACCAGGCTGGCCTCGAACTCAGAAATCCGCCTGCCTCTGCCTCCCGAGTGCTGGGATTAAAGGTGTGCGCCACCACGCCCAGCTTCCGTATGAAATTCTTAAACCATTTTAATGAAACGTGATGCTGGAGCCCACCGTGCTGACTGCAGGCAAACTCATACAGTGTGAAGTCAGTGAGAAGCTGGGGCTGTTGCCTCGGCTTGCCACCCTGACGGTGCACTACTATAAATGCAGGAATAAACCAACAAGCCTCTTTCAACTACAAACCCTAAGGAATGTCCAGGGATTCCCAGATGACAGCTTGAAGGCGGTATATAAGGAAGAAGGGGCTCTAGCTCAGTCTAGCACCTTTAAGGTGCTTTGATGCACAGATCATAAACATGTTTAGATGAAGGTCTGTCCAGTAATTATCATAACAAACTGCAACTCAGTACTCATTACTTGCTTACTGGATTATAAAGATCTAAAGGCGCAACCCTTTTTTTTCTTTGAGTGGAATCTATCTCTACACCTAACTGTATGTGTTGGCGCAATACGGACTCGGTATCCACTCTTTAATGTTCACAGGCACCTGAAAAGCCATGACATTTTCAAGCCTGGGAGGTAGGAAAATGTAGTTTTCAGTTTAGTAAAACTCTCTTCTAATATAAGTTCCCATTCCTTAAACATCCACTCAGTGCACCAAAGCTCTGGCAGAATTACTGAAAGAAAACTGAGAGGCAGGAGTCACAAAACCTCGCTCTGTACAATGACTGGCCTCCAAACCAAATTCTTGGTGGACTTTGGAAGTTTGAAAAAATTCCAACCTAAAGTCAAAATTGAAATATTTTTTTTCAGAAACTTATAGCAAAACCGCTCTTAGTGTCACTTTTTTTTATTCACGGGTATGCTACATTGTGTGCAGATGCCAGTGGAGGCCAGAAGAGGGTGTTAGGAGCCCAGACCTGCATTTACAGGCAGTTGTGAGCCACCCAAAGTGGGTGCTGGGAACTGAACTTGGGTCCTCCAGACCAGCAGTAAGCACTCGTGACTTCTGAGCCATCGCCCCAGCCCTAATCTCAGGTGTCTTACAGATTCTCAATTCTTTCAGGTAAGAAGCAACCTCAGGTGTGGTGGCTATGATAGTGATTTTTTTGTTGTTGGTTTTTTTTGTTTGTTTGGTTTTTGGTTTTTTGGTTTTTTTCGAGACAGGGTTTCTCTGTATAGCCCTGGCTATCCTGGAACTCACTTTGTAGACCAGGCTGGCCTCGAACTCAGAAATCCGCCTGCCTCTGCCTCCCTAGTGCTGGGACTAAAGGCGTGCGCCACCACGCCCGGCCTATGATAGTGATCTTAACATCCTGGAAGCTGAGGCAGAGAATCATCGTGAGTTTGAGACTGGCCTGATTTTCAAGTCAGCCTAGTTTCCAGACTGAGATCCAGTTTCAAAAACTGAAACAGCAGCAAAAATCCCGTCTCTAGCCTGCCAGGCTCTGTGGGACATGTCTGTCTCCCTGCTACTAGAGGCCAGTGCCTAGAGAGTATTAGTTACAACAGCACAATGAGATCGTGTCTGACTGAGAACCACCACTTAGAGCCACATCTTAGCTTCAATGATAACCGTCCACTGAATGACAAAGCCCACTTCCTGTCAGGCAGCGTCGGTCAAGGTCCCCTGTCGGTCAAGGTCCCCTCGGTGTCACTGAAACAGCATCCACAAGGAATCTGATTTAGTAATTAATGGCTTATTTTATTTTTTTAAAAAAGCTGATTTTTATAACTGCATGTTGAGAACTAGACTTTATAAAATAGTTTCATTCTTTATGTATGTGGATTACCTTAAAGTATGGAGAACCAAATTACTTCTTTGGTTTTATCTTATGGGAAAAACAACGCGCAGTCTCATCACATGGCTTTGCGATATTTATATTCCATTCCACAGATATGGGCTATACAAATTAGTAACATGAGTTGCGTCTTAAATTCCAAACATTTGTCTAAAATCTTATTACAGCAGAGGCCTAGAATATTAAAACATCAAGGCTGAAATCCTCTAAAGTAGTTAAAGCAACACTGAAGATACTGCACATTTTAATTAAAGTAATATGAGAGGGTGACTTCAAATGCTAACAGACAGGTAGCAGGGCTAGCTAGCATGTACAAGCAAGTCACTGTGGTCCCTTTAACATATGCGGATGACTATTCTTTAGGCATCCTTTCCTCACGGAAGTGCAGAATTAACACAAAAATCCAGAGTAGTGATTTCAAGCAATTTAGATTCTTCCTAGTAGGTAAGCTCTATGGAGAAGCGAATCTTATCTAGGAACCCACACATTTGCTATTTCAAACATCAAAGACACCACACTTAGAAAAAAGAAAGGTTTTGTTTTCTTTTTTTAAGATAATGGTTTTTAATTGAATTACTGAGATGAAGAGACAGTGAAGCCCTGTTTGCTACTTACATGAAAAGAAGATTTTAAAAAACAATCACTGCACAAAATACAAAGGGGCAGGGCGTGCTGTGGCATTGAATTTCTCCCCACGTTTTTTTCTTGACTTCTCAAGAACAAATTAAAGTCTCCACAGCAAATTTGTTCTCAAAATGCCGAATGGTGAAACAGTTACTGGCTTCACGTTTCTGAATACCTGTTAGGAAAGGAAAGGGGGTTAGCTTTGGTTTTGTTTTGTTTAGTAACAAATACATCAATCCTCACAGTTACTCTTGACATAAAGAAGCCTGCCACTACTCTATATCCATCCCATAAGTTTAAATTCGGTCTCCACTGGGCCTTTTCATATATCCTAGCAACTGGTAACAGTGCTTTACAAACGGCTTACAGACAGATGTGCTGCCTAGCCAACCTGGTACACAAACTAGGGTCATCTGTAAGGAAGGAGCCTTAATTCAGAAAATGCCTTCATAAGATTCACCTGTAGGGCATCTTCTTAATTAGTGATTGGTGTGGGAGGGCCCAGCCTATTTTGGGTGGTACTATCCCTGGGCTAGTGGTCCTGGGTTCTATAAGAAAGCAGGCAGAGCAAGCCATGGGGACAGTAAACAGCACTCCTCCACGGTCCCTGTGCCTGTTCCTGCCTCCAGGTTCCTGCTCTGTTTGAGTTCCTGTCCCGACTTCCGTTGTCAATGAACAACAATCTGGAAGTGTGAGCTGAATCAGCCCTTTGCTCTCCAACTTGCTTCTTGGTCCTGGTGTTTTGTTGCAGTAACAGAAGCCCTAAGACATAGATGCATGAGCTCAGAGCTTTGGGAAACATTCTAATCACATATGGTGGAGTCACATGCCCATGAAGGCTTGCAGAACTGCACACCAGGAGAGACAAACTTTATTCTACCAAACTGGTTTTAGAAAATTATGAGGCAAGACTGTGACTTAAATGTAAGAAATCAAGTGGTGGGTTTCAGATGACTCAGCAGCCTGAGGTGAGAACATAATGTCATTACAAGTACTGGCAAAGACCAGGAAAGCACTTCTGCTGGGTGATGCAATCCCACACAAGCCAGGCTGCGGCGTCACCGATGGATGGCACCGCACCGAACTATGTGTACCGTCACATGCACTTCTGCGTTGCATTTATAGTGGAGTGGACACATGCTGCTATTCTTACTGCTCAGGGGGAAAACAGAATTTCATGACGGCAGAGCTGCCTAGGTCATGTCAGGACTCCGGACTCCTCACGTACATGTCTTCCTAAGTCACCTGGCTATGACTAGCCTCAGCATGACCCACAAGGAGACGGGACCTGTGAGAACTCAGATTCCCTAAGAGTCCAAGCGTGAGGCTGAAGAGAGAGACCTCCTCTCTCCTGTGGCCAGGCCACGGTGAGGATAAAAAGTCACACCTGCCTCTTCTACATGCAAACTGAGGGGTGGGCGTGCGTCTCAAGGCAGTGGCATTTCCCACTGACTGATGGTTTCTATCTGAAGAGAGAGGCTTTGGGCTTTCGATGATTCCAAATCTTGGAAAAACTAGCTAAGCGTGACACAGGTTCCCTTTCCGTTCTCCCCCGAGTCATGGGAGCTCTGACTCTCCTTACCTCTAATGGTTTCCCGGCGCTGCAGTTGGTAGGTCTCCTTGTCGTGACACAGTCGGTAGATGAAGAAGCCCAGGCTGTCCACGTTCTCGATGCGGTCGGTGATCACCATGTGCTCATGGATAAGGTAGGACTGAGGCAGGTAGGTCCCGGCCTGCGGGAGAAAGAGGTGACGTGGAGCTTTTCAAATGTACAGTGAGCGAATCGAAAGGCAGACAAAACTCTTAAGTGACGGTTTTAAAACAGGGTTTATGGATATTTAACTGGCTGCTTTTATAAATACAGTCTTGGTTTTTGAATTGGAATCTCGCTTTGTTGCCCAAGCTGGTCTTCAATTCCCACACTCAGCTGGTTGTCTCGCCTCAGCCTCCCAGGAATGGCTATAGGCGTGGGTCACAGTGCCTAGCGATACGTACGGTACGGTTTTGTTACAATACGGCCTTGCCCAACTCGGAGGCACTGGAATTAAGTAGCTGGTTAGTAGTTACTTTCTAGTGCTTTAGGAAAATTTAAATGTGAGAAAACTTTAACATTTAAAAACTTTCCATTTTATTACTTACTTACTATGTATGTGTGTGCATGTGTACTGTCTGTGTGTGCGGTGTGTGCATGTATAGTGTGTATGTGTGTGCGTGTGCATAGTATGTGTAGAGCTGTGCGTGGATGTCAGAGGATAACTTTCTGGGCTTGGTTCTCTCCTTCCAGCACACAGGGTTAATGGACGCAGCACACGGTGTCAGGATTGAGCTGCGAGCGTTTACTGCTGAACCATCTCTCTGGCCCAATTTTGAATTTTTTTTTTAATGTTATTTATAAAATTTAAAGCACTACAGATAAAAAGAAACAACACACAAGTTTCAGTATTTTTTTTGTAAATTCCTTGGCTACACTCCAGAAGGGTGAGCTCCAAGAATATTAAGAGAGTCTACCAACATTGTTAATCAGAAACAGCAAACACTCGGTACCTTGATGTTAATAAGGAGCTCCAACAGGTTTTTGGGCGGCATAACAATGGAAGTGTTCAGAGGAATCACGTAGCACTTGTCCAGGTTGAGGTCCAAGTAAGCAGTGAGTTTCTGGAAAAAAGGACATGTCTCAGTCAGGTCAGCAGGCCTGAGATGCACAGACTGGGCTTCTAAGAATCGTACCCACAAGGTGGGCTAGCTTTAGAACTTATAAATCACTTGAATTTCAACAAATCAAGAACTTGATGGGATGAGCAGGCAAGCCACAGGCAGCGAGGCGTGAGAAGGCCGCTGAGCCTCACCGGGGAGAGGGACCTAAGTCTATTTTTGTTTATCTCACTTGAGACAGCACTTAACTATGTAGACCAGGCTGGCCTCAAATTTGTGCCACCCTATAGTCCTCCCCAGCGCTGGGATGAGATGCACGCCTGCAGTTCCCAACTCTCCCCTCGCCTCTCTCTCAAGTGCAAACTAAACCCTAAATTGAAGAATTTAGCAACTACTAAAATTAAAACTGTAAAACTCCTTCCTCCTAGAGACCCCGAGTTCTTTTCACAGCCCTGGAACTGGCTGACCTTGTTGAAGTCATGCACAATGTTGGCGGGATCGCTGTCCGCAAACTCTGGCACAGGCACACTGATGAACTCCACTGCGTCTTCCTCAAAGATCTTAATGTTCTCCTCAATTGTCTGGTAGCGAGCAGCTGGGGCATCGGCGGAAGGCTCGTTCAGGATGACGTCATCTTTGATGTACTTTAGGCCGCAGTAGTACACGTCATCTGGCTGCAGAGTTGAAAACACTGTCTCAGCAGGTTCTTAAATGTAAGCCTTACTTAAGCTGCCACCCCTACCTAAGTAGTATTTTGCTTACAAACTCTTACTTTCCAGATGACAAGTCAGACAGTTTAATTACAGAGCTAGCACATTCTTTATCAGCTTCTGAAGTTGTCTTAAAAAAAAAAAAAAAAAAAGCTTTTCAGGAGGAGAAAAGCAGCTGATTCCCTCCTTACTCTTTGTGGTAAATAAGAGCAGAATACGAAAGTTATCTGGTTTTAGGAAAATCTGAAGAAACACACAGCCCTGCTCCCACCTGTTTCTCACAGAACAGTCAGAAGCAGTGTTTTCCTTTCTTTTGAGATGGGGTTTCAAGTAGTCCAGGCTACCCTCTATCTTGAGATGGATATATATATATATATATATATATATATATATCCAAGGATAACCTTAAACTTTCAATCCTTCTGCTTCTAGCAGGTGAGAGCAACCACACCCAGTTTATGTGGTACTGGGGGAGTATGCCCACTCACAGAAATAGATAAATAAATGTATGTAATAAAATATTTTTCATGTATATGTACATAAAGACTGAGGGTATGTAACAAGACATTTTGATACCAAATGTTCTCTTTGGCACTGGAATTGTAAATTATTACTATTTTATTTTATGCACATTAGTGTTCTGGCTGCACATACAACTGTGTGTCCTTGGAAATGGAATTACAGACAGTTGTGAGCCGCCACGTGGCTGCTGGGAACTGGACCTGAGTCCTTTGGAAGAGTAAGCAGTGCTCAACTGCTGAGCCATCGCTCCAGCTCACAGATTATTTTTTCTGTATCTTAGGTTTCTTAGAAAACAAAACAAAACACTGCATTTAGAAAGACACACATAGGAGTGGTGGTGGTACACAATTAGCACATGAGGCAAAGGCAGTGGGATCAAAGGTTGATGTCAGACTTGTCTACGTAAGTCTATTCTAAAATAACAGAACCCACTTTACCCTATTAGTTCAGAAATGTTTAGCGGTATGCCTTTATCTTGACTAAGACTAAGTGAGCATGGACTTCACATAAACTCTGGAAGAAGACTTCAGAATTAGTTTAAAAATCTGGCTTTGAAGCATTTCTCCCTCCTTGGAAACATTAAAACATCTGAAGTAGTCATCAAAGTGGGTCTGGGGGGATGATATCGTAAGTCATAATTAAGTGCAGTCAATGTCTTAACACATTGACAGCACTCTAAACAATAAGCTACAGGCCACTTTCACCAAAAGTGACGCTGTCATCTCTTCAAGTCACCCAACTCTTAAGACACAGCAAGAGCTATCAGGAGTCTCAACTGGCTGTCCAGGGATGGCTCTGTCAACATTGTAGCTTACATATTCATACAAGTGCCAATTCACGATATATCTCTTTACTATTAACTGTGGTAGGAAAATTAAAGTCCATTTTGAGAAACCAACCCGACAGAAAGTACATGCTTAGAGCAAGGCAGGGACCACATTCTAATTCACAGAAAAAGGTAAGAAAAATGCAGGCCAAAAAAAAAAAAAAAAAAAAAAGTGTGCAGAACTGGCAAGACTGTTCAGTGGGTAACTGGTACTAGCTCCTAAGCCTAATGATCTGAATTCAATCTCTAGGACCTACATGGTAACAGGAGAGAACCGGTTCCTCAAACGTCCTCTGACCATGTCCCTTTCCCTAATAAGTAAGTAAATAAATGTATTAGAAATTCCTAAATATATTTTCCTACTTATTCCTACTTACCTGAAGAGCAAAATACTTGTACAGGTATGCCCCTCCGAGGATGACGCCAGCAAGCATGAAGGCCAGTCCAAAACACATGCACCAACACCATGCTCTCCTCTGTCCAACCGGAACCACATCACCTGGGTCCTGGAATGGAAACACAACAGCCACTTCAGAAGCAGAAGGCTTGGGGTTATCTATGAAGATATAAACCAAAGGTATTAAGGCTCTGATCAAAACTAACCACAGAATGAGGATGGGGACATCAAGATTCACCCCACGCCTCCATGCCAGGCATGCACACTGGTCTCCAGAGAGACCTACCTCTAGGCAGAAGCCTTCTCTCTCAATAGTCTGTCGACTAACAGTGTCTTGAGCGCTAATACAAACCACAATTTGTATTTTCCATACACAACTTTTGGCGCCATGTTCTAACATTTGAAATTCAGAAAAGGTAACAACCTGACCTTGGCCCCAGTTTCCTGACCTTGGCCCCAGTTTGTGAGGCTGTATTACACATCCAGGGGATTTCCAAGTTGGATCACTTATAAAACAGCCTTTACAGGTAGTTTATCTATTTCATTCCAGATATAAAACCATTCCTTAACAATCTACGGGAAAAACTAACACAACACTAACAAAAGATAGGCCACTAAAATTCTTTGGACAAACAGAATCTAAAAATCTGGACAAAGGTTATGTCTCTATAATTAATTCTGTAATTCCACCCTACCCGAAACCTTGATTTGATAATGGCTTTCTTTCATTTTATTTTTAAGAATTAAAACTGAAACCCAGTATGGACTGTGGACACTACAGGGTGTTAAGTCAGCGAGACAGAACAGCTGGTGACTGAGGAGGAAACCCACGGTGAGACAGTGCACCAGCCCAAGGAGCAGCTATGGCTTAGGGATGAGTCACTTAGGGATGGCAACTACATGCTACACTTCATTTCTATGATAAGAGATCGTGTCTGAGTCCTGACGGGCAACGTCCAGTTCCAAGTCCTGTAGCCAACCAGAACAACGTTAGACAGACGCAGCCCATTGTTTTTTAGAGAGAGGTTCTCAAACCATGTAGCTCAGGCTGACTCCAAAACTTGTAGCAATCCTCCTGCCTCTGCCTCCCACCTGCTATGATTACTGGCATAGGCCATTTTACATTTATGGGGTTGGAAGCTTTAATTTTAAACACACAATCATGCAGAATAAATAATATTCAATGTAACGTTCAGGCCAAACGATTTGGCAAGGACTACATTTGAGGCAGCTCTCATCAGTGACGGTGTGTGGATGTTTAGATCAATGTGTCTACTAAAACGTAACGTGGAATGGGAGCGAAAGGGGAAGAGTTCATCAGAAGTCCTATTAGTGAGATCTAAGAATCTCACATGTGGTAAGTATTTTATAGACCCAAACACACAGGCCTGCTTGAGCTTGCCTGACAAAGACATTGCAGGAGAGGGAAAGTGTCCTAGCATAACTACTCTGAGAGGAGACAAGGGTGGGGGACGGAATGACAGATGCAAACAGTTGCTCTCAGCATTTGTTACCAGCTGTTCAGACAGCCAAGTGTGCACAAACCCAGCCCTACCTGCCAGGCTCCCTCCTGTGAGAACATAAATCAGTGGCTGTGGACCATGGGGAGACACAGAGAAAGAATATGCAGCCTCATGGTTACATGGACAGTGAGTTCTCAGACTTTCTGGTTTTTGATTTATCATTTTAACTATGTAACAAACAGTGATTTTGAGAATAAATTACACGTCTAATGTGTTTAAACAGTTGCCCTGGGCACCAGGAATACAGACTTTGCCATGGAAAAGATAAGCTGGGTCACTGCAGATAATACATATACAAAAAGAGCCAAGCAGGTTGTACGTCCCTAGAATCATAGCACGTGGAGGTGAAGTGGGGGGCTCTGGCTAGTGACTGCTTTGAGTTGGAGCTTAGCCTAGACTACACAGGAAGCTCGAGGCCAGCCTTATCTTGCATGTAAAACCCCTTTCCTATCTAATGAAGTACAAAACAACATGAACGTGGGCTCTGACAGGAAAAATGCAGAGTGAGACAGGATGGGTTAAGGGAGAGACTTCCCAGGGAGAGAACACAGTGAGGAAGGACACGGGACAAACACACACTGCCAGGCAGAAGACAGTGTTCCAGGAAACGATGTAAAAGGTAAAGAATGAATAAAATCATGAAGGCAGAATATACCACACTGCCAGGGAGACACGGTGCAGCTGGGGGTTCGGTATGGTGGGAGGGCTCCCAGGGAGAGAACTGGAGCAGGCCACAAAGGGCCTTGGTACAGAGTTGAATTTGTAAGTTATTTTAAAAAGTCATTTTCCAGGACAACAGAGGAGACTAATTTGTTAAAGAACTTCGCTTTGGAACACTTATTCAAAGGGCAGCCTGTGACTCCACACCTGAAACATGGCTGGAGAATAAAGGAATAACAAGAGTCTGTTTCAGTATCTAAATTACAGAGCCGGGTCCGCAAACCACTGGGAGCCTCCTAAGAGCTGACTTCTTCAGAGTCTGCTCTCTTTCCTCTACGCTGCTGTTAGTCACTTGCTTTCCTGCATTAGAAATTCATGTGGCGATCTTATCTCTTGCTCCTAGGCTAGACGGTTCCTGTTTATGCGTGTTCATTCTGCATTCCTAGAAACTCTAAACCAATCTAGGCGCTCAGTTAACATGCGGATACTTGAGGGCCGAACAAAGAAAGAGCTTGGCTGTTTAAGTTTTCGTGATTCACAAAAGTTGTATCGGCAGCCAGAAAGATGATGGAGGGGGACGACACAATCACATAGGATCTGTAACGAGCTGGTGACCTGGCAAAGGCAGGAACTGATCTTTACCCTGCACTGTTAAGGCCAGTGTCCTGGAACATGCTGGCAAGGTGTACCAAAGTCAAGTGTGAACAAACCTTGCTTCTAGCTGTCACCAGTTTATGACCTAACACAGGTACGACAGACATGATGGCCCCATTACAAGCTGAGTCACAGAGCAAGGATAAAGCACATTCATTCAAGATAAAGGTTGTTATTAAGCCCCGTGTGGTGGCTGAGGCAGGAGAATTGCCACAGATTCCAGGCCAACCTAGGCTAGGGTAATTTTCAGTTCAGTCAGGACTACAGTGTCAAAAACTAAAAGTAATATTAATAAAAGTGTTGGAGCATAGAGCTCTAGAGCACACCTTGTACCTGTTGGTTTACTAAAACTCATACCACAGCCTTTCCAGTCAGGGGGACAAAGACGCTCATTAAAGTTGAGTCTGACCCTACTCGATGTGGCACTTGACGTCCCAGACAGTAAACCGCTGTCAGTAGGCACAGAGTGAGAACAAAAGAAAACTGTGGGAAACCTAACAAAGTCCAACTATTCTACTAACGCTCAAATGTGATTAGACCTCACCTGTCCTTGGGCAGGGTGGCCTAGGTCTATAATCTCAGCACCTGGACAGAAAAAGTGAAAAGGACTAACAAGGTTGGGCCAGAGAGGTGACTTGTGGCTCCTGCCAGGGAACCCATGTTCCATTCCCAGCACACACAATCAGGTAGCCCTCTGTAACCATAGTTCCTGGGAGTCTAACAGGATCCATATGTGGTACACATGCCTTCTCAGGCACACGCACATACATGTGAAATTCAATAAACACTTTAAAACAATAAGTTCAGAGTAATCCTTCCTACCTAGAGTGTTTTTAAAGATGCCTAGGTTACATGAGAACCTGCTTCAAAAGAGCAAAAAAATAATAATTATTCATAGTGTCATTCAAATTTGTTCCAAAGTAAAACCAACCCAAATATTTATTAACTGACAAGTAGATTTCCATTTGTCATATTCATTTTATGAAACAAAGCAGCAGTGGTCCTGAATTTTGTGTGTGCTTCAAACACGTTATAACCTAAAGAGGAAAAGCCCACCCCCATGTTCTCAGGAGCGTTTTTCTTTCTCTTAACCCTAGTGCTTAAAGTCTGCATTTAAAATCTCTTACTAAACTCCCAATTCTGCTTTTAAAAAGGCGAGTCTATCCCTTCCTTGGCCTGATTTAACCGGAGGCACAGTTAGCCTCCTCCCTGCACGGCTCTCCAACGGCTGCGCCTTAACTGTGCTTAGAACTCCCGCAGGCCCCACACAATTATCATCTTCGTAATCTTCCTCAAAGTCAAGATTTTAGCCCAGTTTATTAAAAGCACACCCTGGCCTCCTCCCACGCTCGAGAACAGAGAAAGAAGTGGTTTTCAGGGACTGGCTGGTGGTCCAACGCAGGAGGGCTGCAGTTAGCAGCCAGCTTAAGTTAAAAACATAAAATAAAAAAAGAATACTGGAGATGCAGCGTGCAGAGTAAGTACTCCGAGGACACAACCACTCAGGTTCAGTCTCTGATACACAGACACGGTGCAGCGGGCTCTCTCTCTTATTCTGGTAACCTTACCAGGCAATAAGACAAGATCACTTAACTGTACCTTAAGCAAAATGAACTTAACTGCATTTTACTTCCATTAGTTGTAAATTAGGTCACCTCAGTCAGTTCCCTGAGAGGCTTCAATAAATGGGCTTTCAATCATTAACATAACTCACATAAAATGTAAGGTTTAAAAAAATTTTTTATTACTCGGTTTCAAAGTAACAAATATATCACATCCTTTGCTGCTTCTATTTGAATCTTATTTACATAATAAATGGATCACAGGGTTTTTTAATGAGACGTCTTTCTAAAGTTCTTCAAATGTAATGTTTTGAATTTTACGGCAAATGCAACAGTGGTGTCTTAGAGGCCATGTTACTAAAGAGAAAAATATGTCAAGTATTAAAAATGACAGACCCAGGGCTCGGGATGCAGTCAGCATACATGAGGCCTTTGGCTTTGGGCTTCAGCCCCACCCGCAGAAAACCAGCGGTGACTGGCACACCCGAGAGCTTAACCCTGTGGATGCAGGGTCTGGAGGAGCACAAGTTCAAGGTTATCCTCAGCTGCACAGTGGATTAAAGGCCAGCTGGAGTACAGTAGACCCTGTATGTATGTATGAATGAATGAATGAATTTCCAAACAGAGACAGTTTAGGGATGGGGAAACCATGGCATAAAAATACTAGGTATAAAATTAAGAACAACAGAAAAAATAAAAAAATATATTGTTAATTCAAAATAGCATGCACTTCTGAACCATCAGATATAGATTTACTTAGAAACATATTAATTATGCTAAACTAATATAGGTAAATATTGATGGGGTATGAAACAATCTAAAGGCTGTCCCTTGGAGGAGATTTTGGGGATAGTCTTCCCTTGGAGTCCTGCCAAGGTCCTGCAAATTCCTGCCTCACTTTTCTTTTGCTCTGCTTAAAGAAAAAAAAAAAAGATTTTTGGCATTTCCTTGTCTGCAAAGCAAAACAAAAGAAAAAATTTTCAAATCAGGAGATAGGGGTGGGGTGTGGCGCTTGGCGTGGGGAGCCTGGCTGCTGTGCTCAGGGCTCGAGTCACCGCAACGCCTCTTCCTTACTCCAAGTTACACTGTGCTGCTCTGCCTGGACACTTCTACAGCCCAGAGGGCGGTTTTCCTTTACAGGTGTCATCACAAGGCTCTTCATGGGCAGTCCCCTGTGAACTGTCTCCAGGAAGTAATACACTGTAAGGTATTCACTGCATATGTCTTAACTCCTACACTCACAAAATTTTACTGAGTACCATAACTATCTTTCCCAGATTAATGGAAACTATTTTTCTAAGATAAATAGTAAAAGTAGCCTTAAGTATGAAAAAAGAGGAACTTGAAGTAGACTTCTCTTTTTCCTCTTGGCATCAGGTACTTAGGATGACGGTATATGCACCAGGCCTGCAGAGTTCTCGGTCTCAGTTGAACGGGAGATGCTCCGCTCACCTGGCTTCAACAGTAGGCTACTTTTCTCAGTACAGGGACACCATAAAAAAAACAGGTCTCATGATCTTCCCACCATCAAAAGCATCCAGAACCAAGAGCATCTGATGTAGGTGAAAGAGACCCTCAGGCTGGCAAGTTAACAGACTGTCAGGACAGCAAACGTCTGTTTGCCTTCTTTCTTCTTCATTCCAACCGGTATATAAATTCTGCTTCCCAGTGTCCTTTCCAAACAGGACTGTCATGTCTCAATTGCTAACAAGGTCCACATAGGAATATTACCTTTGACACATAAACAGGAAGCAAGTTCCCAGAGCTGGGCATGCGCTGAGAGGAGCAGAAAGCTGCTCTTTGCATGTAAGGGTCACAGTTCACAGTGGCCTCTGCCAAGTTAGTTAGTACTGAGCTGAAATTAGGAAGCACAAGTGGCACGTCGACTCGGGAGTTAGCCATTTAGTCTATGTTTAGAACAGGGGCAGTGAAGGCGAGCTCTTGGAGGCCGCACCGATGCCAACGATACCGCTCTGCACACACATTTTCTTGGTCAACAAACTCTACAACATACAGGCAGCAGCGCAGGAAGAAAAACAGCCATCTGAGCTATTGCATAACATTTTGAGAAATCTATAAAACCTGCACCAAACTTCTAGCATCTTACAAAATGAGAGCATGCCCAGATTAAATAAGCAGGTCAGAGTGAAAAAGAAAAGACTGGGTGTGGCTGTAAAATCAATGCATTTACTGCTGGAGCATATCAGACAATCTGGTATCATCAGGGAAAGGCAGAGTATCTGATGCAAAGTAAAATACTATTAAATATTAATTTATGAGTAACTTAAAATCGATTCCTTTCCTGCAGTTTCAGATCTCCTCCTTTGGCCATGGTTCAGAGATGACCACAGTTGTCCTAGCACTCATCCACTCTATGCTTTCTAGAGCTTTACCAACAACAGCGTATGAAGCAAGTGTTGGTAGATTTTCCAGCTCATAACGCTGCTATAAAGCAAGGAGAAATGACTGACAAGAGCCTTGTAAGCAGCACTGCACACAAGATTTACCTGGTGTTCACTGGTCCAGTCTCTACAAGGAACAAGGAGCTGGCAAAAGCCAGGTTTGTGCTCCCACCAGAATCTGATTGTTACTAATAACAACCATCTTCCTAAAACCTTAGAGTTTTAGGAGCTCTTTAGGAACAAACGATCCGATTGTTCCTGGTTCCTTGTTCTACCATGATTCTGGCTCTTGGATGGAGGGATATAATCTTCTTGTGAAAACAGAGGTGGCTTTTTTTTTTTTTTAAACATGCTGTCAGATTCATAGGACATTTCTCTAGTGTTCATCAAATTGTATGGAATAGTGTTTATGAAAATGTACTGAAATCATATACACATGAGGCAAAACTGTAACTGAATATTCAGGTTGCCAACATGAGAATTTTAAAGTAAAATTCTTGAAAAGCCAAGATCTAAATGAAGAGTTAAGCACGGTAAACACCTGTAATTCTTAGTACTGAGGGAGCAGAGGCAGAAGGATCGCTGGTAGTTCATGGCCAGCCTGGTCTACACAGCAAGTCCTAGTCAAGTCAAACCAGGGCCACACCACAAGACACTGACAAAAAGGAAAAGAAAAGGAAAAATGAAAAGTAAAACTCAGAGCAGTAAAGGCATAAATCAAAATCCCAAAGTTGGTAGTGAGCTGCCTTCAAAGTCAGTAAGTAGGCGGTCTTGGCTCTTTGGAGAGGAGAATAGAGAATGGTGGCTCATTGTTTCTAGGTCATCTTGTCAGGTCTTAAATCAGTGCCAATAATCCAGACAGTTTCCATTATTATTCATTATTAATTATCATTAGGCCTATTGTTAGTGCACAGGGAATATTCTAATTAAACTTTCAAAAGCTTTGGTGAAGGTGGAGTTGAAAGTCCAAATATTGATTTTCAGCTAATGTTTATCTTCTGAAAACTCAATGAGGTAATGGTAAAGGGAAAGCAAATGACCCTGCGGCCCCACAGAACAGACACGGTTGACAGCAGAGTCTATCGACAGTCTAAGAGAGGGGAAGATGTCACAGCACGGGGAGAAAGCCTCACGCTTCTGCAGACAGAGAACAATCATAAAGCAAGAAAGCGCAGGAAGAACTAGAATCCAGAACGGCAGCAGAGCAGGCAGCAGAGCAGGAGCCGAGGCACAGGACCCAGGAACCAGGGCTGAGGTAGAACCAAAGAATGTGGGGATCAGCTAGGAACGTGCATGCCTGCAATCCCAGCGCTCAGGAAGCAGAGACAGGATGAGTAGTGTGGACGTAGGGCAAGCCTGGACTCCATCACTCTAGGCTACAGAAAGAGACTGTCTGGGAGGGAGGGAGGGAGGGAGGGAGGGAGGGAGGGAGGGAGGGATGGATCAGTGTACTCAGATATGCAAGACTTTTACAAATTTTTGGTCACAGACTTTCTTTTTCTAAAGCAGATCAAATGCACAAGAGCAAACACAACCCAGAAGGACTGACTGATTCTCTGGTAAGCCTGAAGATACAGAAAGGCAATTAGACTACTGTCAGAAGATGAATGACTAAAAACAATACACAAAAAAATTAAGCCACATTCCCTCCAGCTCCAAGAAACGATGACCAAATCCAGGCAAAAGAAAAAGGTTTTATACAAGAAAGTACAATGCAAGCCCACACATTACTCTGGGGTAAGCACGACTTGTTAAGAACGGTAAAAGCAGTGGCTATCAATTTAGCAAAAAAGTTACTATGTATACCAAGAGACTAGATCATGTGTGTAGTGAAAATACACATGTACGTGCATAACTATATCCATCTTTCATAAGGAAACTACCAATGGGTAATATTAAAACAGTACAAGAATTAAAAATAAGCTTTTGGGAACACCACAAAAAAGCAGTATAAGCAAGTATTTCTGAACATTGTCACCCAGGTGTGGCGCAGAGGTCCCCTCAGGGACCCACAGTCCTGTTCTTTTCCTTATAGGGCGAGGACACTGCTCTCTCTCACTTTCATTCTCTGTGATGGGCAGCACAGTCCCCACAAGCTGAACTCGTGACATCTTAACCGACAACATGGCCGTGCAGACTCCAGCTGATTTCTGTCAAACTGTTCCTTAAACACTGTACAACTCTGGGAGAGTTCCTTCTAAACTGTCTGAGTTGTTTGGCAATGTTCATGACTCACAGACCAGCTGTTTGTGTTAGGAGTGTAAGCAGTCTGCCTTCTTTCTAACATAGTATCATCTTATATAAAACCTGCAGAATGCAAAGCTCCTTGAGTTTATGAACAATTGCTTAACTTTTACTCAAGATGCTTTGGGCCCAAAATGTTTAAGACTCCCTGGTTCAGAGAACTGTGGAGTTCAGATCCGTAGAACCAAGCAGTGTTCCTTGCACACAGATACACTCTGCTCAGCAAAGCCACAAGCCAGAGTGACCTGGTGGCCACGCTGTAATAAGAGACTACAAGTGAACATAATTGCTTGTGATTAATTTAAGACACTGACATTAGACTAGGGAGAGAAGAGACACTTGCACTAGAATAGTGACTATCTCTAAGGAGAGAAGGCATATTGTAAAGGAAAATAAGTCATTTTCCCAGTTGGTGGCAAAATTCTTTCCACATGGACTGGGGTGTTAGTTCAGGTACATACATGTAAAATGATCTGTCACTCAAGAGCAGACATTTTTCTGTGTATAATTGCACTACAGCCTCTAAAAGTGTATCCTACTAAGATATTGCAGACTATTTACATCTTGAAACTAAATTAATTCTATTGATCCCTAATATGTACTGGAAAAGCACACATTTTAAAATCCTGATGGTTCTTATGTCAAAGGACTCCGGAACAACGAAAGTGTTAATACTGCTCTATAACTGACACAAGGTGGGGCACACAGAACAGTATCACAGACATAATATTCCAAAGCAGGGATGACTGGCAGGGGTGAGGGGCGTGGCTCCTGAGGCCTATATTCACTGTGCTGCTCATGGAAAGGGATGCAGAGACCTGAGGTGATTTAGTCAACACAGCACTTGGGAGAAGAAGGCAAGGCTCACGTTTCCATCACTAACTGAACTGACGTGTGAACAGTTATCACTAGCCTCCTTAATTGAAGATGCTGGATAAAAAGGAGGAACACCACCTTTTCATTCTCTTTCTTCTGATCATTAGAAAATGTAGGTATCGTTCCTGATTCCTGTGCCACAGAAAGCCAAGCATTACATCACACCTGGACACAGGAGCCAGACTTCGCTAGCCTGCTTTCCACATGAAAGGAGATTATAAAATGGTGGTCCACATCAAGCCATTAGTGTTTCAAGCTAAATTAGTATATGAATTTAATGAAAATCCTGATTTGCCTTTAAAAACTGGAGTATTACAGGGTATTACGTGGAGTAGCCCAGTGGTAGAGTGTAAGCTTATTATGTGGGCCCTGTGACCAAGAAATAACCAGCACTAGCATTAGGGTACAAAGAATGGGCCTGATTTCTTTTAAATGAAAACCAAAGAAAATCTGACTTGATTAAATATGCAAAAACTCCAGCTTCTTCAATTCATATTCCTGGGCATAAGAGAAGCAGCTTGCCATGATGTTTACCCTGGCTCACCCTCTTCTAACTAAAACTGATGGGACTGGGGACTTTATACACCAGGCAAAAAGTAAAAACAAGAAACACTAAATGAGTAACAATGACCTAAGCAGACTGTCTCTCAAAGTCACCTTCCCTAGTTTAACAGGGATCTTTGGATACTGCGGTGATCTAAGCAATGTAATTAACAATGAGAACTGCCTTTTTGGCCAGGCATGGTGGTGCATGTCATGCGTTCAGTCCTAGGACTTAGAGACCCAGAGGCAGGAGGAGGAATGCCATGGGTTTGAGGCCATCTGGTCTACCTAGTAAATTTCAAGCTATCCTGGGTTACAAAGCAAGTCTCTGTCTCAAAAAACAAGTGGAGAGGGTGGAAGAGAAAAAGAAATAAAATTGGGCTGTTTGCTTTTTACAGTAGTGAATTTTAACCAGGTACAATGGCTCAAGCCTGAAGCCAACGCACCCAGGAAGTCGAGGCAGGAGATTGCAATGAGCTCCAGGCCAGCGGAGTTACACAGTCACAGGTCAGCCTAGGTTACAGAGTGAGACCTTGTCTCAAAAACTTTTAAATTAAATATTGCAATCATATTTTTAAAAAATTGTCAATTTATGCTTTATACTCACTATGAAAAACAAACTTAATTCCTAAAAATAATCAGGCACTAAAAGTTAAAGATTCTGAGACAGGTGTGATAACATGTATCTGCAGTCTTCACACTCATGGACTACTGAGTTCGGAGGCCAGCCTGGTCTATCCAGTCAGTTACAGAGCAGCCAGAGACACAGTGTGACCTTGTCTCAAAAGTAAATAAAAACAAACAAATCCCAAGAAACTTAAAAATGTGAATATTAAAAAGCCAACAAAGCTTGCTCCTTAAAATATGGAATTCAACTGCCTTGCTGAATACTTACTGTATAAACAAAATTGTTTATGCAAGTATTTCAAATTTTAAAAGTGGTAAATTTCCAGCTAGGAACAACTGCTCACATTTGTCATCTCAGCACTTTCCAGTCTTGAGGCAGGAGCATAGCTATAGTCCTAGGCCAGCCTGGACAATAAAGTAAAGCCCAAACCAACCAACCAATCCCTGTCGCAAAAAAACCTAAAGAGGTTCTAATGCCATGCACAGCGTCGGCTTCTCAGACAAACTTGGTACTTAACTTAAAGTTGCTAGCATTAATAAACCAAACCATATGTGTTATTTCACTATTAACCTCTCTTCAGCTATATTCATATTAGCACCAAGTCATGAATCACTCCAGGAAATTTGCCAGTATTAGACGATAAAGACAGTTAAGTTCAAAGGTAGAAGAATCATTCCCCAACTAATAATCTTTTCACTTTTGTAACTCAATATAAATTTTCCCATTTGGGAATAAAAATTATTGTCAATCCAATTTGTCCAATTTGACAACTACTTAAACACTTCATAGCTCTTTATCCCCCTCAACTCAATGTAAGGACTAAAATTCAGCAATTCTTAAAAAAATTTTTTTCATTCAATTATCAGTAACATGTCATAAGCTTAAAGCTTGAGAGAATATGGATCCTAAATACAGAAGAAAGTAAAAAACAATAATTAAGGAGATAAATTAATAATTAAAACAATAAAAAATGGTTTTCATTTTTGTAATTTTTAAAGTTCCATCAAGTAATGGGATTTGGTTTTGGAAAGTTTTTAAATGATGTCTGTAGGGTCACTTCTGCAAGGTAATCCTAAACCTTGAACTTTCAGCTATCTATGACATAAAAGACAAGCACTGTGAACCTCCATGCAGATAGTGTAAGTGCCTGGGGTACCTCGCTGTACAGTGTCCCCATTCTCTGAGCCACTCAGAGTCTAAGGTCTTCCTTTATCTTCACATGGAGCAGCTATGGCCTGAATCCTCTGGTGGGAAAGTCCCTAACTCCTCCTTCAGTCTCCAAGCTCTAAGTAAATGACATATTTAGGGATGGAGAAGTAGCTCGGGGCGAGCGAGGTGTAAAATCCTCTTCTAGCATGCACAAGGCCCTGGGTTCAATTCCCAAGACCACAAAAGCGGAACTCTTGTCGGTTAAAAGAAAGCACCTTTATTTTGACCCATTTCTTTGTCCAGGATGATCTTTACTAACACAATGTCATGCCACGAGATCCAAGCAGCTGTAGTCAAAACATGAATTCGGAGGGCATCTCATTCCTGAGGAAGAATGCAGCTTCTGAAGTCACTTCAAGGGTTTGGGTTATGGTTTGATGAACCTGAAATGTCTCAGGAGACTGCTTCCTACATTCTTCTCTGGGCACTGACACACACGTCATGCTTTTGCAACATATAATAAACACTTGGCAAGTTGAATACTGAGTGCATTAAACATACCTTTATCATAAATGAGTTTTAGTGTTTCTGATTTAAAAAAATATATACTGCTAGTCACATAGAACTCTTGGGTGGTACAGTTGAACTTCCTGAGATCTCCCTGAGTTCTTAGAGGTTTATGAATATGCTAAGAACAACATCTGGCCTTGCCCACCTGGGAACTGTCATCCTGGCAGCTAACTTGTCCTCCAACCAATGACAATATGTAATGCTACCCACCCTCAAAAAACAGAGTGCCCCATCAGAGATATACAGAAGCACTTATCTGTCTCCCAGAATAAAACCCTCACTTCAGACATCCATATCCTCCACAGAGGTCAAGATCTAACGAATGTGAAAGTTTTACTGGCTCTAGCCAGGCATGGTGGCACATGCTTGTCCCAGCACCTAGAGGCAGAAGGCAGGAGGATTAATGCAGTTTCCAGGTTCGCCTGGTCTACATTGAATTCTAGGATAGCCAAGTCTACTCTATAATAAACGTTTACAGCCAGTGTCTACAAACATAAATTATGTTAATAGGTAATGAGATGCACTCGGATTAAAAAGAGCCAAGCTCCTAGTGCCCCTGTAGAAACCAGCATACCTCAGTGTCTAGTCACACATTTTATGTCCTTCCTCTACCCCCCCCCAAAGCCACAAAAAAAAAAAAAAAACCCACCATTACAAACTGAAGTCCAGATGATCAAACCAGTCAGTCCTGACTATGGGAATATGGAAAAAGCAGAAAGCACAAACTGGGATGTACAGAGCCATCCTGTGCCAATGCAGAATGTGTTTGTCACCCAGTGCCCATGCTGCCTGTTTCCTCTGCTCTGCAAGGTCACAGACCTAAGGAAGGGGTCACAAGCAGGGACTGCAGGGTTGCTGCTTATTCCCTGCTCCCCAGTGAGGTAAGCAAAACTGGAGACGGGCTGGATTATATAATCCTCCCTTCTGCTCGGCTCCCTTTTCTTTGGCCTCTGATTCCATGTAAGACTCAAGGGAGGAATTAAACACAGAAAGGAAGAACGGAAGTTGTCTGCTTGAGGAGAGGAGGACTTGGTTTCACACACACACACACACACACACACACACAATTAAAACAACTGAATTGTTAGCAGGGTGTGGTGGACTACAACCTTAGCACTCAGGAAGACCAGAGGATCTGGAGTTCAAAGTCATCAGCAGCTACGTGGCAAGTTCAAGACCAGCCTGGGCTATGAGAGACCTTGTCTCAAAAGCCTAAACAACAATTTTAATTGTTGTAAAACTGGAATTTATATGATCCTAGCATCTTCATATAATTTTAAAACTTGATAGAAACCATCTGGTTTGACCCTTGAATCTTATTCCACTGCCCCCGAAAAAAAATGTAAGCTAAAATTTAAAAAAGCCAGGCAGTTACACTGGACATACTTGGGGCTTCTGATGCAGTATTTGCACACATACTTTCCAAGGTTCAAAGAAAGCTCTGAACACAAAAAAATCAAGGACCGCTGTCTGTACCACAGTATATCCTTATCACTTCAAACTGACCTTTGTCCCACAGATTCTTTGTTGTATCTGTCCCCCTAAAGGCCGTGTGTCAATCAGAATGGGCCTGAGAAGATAAGACTGTCAACTGAAAAATGTGGAAGAAAAAAATAATGCAAACTAGCTGGGATAATGTAATCAAAAGAAATAGCTGCTGGAACAGACAGCTAACGCACAGATTAGTTGGAAACTGTATTGGAGCTGTGGGGCTGCTTCCAGAAGGGTCTCGTGCAGGGCAGGAGACAGCAGCAGAAGACAGCGGTGTAAACGGCCCTATGTTACATAAGCCCCTGACAGGAGACAGCAGAATTCTTACAGATACCCACGGGGTAATCCTCAAGCACTGTCTGTACAAACAGGTCCATGGCTACCATGTAAAAGTGCTAAAAGGCGCTTTCTTTCCGAGTTCTAAAACCAGCTTGGTCCTCTTGACCAGAGGAAATGCCCCAGGCAGAACACATTAAGGCTAATTCTGTTCCCAGCCCCAGCGGTCGGACAAGGTGGTTGCCACACAGTGCAGCCCAAAGGAGCATCAGAACATTATGTAATCACTCCGCAGCTCTGGGATGAGATCAGTTCTCTCGCGCTCGGCAAGCAGGCTTTTCCTTTATTCTACCTACTCCCATTGTAGAAATACTGTCCCCACTGAGAAAAAGGCTTCCAGCTTATAGCTGGAAAAAGAATTCATTCTCTCTCTCTCTCTCTCTCTCTCTCTCTCTCTCTCTCTCTCTTTTTAATATTAACCAATCTAGCTGTGACTTCTGTGTGGCTATAGAAGAACATAAGCCCTCACCTCTTAATCGAAGTATCTTCCTTTGGATAGAGAAAGCAGAGAAATTAAGAAATAAAAGCAAAGTATACAGCTATAGACAGTTACTCTGAAATAAAAATTAAATTATGGTGAGCATATGAATACTCCTTAAGAGCTCAAAAATAAGACCACTACTTCATAAATGGCAAGACTGATTCAAAGCTCCCCTGCAAAGTGAATTCTGACGTTTGTCTAGAGTTTGAAACCTTTACAACCATGGAATAAATAACAGAGAGACGACATCATTGGTGCTTGCTTAGCGTGGGGGGAGTTACAGTTTTAGAATTTAAAGATCATATACCTATTTAGTATTATCAGTGAGGATGTATATTTGAAGCTGGGCATGGTTGTACACACCTGTAATCCCAGTACTTGGGGAGGAAAAAAAAAGGAAGGTCAGAGTTCAAGGCCTATCTGGGCTTGAGGAGACTCAAGCAGTCTCTGCAAACAAGAATACTGATACGGAGTTGTTGTGACTGGGTACTTGACTATGGGTCTATGCTAGATTAAAATGTGCATCTAGTCAAAAGAGACACGATAATTTGCTATGACAATTTTCACCTGTGAATTCTAAATATGTTTTCAAGACCAAGAGTGTTTGTACTAGGTTCAGGAAAATAATACTAAAACCAGAACCCTTAATCCTTTTAGGGAATCAGCTCTCTCGTTTCATCTCAAGGGAAGACAGTCATTTTAAAAAAATCAACATGATGCTTGCTTTTAGCTGGAACGTTTCCAGAAAACATGTCCAAACAGCCCAGACTGCTATTATAGACCCAAAAATGTAATAGGGCATTAGTGGCCGGTTTCTTTACAATAATTTTCATTAGATCATTAAAAATAAGTAAATAAATAAATAAATAAAAAACAACCAAAACCAAAAAGAAACAAACAAAAAACCCAAAACATTCCTTACTACTTGTACCATGGACACAAACGACTGATTTTAAGTCAAAACTAAAGTTACCCAAGATAGATAGATATTAAAAAGTGTTAATGAAAAAACGAAGCACCACCCGCTGTTAATATCCATAGGTATCAAATGTCAGCAGCCCTAAAGAGGCAAAGAGAAAACTTAGGAAACAATTATATTTATAAGAATATTATTGTACGTCACTTTTAAAAATTGAATCCAGTGGCAGCTTCACTCAGTGCTAACGGGGGATGTGGTAAAACAAGAGTGAATTTTGTAGGGATGGGAGCAAATTCCTATGTTTTGGTTCCAGTTTCACTTATTCAGAAGTCCCCACAAAGAAGCTGATAAACATATAAAAGTCAACTGTTGGGTTACACGGGAACAGCCACAATAGCAATTACTTTCACCTGGAATATCTGTTACAATAATAAAATCACCAGCCAGAAACTACTCCCAGTATACTGTTGTCTTCTCCTCTCTCCAGACCCCAAGGTGTTCACCTGCCAACACCGAAGGCCATTTGTAGGCAAGGGAGTTTGTAAAAGAAAAGGGCTTTTTAAAAATTAAGATGCTTACAGTTGCTGGACTTAGTCCAAGTGCTGTTCAGCCTGGAAACGAAAGTAGGAAACAACAGAGGTTTAGGCTTGTTATGATGTCAGCCATTTTAGGCACAGTATTTATACTGGAAGAAAAGTGCCAAACTCGGTGGTGGCGGTGCCTGTCGCTGCAGGTTCCCGAGCGGCCAAGCCAAGTGCAAAGCCGCGGGAGCTCGTACACCTGTGCAACTGTCCCCTCGAGGGTCGCCAGGGCCACGACCCCGCCCCGCCCGCTGCACACACACCCCACGGTACCCGGGAGCAGAGGGCCGTCCGGGAACCCGTCCCCGCCGCGGGGACCCCGCCCGCGACCCCAGCCAGGACCTTGCAATCCACCGCCACGGCATCCGGAGGGACGATGAGCGCCTCCTCGCTGCTCTTGGGCTCGTCCTTCTTGGCCTCCTTCTGGGCCAGCGCCGAGTTGAACGTCACCTTCACCATGGTGCGGCCTGGGGCGCCCTAGGCGGCGACGGCGAAGGCTGGGGTCGCGGCTGGCAGGATCCCGGCTGCGAAGGCAGCCTCGTCGGCCGAGCTCAGGGCACGACTCTGCAGCGGAGGAGCGGACTGCGCGACAGCAGCAGCGGCTCAGTGCAGCGCGGTTTCCGGCCTCGCAGCTGGGGCGCGGGCGCGGGGCGGGGGCCCGGAGGGGGAGGGGCCTGTGGGCGGGGCCTTGAGCGGGGCGGGGCCTGGCTTCACGCCAGACCCTCCCTGGTCCCCCGCCACCCCACCCCCGACTCAGCGGGAATCTGGCCAGGCTTTGTGGAGGGCGCGCCTGGTTGAGCTAGGACTTGTTGCCCCTCTAGGCTGCCTGGATTTTCCGGTTCTGAATTTGCTTCCCTAGTTCTCCTCCGGGGCCCAGTGTTGCAGGTTGATAAGAAAATGGGGTGAACTCTGTCGGTTGGCTACGTAGGATAAGTTAACTTCTGATAGCACCAAATTCTCTTTGATCGTGAGCCCAAAGGCCATGGAATTTTTGTGTGAGAAAAACAAACAAACAAACCCAAAAGCTCCGTTTAATCATTTATTAGTAAGCGACTCAGTTGAGCATAGGAATATATGAAGTACTGTGTCCTAGTGTCCTGGTGATCTGACTTATCTCCCACAGACCTCACCCTAAGGTGTTGCCTGGTTGACTAAGCTGGTCTTTTCTTCCTCCCTCAGAGGTCAGTGCCTGCCCGGCCTAGTCTCAATCCAATGACCAGGAACCCTCTTCATCCATTTCTATCCCTAAAATCCTACATTGGTAAAACAACATGTACCAACTGAGCTCATTTGTAAAAACAAGCCAAAAAAAAAAAAAAACCAAAACTAAAAAAACAAAACAAACCATATGTGCCTTAGGCCAATCTGTGATTTGTGACAACAGACTTAGGACAAGTTCTTATTTTTCTTCAAAATAAAAATTTCTCCCTTTTGGAAGAGGTTTTGCTTCTGGCTGACAGAAGACACCGGCCCACACACTTACTGGGTTTACAGCTGTGTCCGCAGATGGTCCTTTGGTCAAATGACTGATCCTGTAGTCTTCTCCATATCTTCTCCTTGTCCACCTAAGGTAGTGTCTGCTGGCCAGAAGGATTCGGCTGTGTCAGCTCTGGCCTAGGCCAACCTTGAAGACAGCAGCTGAGACCAGAGTTCTTGAGCCCCTGGCTCTACTCAAGGAGGGAGTTATCTTTATTTCTTTTTATTTTTAAATATTTAACATTTTTATGCCTTTGAATTTTTTTGCCTGCATGTGTCATGTACCTGTGCCTAAGAAAGTCAGAAAAATGAGTCAAGTCCTCTGGAACTGGGGTTACAAATGGTTGAGAACCGCATGTGGTTGCTCGGAACCAAACCTGGGTCTTCTGGAAGAGCAACAAATGCTTTTAACCGCTAAGCCGTCTCTCCATTCCCATATTTCTCTTTTTGCCTCTGGAATTGAGTAGGACTCCATTCCATGAAAGAGAAGGTGAGGGGGTGGATGGTTTTATAAATAGAGGGGAAAAAAGTAAGCAGAAGAAAGCAGATTGTCATTTCAGAGTTGAACTGGAAGCCGAGACAAGCAGAACAGCAGAACCGTAGCTGGTTAATACTAGGTCACACGGTGTCAGATAAACAACTGCTGATAACGGAGTCAATAGAGTATATGTCTGAGTTGGTCAGTCCTGAAAGAGGTTATTTCCACTACAAATGAAATAGTATGGCATCAAATAGTATGGTATATTAAAAACAAAACATAAAAGCAGACCCTTACAGGGAAGGAAACTTCCCCCTTAAAACCTGGAGAGACACTTCCTCAATGGTGAAAGTAAAAAACAGGAGAAGGTTGAGCTGCCTTGAGAGGGATGGTGGGGAACAGCCCGAGGAGTCTCTTCTGAGGAGGCTTTTAAGACACCCCAGAGCAAAGGAAATATCAGACTTTTCTAAGTTTTGGAGAGTCTGGTTAAAAGTTTTGCATCATATGATTTAGCTCAACAGATCAGACACAACAAAGACCATGGAGGATTTGGGTACTGTTTAGGACCACAATGATGGGGGTGGAGTGGGAGTGGGGTAGGTGGGGACTCCCCTGCTAAGTATGAGAGCTTCTTAACTCAAGGCTAAGTCTGATCTCCTTAGGAGCTTGACTTTTAAGAATGACCTCTGTCTTTTTAAGGGTTAAAGGGGGAGAGTTCATTAGCATGCTAGTTAGAACAAACCTGTTGGAGAAGTTGAGACTATTGTATCTTCAATCCTAATTTCTCAAGGACAAATCATTTCCATGGTGACAATGACCTTCCCTGTAAATTGACTCTATTTTAATTTTTAGAACCTCTTGCAGGAGCTTAAAACAAGGTCTTCATACAACTTTTTAAAAGAGATGTTCATATGGCCTTGCTGGACATCAATGGGAGGAGAGTCCCTTGGTCCTGTGAATGTTCCATGCCCCAGTGTAGGTGAAGTGCAGGACAGGGAAGGGGGAGTGGGTGGGTTGGTGAGCAGGAGGAGGAGGGATGGGATAAGAGGTTCTCGGAGGGGAAACCAGGAAAGGGGATAACATTTGAAATGTTAATAAAGAAACTATCTAATAAAAATAAAAGAGATGTTTGTGAATGGGAAGATGGGCATCTGTGTGCCATGATGCATGTGTGGAGGTCAGAGGATAATTTACAGGAATTAGTTCTTTCTTTCTACCACGTAGGATCTATGATTGAACACCAGGCTTTGCAGTAAGTGTCTCCACCCCCTGAGCCACCTCAATGCCCCTCTCCAGTTTTATTCAAACCTTCTGTGCTGGTTAATCATTTCTGTTAACTTGACATGACCTAGAATCAGCTGGGAATAATCTAGATCAGGTTTATCTGTGGGGGATTGTCTTACTCATTAATTGATTTGAATGGACCCAGCCTAGTGTGGGTGGCACCATTCCCTAGGCAGTTTCCTGACCTGTAAAGCAATGAAGAAGACTAGCTGAGGAGAAACAAGCAGGCAGCTCGAATGGATTTGTTTCTCTCTGCTCTTGACTGTGAATGTCATGTCACTAGAAACTTTAAGTTTCTGCCTTGACTTGATGGAATTGTAAGCCAAGTAAACCCTATCTTCCCTAAGTGGCTTTTAGTCAGAGTATTTATCACAACACTAGAAATGAAGCCAGAACACATTCATAGCTCAATGTTAAGATGAAATGAGAGAAAAGTCCTCAAAGCATTTGACAGTAGGTAGCCTAAGAGAAGACAGTTCTTTCTGAACAATACCATTTGTTACAATCTTGGGAAACTGAGGCAAAGGGAGAATCAGCAAGGTTGACAAACCAGAACTTTTCCTCTGCCCTAGGACTTTTATTCTATAAAGCCTTGTGGAAAAAAAAGACCATTATTTTGTGTGGTAGCAGTGAGCAACAGGATGAAAATCAGTTGGCTGACAGTCTGGGAATAATCGCTGGGTTTTGCTTCTCTCTGGTTTGGTCTGGTGTGTCTACAGAGCTGTGTAGTACATAACAACACCGATAATAAAGAAGCTGGCTTGAGACCAAACACAGCAATCCCAGTCCCGTGATTTAGAAAGTTGGCTTGTTGACCCTGTAAACTAAGGGGCGGTGGAGGAGGAGAGTGCATGACTCAACACAAAGCTAAAAAAACACAGAGCTAAGTTGCCACTGACGACCACATGTAAAGGGCCAGCCCCAGAAGGCCTTTGTTTTCCTTTCTGTGTGAATCTGCTTTTAAAGTGTGAATCTGCTTTTAAAATGAGTCTCACTTTGCACTTCACCAGGATCCAAGCTTGCTCTTTCTGGGAAGGAGGCTAATATGGGGAGCTACATTCTAGCATCCCAATTCACTTCGATCTGTTCTATATGCTTGGGCTGTTTTGCTGCTGTTGCTTTTAGAAGTTCTTCCCATTCCCCTCCCTCTGTTTTTTTTTTTTTTCTTTTTTCCTCAAGACAGCAATTCCCTCTTCTGAGAGGCTTTGAAGTTGAGCAGAGCGATTAGGAAGCATCTTTTGCAAACACAGAGGCCTTGCTGAAACAACATCACTGAATATGCCCTTTGAAAAGTGTTCTTGGCACCTGCCCTCACGCCCCAAGTGTGGCTTTAGCTAGGCAGCTTGTGGCTTTGTCTCAGCTTTCAAAGGGAAGTGGCTCTTCTAGGTTACAAGAACTCTTCAGCCTCTACAGAGACTTCAAGACCGCTTTTGTCACCGTAACAGCGGCCATCCTTTCCTGCACATACATTTTCTACCTCCTAACGAACGTTCTACAGTCCACTTCTTGAATGCTTTTTAAAATCTATATGAATTTTTTTTGTTATTGTTTGGTTGTTTTGTTTATTATTGTTTAGTCTTTTGAAACAAGGTCTCACTTTGTATTTTTGGTTATTCTGGAGGTCATAATGTAGCCCAGGTTGACCTCAAACCAATCACAGTTCTGCCTCAGCTTTCAAGTACCGGGATTGCAGGCATGAACCTCCATGCCTAATTAGCATACATTGTTTATTTGTTTCTTTTTAACTTGAGACAGGGTCTCTCTAGCTAGCACTGGCTGTCCGGGAACTCTCTATGTAGACCAACCTGGCCTCAAACTCACAGAGGTCCACCTGTTTCTGCCTCCTGAGTGTTGGGATTAAAGGCGTGTGCCAGCATACCTGGTATATAATCTTTGATTTTCTACTTTTTGACAGTCTTACTATGTAGCCCAGACTGGCCTTGAACCTTCCTGCCTTCACCAGTATGGTGCCCTCAAGTCCAGTTTATAGCAGTTATTTAAACTTAAGGATAGGTCATCACAGGGGATAAAGAGATGACCCAATATTTAAAAGCACTTGTTGCTCTCGCAAAGGACCTGAGTTCAGTTCCTAGCATTCATTGCTGCTGGTCCCCAAATACTGTGACTCTAGCTCCACGGAATCTGACATGTCTTCTGGCACTCCTGTGCATATAACTCCCCACCCCCCACTGCATATGCACACACACACACACACACACACACACACACACACACACACAGAGTTTAAAATTTTAATAAGTAAAAATAACATAATTTTCTATAATAAACTCACTAAATGACCCTCCCCAAGATTGTTACTGAAATTTTTAGAGCAAATGATACAGTTTTGGCAGCCCCCAAAGGTAAAGCTCTCCTGCCCCCAGTAAAGCAACTGAAGAGAATCATAAAAATCAGAAAGAGGGAAGTTTATCAGTGTGGCCACACTGGAGGGAGGGAGGAACAGATATAGAAGCAAGTGATCCCTATATTCATCTTTGGTGATACTGATATGAACTTTGGGTTTAAATAGAGGCAGGATTAGGGCAAGGGATATGAGGTCCACATCACTGAGCTAAGCGGTGGTCATGTACAACATCCTTATCTTAGCTTCAGCTCTGTAGGGTGTCCAGAGAGGTGCCTGAGGGGAGAGAAGGAGGACCTTAGAGGAGGGCAAGATGGGTTAAGTAGGAGCATCAAGGAGGAAAGTGAGCCAAATAAACGAAACAGATGTAAAAATGAAGGCAGGGATGCCAGGTTTTCATTTGTATCCTTCTTTTTTTTCTCTCCCCCCGCCCCCACTTTTTTCTTACATGGTCTAAAGTAGCCCAGACTGGCCTTAAACTTACAGTTTAGCAAGGATGAGTTTGACCTTCCTGAGCGTCTTGCATTTACTTCTGGGATTATAGGTGTGCACCACTGTGCCAGCTGTGTGTCGTGATGGGAATCAAATCCAGGATTCAGTGCGTGCTAGGTGTGATGTGTATTTCAATTGTCAACTGAACTACACCTAAAACTAACCAAAACCCCTAAACGGCTGGGCACACTTGTAAGGAGCTTTTGTTTCATTAAATCATTTTCAGGGAGAAAATCTACTTGTAGTATCGATCTTTGAGGTGGAAAGATACACCTCTGATCTGGGCCACACCTTCTGCTGGCAGCCTATATAAAGAATGTAGAAGAAGGGAGCTTGATGCTCTTTGCCTGCTTGCTCTGGCCCTTCGTAGCATTAGCGTCTACTTCTTCAGGATTCAGCTTATACCGAAGACCAGTGGAGACATCCAGCCTCTTGGACTAAACAATGACTGGATTCTTGGACCTTCTGTTCACAGGCAGCCACTGTTGGATTAGCTGGACCAAAGCTTACAAAGCACTCCAATGCATCCTCTTTCTATATAGAGAAAATCATTCTATAAGTTCAGTTACTCTAGAGGACACTGGCTAAGGCACTAGGCAAACATTCTACCAACTGGGAGAGTATTTCCAGTTCTTCTGACTTTACTTTTATCTTATGGGACTGAGTGAAGAAACACACACACACACACACACACACACACACACACACACACACACACACATTTAAAGCTTAAGTAGCTTCTAAGACTCCTTTCAGAATTTTGGCTTGCAATAGCTATGCAATGGCTGGTGTTGTTGATGTGCCAGGATCTAGACTCACCTGACAGGTGAGCCTCTGGGCTGGTGTGTGGAAGATTGCCCTGATTACAATAATTGATGTGGGAAGACTCACCTTAACTGTGGGCTGTACCGTTTCTGGGTAGGGGAGTCTGGACTGTATAAAATGGAGGAATCCATCTGAGAATATCCATCTCTCCATCTCTCTCTGCTTCTTGACTTCAGCTGCAGTATAGCTCCCTCAAGCTCCAGACACTGATTGGCCCACCATGGTTGACTGTAACCTGGAACTGTAAACTAAAATAAACCCTTCTCCCCTAACTCACATTGGTCAGGGAACCCTTCTCCCATAACTCATGTTGGTCAGGGTATTTTACCACAGCAACAGGGAAAGAAAAATACTAAGATTGTCCCAAACCCTTTTTGGAATTGTCTTAATAACAAATGCAGATCTCTTTGTATTCAAATGGTTATGGAATATGGGCATTTTTATGTTGTTTTGTTTGATATGAAAAAAATTAGATCTCCTTCATATTGAATACTTTAATCTGTAGCTGTCATCGCATGGCTTCCCCTCATCCAAAATGAGGGGAACCTCACTGGGTGAGAGTTCACTATGTCCATGTTTAGAATATATTTCTTTACCATTAAAAGAAAAGGAGAAAATAAAATGAAAAAAAAAGTGTTAGAAAGAAACGATAGAAAGCATAAACAAATCAAAAGAATAAGGAGACAAGGCCAGTTATGGCCTTGCATGACTCCCAGTCCTTCAATGTAGAGGTAGGAGGATCAGAAGTTCAAAGCCAGCCTCTGCTTCAAAGCAAGTTTGAAGCCATGTGAGACTCTGTCTCAAGAAACAACAGCAACAAAATTGGAAAAGTGGGATATCACAAAAGAAGGCGGTGATCCAAGGAACAGAGCCCATTCAAAAGACACGGGGCTTCCTGACTACCTTGTTCAAATGTGGGCATCCTTTGTATTCTCACTGGTTGGCTATCTTTGTATGCACAGGGGATTGACTCCTGGACTCTCTCCCCAGCTGGACACACAAGTCCCTGAATGTTCAAATCCCTTAAATAAGTGGGGATAGTATTTGCATATAACTTCTGCATATCATCTGCTCACAGCTATGCAGCAAGCTTAGCCATCTCTAGGTTATCTACAACGCCTAATGGGTGTCAGTGGTGTAGGGATGTGTACCGGTGGTGCCATATTGTTAAGGAATTGTACAAGAAAAAGTGTGTGGAGGATCAGCAAAGATGCAGCTTTAAAAAATATTTCAATATGCCATTGATTGACTCTATAGATAAGGACTCAGAGGGCTACTATATAAATCAACTGTCGATGACATGATATCAGACTCTGGACTCCGCTACAGTAGCCCAGTAAGGCTTCTTAAAAAAGAAAGAGTTTCAATTGAAGTAATGGGAAGAGTTTGGATAAAGACAAGGGAAGAAGAAAACAATACCTCAAGAAAAGGACAACTCTGAGACCAAGAGAAAGGACGGAGCTGGGGACACCCTCAGCAGGCAGAAGTATCTGCTGAGTGCTTATAGGAAATATGGTTGCAGTGGCCGTTGGTCAGCATATTATGTGTTAGACTTCCATGACTGTAACAAAATCCCTGAGATAATCATCTTATGGAGTAGAAAAGATTATTTTGGACATTTCAACCCATAGTTGGCCCTGTTTCTTTGGGGCCTGTGGCAAGGCAGCATATCATAGCAGGAGCACTGGGTTGAGAAAACTGCTGGGAAGCCAGGGGTGACAGGTCATGATCATCCAGGATCCCATCCCATAATTTCTATGACATAAAGTCTCTCACTAGCCCCCATCTTTTAAGGCTCACCCTACTTCTCAGATGGCACTTTTTAAGTAGACTGTAAGTGCTATATGTTGTTTCCTAAAAACCTTTTCAATGATCTAACTACTAAATAACTTTAAATTAATATGTCTAGACTAGATCCTTTTTCAGAGTGACTCAATATAGTCTACCCATGGTTTGATATGCTACAGCTCTCTATATTTTTACACATTTTGTGTGTATGTTATATTTTGTATATTCCAACTAATGGCACATGAAGTACAAATGTAATTTAAATCTAAATCAAAATATAAAAATGTTCTAAGCAGATAACTAAAATTATAAAAAACAACAACAACAACCACAAAATAAAGTGGTTGGCTTGGGAAGCAGAAATTTCTGGAGACCAAAATTTGAAATCTCATGTTCTCAGACTTAATAGCCAGAGGACTTTGTTTTGTGTTCAAACAATGTTCCAGTTAATAGAATCAAAATGCTGGAAAACAACTCTGAGAGGCCTCTCAAACTTCATTTGCTTCCCAGCCCAAAAACATTTATACTGTAAGGCAATACAAAGGTCATGCATTTTTTTTAGGGAGACTTTTTTTTTAAAGTTACAGGAAAATTACTGAGATTATCACTTAACAAAAATTTTCAAAAGTCAAAGGAAGACCTGAACTACTTTGGTTTCCTGCAGAACTGTAGACAGTGACAGGTATACATGGACCTAAGAGAGATTTCCAGCAGGGGACCCACACAACACATTGTATCTGGTAATAGTTCCTGGCTAATGTGGAGGTTTAAATGAGATGTTCCCAACTATCAAGGTGACACTGTTTGGGTAGGTTTAGGAGGTGTGGCCTTGTAAGAAGAAGTATGTGACTTGTGACTATGGACAATGGGTTTTGGGGAATTTAAATTTAAATAATTTAAAGAACCATTTCTGGTTCACTCTCTTCTTATGCTGGTGGTTCAAGATGTGAGCCCACAGGTTCCTGCAGCCACACCTTCACCCTGCCACTATCGAGTCTAACTTTTTGGGGCCATAAGTCCAAATAAATGCTTTCTTCTATAAACTGCTTTGCTCAGGATGTTTTATCACAGCAACAGAAAAGTAAATACAGGAACACACACACAGAGAGCAGTGTAATTAGTGGGATAAAAATAGTTAAGAGAAATGGCTGGAAGTTGCTAGAGAAGGGGAAACTGTAAGCAGAATATATTGTACAAAAATCTATTTTCAATAATAATAATAAAAACCGTAAAAGCTTTATTCCATTCCTTAGTTCTCACAGCTACAGGATGGTGATATAACCTAGGCTCAGACACGCTGGAGGCTCCTTCCTGTAACTCTGGGAATGCTTCCGAGATCAGCATAGATGTCTGTGTCTAAACTGTCCCTCATATTCCCAGCCACTGGCTGCCTAGGTGCCAACCCTCAGCATCATTTCCGGTGCTATTAGAGTCCCTTTCAGAAAGCTCTTATGTCGTATACTTCAGATGTTTTATCTATTATTTTCCTGTCGCAGATTCTAAGCTTTATGTATCAAGGTCTTTGACTCATGCTGTGTGTGTGTGTGTGTGTGTGTGTGTGTGTGTGTGTGTGTGTGTGTGTGTTTGAACAGGGAGAACAATGAAGATCTGGTTTTATTCTACATTAGGAGACACAGTTGTGCCAGGACCATTTGTTATATAGGTGGCCTTTTCACTAATGTGTAGGTCATAGCTTTTGTGAGATGTGAGAAGGTTAAAACTAAAGGTTTGCTTCTAGAACCTCTATTAGAGTCTATCAGTCTCTGGGCCAGTTCTTTGTGAAGGCAGTGGGCTGCTTTTGTCATTGCTGCTCTGTTACACAGCTTGAAGTCAAGGGTAGTGACACTACCAATATTGTTCTTTCTATTAAGGCTTGTTTTAACTACTTGTGACATTTTGTGCTTACATATGAATTTTAGGATTTTTTTTTCCTAGTTCCTTGAAGAATGTCATAAGGATTTTGCTGGGCTTTGTGCTGACCCTGTGGTGTTCAGTAAGGCTGCCATCCTCACAATATAAGGGCTGCCTATCCATGAGCATGGGGCGTCTTTCTATTTCCTGAGAATTGTTCCAGTGCTTTCTTCAGTGTCATAAAGCTTATACTGTACAGGTCTTCCACCTCCTGGTTAAATGTATCCTGTATGTACATTTGCATGTGGAAATCAGAGGACATCTTCGGGTGGCTTTCCTAAGGTGCTACCTGTAACTTAAACTTTTCAAACCCTACTTTTAACCTCCCTTCCAGCCTGCCACCCACCAGAGATAGTGGGAAAGAAAGGTTTTTAGGATATGGAGAAAGTTCTTTGGGGTAAACCCCATCTGCATTGTCAGGAAATCAGCAGTTCAGTTCACAGGATCTGGCAGCAGCAGCTTGATCCACTTGCAAATACTTCATGAATATACCAGCAGTCCAGTTTGGTAGAATCCGGATAGCAAACGTGAATCGGTAGTGGTGGTACAACCTAGCAGAGACAGCCAGGCCTGAGCCAAATCAGCAGAAGTCAGCAGGAGTGTCTTTGCTGAGAGAGGCACAGCCAAGATTTCTTTCTCCTGGCGGCTCCTGGTCTCCTCTGCTTGCACATCCTCTTTCAGTTTATCCCTAGTTTTTTTTCCCAGTAAATGTGAAAAAATCATTTGCTCACTTTTGTTAATACCTCTGACTTCACTAATTGAAGAGTCCCTTGCTTTTTGATGTTTCTTACACTTTTTCTTTCCTTTTAATATTATTTTTTTATTAGATAGCATCTCATATAGCTGAATGTAATCTTAAATTTCTAATCCTCCAGCTTCTGTCTCCCAAGTGTTAGGATTATAGGAATGCACCACCGTATCCTGTTTTATGAGGTGCCAGGTAGAGCTTTGTGCATGCTAACCAAAAATACTCTGCTAAAATACACCCCCAGGTCTCTGCCTGTAGCCTGTGATCTCAGTATGCGGGGGCAGAGGCAGGGAGACTGCCATGAGTTCCAGGCTAGCCTGGCCTACAGTGTGAGACTCCATCTCAAGAAAAAATACAAACCAAAGCACAGCAAAGCATGCCCCCACCCACCCCAGCTATATGAACAAACGAACGAAAACCGAGAAAGACTACGTTCAATTTTACAGATTGTTTCCTGCGGCACACTCCAATACAGGGGTGCTGTTTCATTTCTAACTATGCATATGCCCCGCCCAGTCTATCTCAAAGACAAAAGAATATGGAAAATGCAAACGAGCCTTCCAAATCTGCATGGAATTTTACCTTGGATCTGTAATAGCAAGTGTTTTTGTACGTTGCGTCACTAAATAGTGATGAAGACACATCCAACCAAAAAGCAACCCTCACTGTGAGTCAGCAGGCTCCCAAAGAACCTGCTTCTAGATAACCTTTCATCTAGCTTCCCTTTGGCTTATTTTTAAAAAGGGGGAGGTTTCATTTATTAAAATTCCAAGGAGCCAATAGAAAAATATTTATATTAAAAAAAAATCCTTAAAGGGTGTTCCAGGCAGATAAATGCAGAATCAGGATTTACTTTTTGAAGGTGAGAAGAAACTCATGTCTATTAAATGTACTAAATGCAGACACTTTTCCTCAGGATAACCATGGTTTGAATGGTCACACTGCTTAAAAGGCCTAAGAGCTTCATCTGAAAGAAAGTATGTGGCCTAAATCAGCGATCACATGGGGACCTGCATTTGCTTTGAGAGGCCACACAGAGGAAAAGAGATAACAGGAAAATCCGAAGCTGGCCTGGTAGCTCAGGTCTGAAAGCCCGGCCCCTGGACTGCTAGTCCGAGAGAATTGCTGTGAGCAGAATGGTGGCAATCACAAAGAAGCCGTTTACCAAGGAAAGCAGTGGAGGGGGAGACGCCAAACACCATCTTCCCCCATCTGAGGTCAGGACTATTTCTTTCAAGTCACAGGAAGATTGTGGCTGGGTATAGTGGTGACCATTGCAATTTCTAGGCCAACCTCCACTTTGTCTTACGAGACCTATCTTTAAAAGCAAAAGAGAGGGCTGGAGAGATGCTCAAGGATACAGGGATGCAGCGGGTACTGCTTGCTCTTCCAGAGGATCTAAGTTCATTTCTCAGCACCCACATGAGGTGGCCCACAATCGCCTGTAATTCTAGCTCCACATGGGTCCTATGCCTCTGACATATAGCCTCATACAGAGACATGATGCATGCAGGGTTAAAACATGGAAATACATCTTAAAAATAGACAAAACAAAAGATTAAAGGGACAAACCCAGGAAGACATTCCCTGGAAAAGATAACACTGCATAGAGGCTGCCCTCGACTCACTGTATATGAAACAAGAGTGCTGTTAATGAAGGAACATACATTCAGGACATTTCTCAACGTGCCTTAGTCTCAGTTAAAGCCACATCCGTTACTAAACAGGAGGCAGTACCCCGCAGTGACTCTGCATTAATATCAGGGAGGAGGTGGTTCTTTCTGTTTTACTCTTTCAGGGCTACCGTGGACTCCACTGTTGATGGGCCACGCTGCTGCATCTACTAGGTTTCCCTGGTGCACCTCAACCAGGTTTTCCTTCTTTTTAAAACTGTATTATCTTGATGCCCTGGTTTGGGATGTCTCTCTATTGACCAAGTGCTTGTCTAGCATGCATGAAGTCCTGCATCCCCAGAACAGATGTGGAAATACACATACAATCTTATCACACAGGAGGTGGACCCAGAAGGATCAAAAGTCACAACTGTCCTCAGTTATGTAGGCATTTCTTTCTAATTACATTTTGCAGGAGATAGATGACACTCTGGAGACACAGTAAAACCCTGAGTGGTAGCCATTAGCAAAGAAGAACATGAGAGAGACTAAAGTTAGCTTTTGGAAGAACACGGGAGGGACCAAAATAAGCAAACATGCATACTGCTGACACTGAAGATTTTGTTCTGTTTTGGTTTTTGTGTGTGTCTCCATACATAGTCCTGGAGGGCCTGGAACTCACTGCATTGAACAGATTGGTCACGAACTTGAATCAATCCTTCTGCCTCTGCCCTTACATGTTTTTTTTTTATTTATTTTATGTATGTGAATACACTGTAGCTGTCTTCAGACACACCAGAATGAAGTCATCAGATCCCATTATAGATGGTTGTGAGCCGCCATGTGGTTGATGGGAATTGAACTCAGGACCTCTGGAAGAACAGTCAGTGCTCTTGACTGCTGAGCCATCTCTCCAGCTCCTCTTATATGTTTTATAAAAGTCAGGTGCATTATGATAGGGATGAGAAAAGTCCCCTTTACAAAAACAAAACTGTGTTTGTAGGCATACACAAGGGTGTGTAGTTAAAGTGCAATTTATAGGAGTTGGTTTTTTTCTTTTTCACCATGTGGTCTTGAAGATTGAACTCAGGTCAGGCTTGCTGGTAGATGCTCTTACCTGTTAAGCAATCCCATCAGCCCTGAAAGGCCCCTTTTAAAATGCCAAACAAGTGGGTACTTGCATACAATTGTGCAAAGATCCAGGTATTCATGGAAGATAGTAGGCCAAGGGATGGACACAGGGTAAGAGGTAGAAGAGAAGGTGTATGAATGGCATTAGGGCCAAGTAGCTTTGCCAGGCAAGGAGTTATGGGACCTCATAAAGTTGCAAAGCTTCTGTAGGGCAAAAGATACTGTCAATAAGACAAAAAGGCCACCAACAGATTGGGAAAGGATCTTTACCTATCCTAAATCAGATAGGGGACTAATATCCAATATATATAAAGAACTCAAGAAGGTGGACACTAGAAAATCAAATAACCCCATTAAAAAATGAGGCACAGAGCTAAACAAAGAATTCTCAACTGAGGAATACCAAATGGCTGAGAAGCACCTGAAAAAAATATTCAACATCCTTAATCATCAGGGAAATGCAAATCAAAACAACCCTGAGATTCCACCTCACACCAGTCAGAATGGCTAAGATCAAAAATTCAGGTGACTGCAGATGCTGGCGTGGATGTGGAAAGAGAGGAACACTACTCCATTGTTGGTGGGACTGCAAGCTTGTTCAACCACTCTGGAAATCAGTATGGCAGTTTCTCAGAAAATTGGACATAGTACTTCCAGAGGATCCTGCAATACCTCTCCTGGGCATATACCCAGAAGATGTTCCAACTGGTAATAAGGACACATGTTCCACTATGTTCATAGCAGCCTTATTTATAATAGCCAGAAGCTGGAAAGAATCCAGGTGTCCCTCAACAGAGGAATGGATACAGAAATTATGGTACATTTACACAATGGAGTACTACACAGCTATTAAAAACAATGAATTTATGAAATTTCTAGGCAAATGGATGGATCTGGAGGGTATCATCCTGAGTGAGGTAACTCAATCACAAAAGAACTCACATAACATGTACTCACTGATAAGTGGATATTAGCCCAGAAACCTAGATTACTCAAGATACAATTTGCTAAACACATGAAACTCAAGAAGAATGAAGATTAAAGGGTGGACACTTTGCCCCTTCCTAGAATTAGAAATAAAGCACACATTGAAGGAGTTACAGAGATCAAGTGTGGAGCTGAAACAAAAGGAGGGACCAAGCAGTGACTGCTGCAGCCGGGGATTCATCCCATAATCAGTCACCAAACACAGACACTATAGCATACGCCAGCAGGATATTGCTGAAAGGGCCCTGATATAGCTGTCTCGTGTGAGGCTATACCAGGGCCCTGATATAGCTGTCTCGTGTGAGGCTATACCAGTGCCTAGCAAACACAGAAGTGGATGCTCACAGTCAGCTATTAGATGGAACACAGGGTTCCCAAGGGAATTACTAGATGCTAGAGAAAGTACCCAAAGAGCTGAAGGGGTCTCCACCCCTATAGGTGGAAGAACAATATGAACTAACTAGTACCCCCAGAGCTCATGTCTCTAGCTGCATATGTAGCAGAAGATGACCTAACTGGCCATTATTGGGAAGAGAGGCCCCTTGGTCATGCAAACTTTGTATGCCCCAGTAAAGGGGAAAACCAGGGCCAAGATGTGGGAGTGGATGGGTAGGGGAGCAGGGTGGGGGATGTGGGAGGGTTTAGGGGACTTTCGGGATAACATTTGAAATGTAAATGAAGAAAATATGTAATAAAAAAGTGGGGAAAAAAAAGGAAAAAAAGAAAGACTCCAGTTAGTTGTGTGGTAGAATACATCCCCAAGCAAAAATGAGGTACTCAGCCCGCTGAAGATAAAATATCCAGAAAATAGTTTTACAGAGTTCAATATTTTAGTAGCCCCACTATCTTGATCAAATGATATCTTCAAACATCCAAGGAGAGAGGCCAAGGCAAACACACTCAAAGTCGCTAAATAAGGAGTAAAGGGAGCCACTGAAGAACCCCAGCCAACTTGCACTTAACCCTGTGCCAACACAGATGAAGCAGAATGTTCCTCAGTGTTGCTGCTCCTCTGAGGGAACCTTCCTCAGCCAGCAGGGTCAGGGCAGGAGGGAGCTGCGGAAACCTAACAGGCCCAGAGAGAGCCTAAAAGGAGGTTTTCCTCTCATGCATCCTGTGCCTTTTTTTTTCCAGCTGCTATTTTAAAAACTAAACATTACATTTGTGGTTGAATTCTTTTCCAGGCTTAAGAAAAGAAAATAATATGGTCATGAAAAAAGAAGGGTTTAGATGGAGTTAATGACCTTGCAAATGTAGACTCTTTTCTTCCTTGTTTTAAAAACAAAAGGGGGAAAAAGTGGTCAAAGAGCAGGGGAAGGCCTTTGTCCGGCTGGTGTCCTGGGGTGGGGGGACAGTGAGCCGAACAAACAGACCTTATCTCACCGGAAGCCCAGCGAGCGTCCCTCCCACCCCCCATGTCCCTGTCCTGGCTCCCCAAGTGGGCGAGCCCGAGGGACTTCTGCCTTGCTAAGCAATCATATGGACTTTTTATATTCCATTAATTGGTGTCTAAGAGGTGATTTTGCTTACTCTTAAACTTTATTAAAACTAGGCTATTTTCATAGTCTGAATAAGAAAAAGAAAGTTTTAATTAGAAATGTTTTAGTCTGTTTTATGTGATTGTAACAGAATACTTGAAGTCAACTAATTTATAAAAAAAAAAAAAAGAAAAAGAAATAAGGTAGGCAGGGTAGCCCTGACCATCCTGGATGACATGATGACTTTCTTTCTTTCTTTCTTTCTTTCTTTCTTTCTTTCTTTCTTTCTTTCTTTCTTTCTTTCAATTAACTTATCTATTATGTATACAGGGTTTTGCCTTCATGCCAGAATTGGGCATCAGATCCTATAGTATGAATGGTTATGAGCCAACCTGTGGATGTTGGGAATTGAACTCAGGACCTCTGGAAGAGCAGCCAGTGCTCTTAACTGCTGAGCCATCTCTCCAGCCTGTGACCCTGTCTTTAAAAAGAAATGGGTGTATTGGCTTATGATTTTGGAGGTTGTAAAATGGCATCTGTGTGCGTTTTGTGCTCTCTTAGTGTGATAGGGCAGCACACAAAGAGAGCAGGTGTGCCGGGCATGGTGGCGCACGCCTTTAATCCCAGCACTCAGGAGGCAGAAGCAGGTGGATTTCTGAGTTCGAGGCCAGCCTGGTCTACAAAGGGAGTTCCAGGACAACCAGGGCTATACAGAGAAACCCTGTCTTGAAAAACCAAAAGAGAGAGAGAGAGAGAGAGAGAGAGAGAGAGAGAGAGAGAGAGAGAGAGAGAGCGCAGGTGTGGATGAGAGATTAGGTTCCTTTCTCATCTTATGATACTACTCTTTCCATCCTGAGAATCCTGTGTCCATGACCTAATCTAACCCCAGGTACATCCCTACCTCGCAGTCCTGTGAAAATAGGAAACTGAAGATCCTTTACCACACAGTAGCATTGGGGAGACACATCCCAACCGCTACAGAAAGCCAAGAGTTTCCTTGTGGCTTCGAAAACAGTCTTACTGCATTGCTGGTCCAGAGAATACTTTGCTTTGGTGGTAGAGGGCACAGGAAGCCCTTTCCCCATTCCAAACCCTGCTGTCATCACACAGCACGTTGCTACAGGCTCCTGCTTTCAGATAGCCCATCCCAGAGGTGAAGATCAACCTGAACAGAGGGGCACCAGGTAGACAAAAGATTCTTGAACTTCATTAGGAAATTAGTCAAGATAGCCAGGAACAGAGATATGGCTGTAATCTTAGAACTCCGGAGGTTGGGGCAGGAAGAGCTCAGCCAGGGCTGCAGAGTGAGCCTGTCTCAATACCCAGAAGAAGAAACATTTACTTAAGGTGGAGCATAACAGGCACCAAGAGGTGTGTCTCCTTTACCAGCAACAGTGTGTCATAGATAATGGTGTCCTTCCACAGAACTGGAAGACAGAGAAGGCTTCAGGAAATCAGCTACACTCTTTTCTTTTTCTCTTTCTATCTTCTTCTCTTCTCTTCTCTTCTCTTCTCTTCTCTTCTCTTCTCTTCTCTTCTCTTTTCTTTTCTTTTCTTTTCTTTTCTTTTCTTTCTGTTCCATTTTGTTTTGTTTTTCCGTAACAGGGTTTCTCTGTGTAGCCCTGGCTGTCCTGGAACTCACTCTGTACACCAGGCTGGCCTACAACTCAGAGATCCTCCTGCCTCTTCCTCCCAAGTTCTAGAATTAAAGGCATGCACCACTACTACCCAGCAATCTGCTACATTTTAAGCTTCCCAGTGTGGTGCTGTTCAGCACCATGACAGTTTTCTATAACTGCTCTAACAAATCATCATAAATATGGCTGGAAAAAAAAAACCAGAGAGCTGTTCTTACAGAGTTAGGGGGGGTGTGCAGAAGTCACAACACTGTATCTTCTCTGAAATGAAAGTGTTGGTGAAACTGTGTTCCCTACAAATACTTGAGAAGTGAAGCTGTTCCTCCCTACTTTCAGTTTCAGACAGCTGCTGACACTGTAGTTTGTGGCCATTTATTTACTTATTGAAGCAAAGGCTGATGTCGGCCAGGCTGGTCTTAAAGTCCTGATCTTCCTACCTCTGCTTCACAGGCGTTGGGATAGCGAGCGTGCAGCCCCACGTCCTGCTGTCATTTCCAGTATGAACCCAAGTTCAGGTCCCTAGCTCAGCACAAAGCCAGGGTGTGGCTGAGTAATTCCTTCACTGAGGAAGGTGGGGCCAGCAAGCCTAGCCAAATCCCGTCAAGCTCCAGGTCCAGTGAATAACTCTGTCAGGGGATAAGACAGAAAATGATCGAGCAGGATGCCTCATGACCTCCTATGGCCTCCAAAGATGAACACCCCTATGAACATGTATATACAAATAATACAGAAAACAATAACAACAGCAGCAACATCAAAAACAGTACTGGTTTCTCAGTCATACCAAAAATATAATAAAGAGAACTCGAATGTTTTAATGCAATTAAGGAGAAATCGGGCTGGAGAGACGAGTCAGCAGTTTACAGTCCGTGCCTCTCTTGAGGTCCTGGGCTTGATTCCAAGAACCAACATGATGTCTCACAACCATCTATACCTCCAGTTTCAGGGTGTCCGACACCTTCTTCCGACCTCCTCAGGAACCAGGCATGCACATGGTGCACATACATACGTGCAGGCCAAACATGCGTACATACAGACTAAGCAAATCTAAAAAGACAAAAAAAGGAGAAAGCATCAACTTCTCCATTTTAGAGACTATGTATAAAATGTGTAGCTGTCCAAATGGCTGAGTCTAGATTTTTAAATTTCTAAAATGATGCCTATGTGGGTGAGGGGCAGTGTATGCACATCAGTGCAGGTCCCCATGGAGGCCAGAAGAGAAGTTTGAATCCCCTGGGGCCAGAGTCACAGGTGCTTGTGGGCTGCTGGTGTGGGTGCTGGAACAGACGGAGCTCAGGTCCTCAGGGTCCTTAGTTGCTGAGCCCTCTCTTCCCCAGCCCCAGAACAGCTAATGCTAGCAGGTTTTTTGTTTCTGATTTTGTTTTTGCTTTTAGTAGCTACTCATTGGTCAAAATACCATAGGTATATGTATTAATTGCTTTTCTCAGGCAATGACAAAAAAAAAAAAAAATACCTGTCACAAAACCCAGGGAAGGTGGAACTTATTTGGCTCAGCCTCAGGATCTCGAGGCAGCTCCTGGATAGGCAGTTGGGAAGCAGAGAGCCAAGAAAGCTGGCACTCAATTTACTTCCTCCTTCATTCAGTCCAACCCCTAGCCTGTGCTGTCATGTTTAGGGTGGGTCATTCCGAATTGCTCAATCCAACCTAGAGTCTCCCTCTCGGACAGACCTGGAGGTGTGATTCTAGAACCCTAGATGATCCTAGATCCTGTCAACTTACCCATCGATACCAAATACCACATCTATTAATTCGTTTAATTTTCATATGATTCCCAGTGAATTGGTGACCGTTATCCTCTCCATTCAACAGATATCCAGGTACTCATTAATCTCTTTGCTGGTGACTAGCAGAGCTAGAATTTCAGTGCAGCAAGGTGATTTCAGAATGCTCTTATATATTATTCTAGGTTACCTCCTGTTGCTTTCTATTCTTTTTGATTAAAAAAAAATGAGTGGCTGTTCAAGATGAAGAAATAAACAAACAGTGCTTCTTTCTTGCTGGGAGACACCAGCTCCAGGTTTTGTGATTTAAAGCAACAGTTGCTTTTTTTTTGATTCACACGCCTTTAACCTGGGCAGGGCTCAGCTAGCATCCCCCACAGCACAACCCTCACGGCAGGGGAAGGCAGGGAAGTGGCAAGTGAATTGGTATTGGCCACCTTCTGGGCTCAGCCAGAGGGTCATTCCCCACAGCGTGGTGGTGACTCACTTCCAAGAGGCCACCTTGGAGAATACACAGTATCACTTCTTCCACAATCCCCAAATCAGCCAAAATGAAGCAGCAAACGGTTGTCACCTCTCAGGGAGGACTGTGTGTACTGGCTTGGCTGTCACCTCTCAGGGAGGACTGTGTGTGCTGGCTTGGCTGTCGCAAGTTGAGAATGTATGCTGAGTCACAGACACCTTTATGCATGCAAGGACTTGGTTGCAAGTGAGATATGAAGTAGGAAAATGTAATCACTAGGCTAAAGGAGGTGGGGGGAGGCTACCACAGCTGATGTAGGTCAGTGATAGAGCACCTGCATTAGCACATGTAAGGCTCCCAGGGTCAGTCCCCACATCCACCACATCCCCTCCCCCCTGCAAAAAAAATTTAAACTTTCAAAAGAATTTAAAATTTTAACATAGTATTTGGGTTGGCAGAAGGTGCCTTATAAATTGGTTTATGGTGCAGAAAACTGAGAGTAGGAACCTTTGGAAGAACACAAAGATAGAAACGTTGAACAGCAGGACAGTAAGCACAATGGTTTTGCATAATTTAGTAATTATATAGATAGGAAAAATGACAACCAGGCTTGTGCACACCTTTAGTCTCAACAATTGGGAGGCAAAAAGAAGCAGGTGGATCTCTGAGTTCGAGGCTGGCCTGGTCTACAAAGTGAGTTCTAGGACAGCCGGGGTTACACAGACCCTATGAACCTTATGCACACATAAGGTCCTGAAGTCAGCATTGTCTTCTGAAACAAGGTCTTTCTATGTAGACTTACCTGGCCTGGTACTTACTATGTAAGCTAATCTGGCCTTGAATTTGCCTAAGTCCAAAGCCTCCTATACACAGCATTACAAGCATGTACCACCATACCTGGCTTCCTGTGTTCTTTTTCTCTCATGCACTAACTTAAGTGTACAGTACTACTTAGAAATTTTAATATATTACATGAATTAAATACACCGCAAGTTATAATTATCGCAAATGCATGATATTAAAAAGGACTTAGAAGACATAGAGTCACTCTGTTTTATCACAGTTAAGCTAGGGTATAACGCGTATAAAGCATGCCGTGGGCTGGCACACCGTGTGGGCTGGCTCGCCGGCACATACCTGCAATCCCACTTGAGCGTGGCAGAGAGGAGACTCAGGAGTCCTAGGTCATTCCTGGCTGCAGAGAGTTTGAAACCAGTCTAGGTTACGTTTGAGACTCTGTCTCGAAGACAAAACAAAGACATAAGTTAAGTATTCTCTTAAGAATATTCTTCTGGCCTGTCAGAATTTAGACTTATCAGGTTACAAAGGAGAAAATTTGTACTGTTGGCTTGAAAATAACTACACAGGCCATCAGCAGATCCAAATGTTAAAAAATTCAAGTATCAAAGCACATATAAGTAGATTGCAAACCCCGATTTAAAATCTATTATAAAATGTACCAACTGATGCAAACTGTTGGTAGGGCGGCCTTGTGCATTCAGGAAGCAGTACACAGAAGCTCTTTGCCATTCTGGAATATTCCAATGTTATAAGTGTAGAGGACTGGAAACAGCATCAGGAGAATCCTGTGGTTAGTCACTTTCTAAATGGAGGAAAACACGTTTCCCTGGACACTTGTTCAGAGACACAGAGACCTTCTCCATGTCCTGATTGTTGCTGGGGTGTTAGCCTCTCCTACCTCTGCAAAAATTAGCTTCTGGGAAGGATGTTGAGAGAAAGGGAAGCGAGAAAGCTTAAATGTCACTATACTCTGTGTCCCCCTCCCCACAAGGGCCACCACAGATAAGCATGTAGATGGCGCATCTGTGGTAACAAAGCATCTTGGAGGTGACAGATGAGGATCAAGGGAGAAGGTTCTAGAAAGGTTTCGTTGTTCCGTCTGACCCCAAGTCTCAGAATTGTGGTCAGTGATCAGGCATCCGGATGAGAACAGATGCTGACCACACGTGAAGAAAGGGAGCCTTTCGCACTGTTGGTGGAGAGTCAAACAGTGCAGCCATTAAGGAAATCAGTCTGAAAGATTCTCAAAAAAACTGAACCAGAACTGCCATGTGACCCAGCTGCATCGCTCCCAAGCGTATACCCCAAAGGACTTTATATCCCACTGCAGAGACAATTTCGAGTCCATGTTCAGTCACTCTAGTCGTAAGAGCTTGGAAACAGACAATCTAGATGTCCATCAACAGAAGAATGGATAAGGAAAACGGGGTACATATATACTCTGCTGTGAAGAAAAATGAAACCATGAAATTTGCAGGTAAATGGTCAGAGCGAGGAGAAATTCTACTGAATTTAGGTCACCTAGAAAGACACAGTATGTTCTCTCGCATGTGGGCTCTAACTCTGAGTATTTTTGTTTTGTATATTTAACCTGGAGGGCACACTTGGAAGCCAGGTACTTAGAAACAGGTCACCGAGGGTTGGGGCGGGGGTTGCTTATTAAATAAGAGGAGGCAGTAAAGCAAGAATAGAGAGGGGGATATGGGGTGGGGGGGGAGATTCAAACATGGAGGGGGATGATGGAGGGAAAATAAACAGTGGGAGAGAAGATGGGGGAACGAGAGGCTGGGGGGTTCAGCTAAAGTGAAGAGTGCAGGATAAAGTTGTGTGTTAACATGGTCTTCCAAAGAGGGCAGGCAATGTAATCAAAGAGTATAGAACACAGGTGCATGGAGGGAGAAGGGGAGAATCATTCAGAATTAAAGGTTTAAATGGGGATGGAAGATTAGGGAGAAGATAGGGTAGGGGTAGCTTAGTCTAAAGTAAGGATATACGGAGACGCCTAATTTTATACCATTTTGTATAATACTTGTAAACATATTTTACACACACACACACACACACACACACACACACACACATGAGATTAAGTAGAAGTGATTTGCAAGGGTGGACAATGATGCCTTGAAGAATTGAGTTATTAAGTGAAAAACCTCAATACTGGATATTTCTTTATGAATTGTTAGTCAGGAAGACCCCAAAGGCATCCAGAACAACACAGGCTATTGCCATCCGGAACAGCACAGGCTATTGCCATCCGGAACAGCACAGGCTATTGCCATCCGGAACAGCACAGGCTGTTGCCATCCGGAACAGCACAGGCTGTTGCCATCCGGAACAGCACAGGCTGTTGCCATCCGGAACAGCACAGGCTGTTGCCATCCGGAACAGCACAGGCTGTTGCCATCCGGAACAGCACAGGCTGTTGCCATCCGGAACAGCACAGGCTGTTGCTATCTGGAATAGCACAGGCTATTGCCACTGCTCTTGGTTGCCCACTAGATGGTCAGAGTCTATTGCTGAAGACACCACACACCTTTGAGGCAGAACATAAAGAAGTCAGTCTTGAACTGACCAGAAAACTCCCTCTTTGCTGGCTAGTTTACACAGTCCCAGAAAGTTGTCTGCAGGCTGCTGCAACAGAGAAAACATCCATAGGCTTAGCCAGCACTAGACAGTACATGCTACAATACTAACCTTCCCGGAAAGACATGCCCATGGTGTAATGCTGGCACCACAGTTATAGGGGTAACCAACTGCTTCCTGATTGGTTATGATGACCATTCCACAGGAGGGATTTATGCTTGGGACTGTAAACACAGTAGAATGCCATGACTAGACGTTCCTAGGGGTCACATGCTGTTGTTTGGCTAAATTGTCATGCTACCAAAATGCATTCTAGACCATTCTTTATTTATAAATAGTGGGGGGGTGTGTACACGCATGTCTGTGTTTCTGTATGTGTGTTTATATGCACACAGTATTGAGAGAACAATTTACAGGAGCCAGTGCTCTCCTTTCACAATGTGGGTCCTGGAGACAGAATTCAGGTCATCAGGCTTGGTGGCAAGTGTCTTACCCCACTGAACAATATCACCATCCCCAAAGTGCTTTCTAAATAATTGTGTTTATGTCCATAGATTTGTGCTGCTTTTGATTTTAATCAGAGAAGCTTCCTTTTGCTCTGTGCACTGGTTGACACAGAGACTCGTAAACTGATCAGAGTACAGTGCATTTGTAACTGTGGTGCTCAGCTGTGGCTGGGCCCTCTTTTCCAACCTCCTCTCATTCAAGGCTCAGGAAACCGCATAAGAAGAGACAGAAAGGATGTCACAGCTGGCTGGGTGGGCAGGAGAGCTGTGAAGTGCTGATTTTGGAATATGACACAGCTTTTGAACAAATCCGCCACGGCACCTGCAAGATATCAGGCCAATCAATGTCCCAGCCGCTGAAGAACCACTGAAGAGCCCTCCCCTGGGAGAGGACCGGAAGGAGCTATGGGCAGTTGTTGGCAGCTGATCGAGGGAGAGCCAATTTCCTTTGGGGAAGTGGTCGTTGGTAGGTTTCATGTGCCCCCCCGTGGATGGTCTCATCCCCCTGTGTGTATGAACAGTTCTATTCAGAAGTTAGATTTCAAAGCACAAGAGGACATGACTTGGGAGAGAAACAGGTTGGAGGGTTACTATAAAAAGTTGGAGGGAGGTAGTGTGGGTGGGTATGATAACAATATGCTATATAAGTCAATGGTGGCACAAGCTTTCCATCTCAGTATTCAGGAAGCAGAGACAGGTGGATCTCTGTGAGTTCGAGGCCAACCTGGTCTACAGAGTATATTCTAGGACAGCCAAGGTGACACAAAGAAACCTTGTCTCAAAAACCAAACAAACAAACAAAAAGAGAGAAAGAGAAAGAAAATAGAAAGGGATCTATTTTAAAATAAAAGCTGTCCATCAATATTCATAAAAATATACTACATATAATGAATAAATGTTGATAAGAATTAAAAAAATATTTCTTAGGAGGATATTAATGAAAAAAATGTAACTGGGCCCATAGCGTGATTGCAGCTGCTTTGAAAGCTGAACCAGGAAGGTTGCAAGTTGAAAGCCTGCCTGGGCTACAGAAAAAAGATTGTGGGCTTTTGTTCCAGGCAATATTGAACTGGCTCAGTGAGAGGAACAACGGGCTGCACTTCTGGGTGTCTCTGCTCTGATCCAGCCTCAAGGGACCTAGGCAAGGTCTGCACATCACAGTCAGCATGACTGCAGAATGCAGTGATGCAAAACTGCGAGGACAGGCAGCCGCTGAAGAGCCACAGGCTTTGAAGGACCCCAACACCCAAGAAATGTAAGAATAAGGGTCCCAGGAAACTGCGAAGAGTCCCAGCTCACTGTGATTAAACTCAGAAACAGAAAAGGATAGTGCAGTCCCAATTACAGGCAAGTCTTCTTGTTGTTTTTAAAGAATTATGGAGAAATTAAATGCAATTTATGATCACCAAAATAATCAGCCTCTTAGATGATGCAGATTGCAAAGTTAAAGGGTAGACTAGCCTCTGCTGGACACGACCGTGGGTAGCCGCATTGTCGAGTCCAGCAGCCAGGGGTGGCAAAGGAATACTTTGCTTTTCTACATATCACAGGCTCTAATGTAGCCCAGGTTGACCTCGAGCTCACAGTATAACCGTGTCTAATCTTGAACTCCTGCCCCTCTTGCCTCTACCTCCCAAATGCTGGGATCTCAGACGTGTGGCCCTTGAGCTCAGTGGTGATTTTGTTTTGTTTTTAAAGAATACACATTTACATATGTGAGCTCCTAACACTGCGTAGAGATGTGAGCTTGAAAAGTCAATTTTGTTATTCGGATTCTGTTTAGTCTTCTTTAGGCTCAGCTCTAACTCACAGCTGATCCCCTGACTCAGCCTTCCCAGTACTCTACTGCAGGCGTACCACACTTGGCATAGATTTGTCCTCCTTTACTTTGCTTTTCTCTATGAGGGAAACTTCAAAGACAACTCTGGGAAGATATTAATTTATATACATAATTATGGGACTTATTATCATAATACTCCTCAGCAATGTAGTTTTCAAAGGAAGACACTTTCTTCTCAAACACACCACCGCTGCCTTACTGTTGACTAAGACTTCTGCTTGTCTTGCACAATGGGATCTTGGCATCTATTAGCTGGTTTAGAGTGATTCAACAACTTTCTCCTGCCTATTGCACAACGGCAGTACAGAGCAAGCTGAGTCAGTTGGACAAATAGCAACAGGTCTTAAATTCAGTGAACTACTGTAGTATTAGTGGCCCTCAAACTGCATACTTAGGGGACTATACAATTAGTAGTTAGCTATAATGAGACGACACTAATTGCCTATGTGTCAGAGTTCAGGGAAGTGGGAAGGCAAAGGTTGCACCATTTCCCACACTTGTCATCCCCCAGCAAAACTGAAATATTCCACAGTTCCTAACTTCCTGCAGTTCTCCTGGACTTCCAGCTCAAGTGGGCCCTAGCTGGCCTCGTGTAATACTGATTGGTTACTGTTTTCCTCTAGATACTGCAAAGAGATTCCCATGTATTAATCGAGATCACTTATCTGCAAGACATGCAGTCAAAATAAGTATCAATTCTCACTTTACAGGTGAAAAAAACAATGTAAGACGAGGAAAGCCCAGGGATGCATGTGGCAGAGTTTGCTATGACCCAGGCAGTACGAGTTTGTGCTCGGAATGGTCCAGACACTGGAGACTGGTTTGGATTATAGACGGCCACTCTGAAGTGTGCGATAGAACTCAACACGAGTACTGGCATTTCAAAACACCTTGAGAAACATACCGATCCTACTCCAATGGTTTGCTGCTCTTTCTCTTGTGATCATTTCTTCCTTTACCCCTGTGAACTCACAGCTATGGTGGCCACCGACACAGACCAGGAAGGTCTCTGGTGCTGAGCACTATGCGCATGTGCAAGAGGAACCTAGAGATACCAGAGAGAGGCACATGTACGGTGAGCTTTTGACTTTTACAGTAAAATATGGGAAGTCCAACTCCATTGTTCTACTGAAGTGACAGTTTTCACATTATATCTATTCTTGCTTTTGCTTTTGTCAAGATTTTAACTGAAAGATGTGTCTACACTATGTTAGCGACTGGCTGTATTTTTACAGTTTGTAAAAGCACTATATGCCTGCTGTAACGAAAGGTAAAAGTGAGGGCTCAGGATGCGATAGTGCTTGCGGCTCTGGTCAAAGCTCCGAGTGCTGTTTCCAGCCTTCATGTTGTGTAACTCACAGTCTCTAGGGGGATCCAATGCTTCTGGCCTCCCACGAGCCCTTGTACACACATGCACACAGACAGACACACATAAACGCACCAAATAATCTCTAAAATAAATGGAAGAGTAAAAATGTATGTGGACTGATAGCATTTTACTTAAGTCAGAAATTTAAAGGTAAATAAGAGTCCATGAATCACTGAAGGAAAATGTGATCATTTTAAGCAAGAATCTCAGGAATCAAAGGACCCGAGGCATAAAATACTATCTATAGTGGTAAAGGAAAAATCCATACACTATATATAAAACTTTGTCATAAAAGTGGACTATGCATAACTAACAATTTAACAGAAGAGGGAAAGAATAGCATTTGTAACAAATAGCTCTTTAAAACACTTTGCAAAGGGCTAACTCAAGTCAGTAAGAAAACTGAGACTAAGTGGAAGCTTGGCAAAGGACATAAATACAGAAAAGCACATCCAGATGTTCTTAATTTAATAAAAAATACTGGTTTGGAGAGATTTCTCGGTGGTTAAGCGCACTTGTTGCACAACCATGAGGCCCCGGGAGTTCAGATCCCAGCACCCATGAAACTAACGAGGTTGCTCTCTAGCGCTCCTGAAACCCTCAGCAGTGTGGGGCCTGAGACGGGAGCCTCGGAGGCTGACTGCCTGTCAGCACAGGAGAAAAACTGAAAAACAAAACCAAATAAACAACAAAATCCACAGGTTGCAGGTTCAGGAAGAGACCAAGCGTCCCGTCCCAGAAACCAAGTTGGATCTCTGGGATATGATGCTCACACCAATCCTAAGCCCAAATGACCTCTGTACAGCCAAAAAAATATCCTAAACCAATACGTGTAATAGACATTTACCCCAGGACAATCTCACCATATATATCTCTCTTCAGGTTGCTCTCCTCACTAAATAGTACATGAATATCTTTTTTAAAGTAAGTGCTGGTTGCTTTGGGTTTTTTTGTTTTGTTTTTGATACACGTTTTGTTTTCTATGTTGCCCAGGCTGGCTTTGAACTCTTGGACCCCAGTAATCTTCCTGCCTCAGCCACTGCAACTGTGGACATACATCTCTAAGCCCAGCTAAACAAGCCCGTTAGCTTTGCTTTGTTATTTGAGTGCTGGACAGTACTTTGTAGAAGTTCAGAGTGCGTTCCTTCCCCTGAAGGTTGTTTGCAGTTTCCCCTGTTACAAGTTGGCCCAGTAGCATAAATATTTGTGTGTCTGTAATAATTTATGTTTAGGACTAATTCTTGGTGTAATTCCTCAGTTAAGTGCTCTGAGAAACAGAGTATACGGTACATGTACCATATGCTAACAAGGTAGTGGTAAGTGTCTACATTTCCAGCAGTTAAGAGCAGAGGAACAAGCAACGAGTGGACTGTAGAATGAGTTTCTGGCTGGCTTGTGGTGAAGCCATGGTTGGAGAACACTCTGGAGGAAGCCCCATCTTGTGACTGAGGAGCAACAGAGGGAGTCTAATGGTTTGGAGTCCAAATGTTCCTTTCAAGGTTATTCTTCCAGTGATCTAACTTTCTTCCACAAGTTCCCATCTCTTAAAGGTCCTAATGTTTTCCAATAGTGCCACAGGCTGGTGACAGAACCTTTAATACACAGACCTGGGTGACACTTACAAAGGCCACAGCAATACCTTTTTTGTTATTGACTCTGAAGGAGCTCAAACCTTGAGCTCTGAGGCTGTGAACAGGCATTCTACCACTGAACCACATGCCCAGCAATACTTTTAAAATTAAAACAAAAAACAAACAGACAAACAAACAAACAAAAAACTATAGCCAGATGTAGTGATGTATGTCTTTAATTTCAGCACTGGGGAGGCAGAGGCAGAGGGAGGCAGATCTCTGTAAGTTCTAGGCCAGCTTGATTTATCTATTGAGTTCTAGGATAGACCCTGTCTCAATATATAGATTTAGATTTAGATGATCTAAATAGAAATCTTGTCACCTGTTACAAGATGAATGAAGCTTGAGGACATTACTCTAAGTGAAGCAAGCCAGTCAAGACAAGACAAAGCATGTATAATTCCACTTAAGGGAGCTGGGATAGCCACATTCGTAGAAACAGGAAGTAGAATGGCCGGCGGCCTTGGCTCACAAGAAGAGAAAATGGAGGGCTACTGATCTTTCAGTTTTGTTAGATGAAGTTCTGAAGGTCAGGCACTCTCACACAAAGTGACTGCATTAAACTTCTGAATTATACACTCAAAACCAGTTATGAACTGGGTGTGGCAGCTCATGCTTGCAATGTGAGCGTTTGAGGGGCCTGAGCAGGAGGACCGCCAGGAGTCCAAGCTGCACAGTGAGTTCTGAGCTAGCCTGGAAAACAGTAAGACCGGTTCTCACTCTACACACAACACCTTCCCCCAGATAACAGGAAACAGCGACAGGGCTGTGTGGGACTCTCAGAAACATGCAAAAGGAGCCTGTGTTTTCAGAATTCATGTCTCCTTTGTGCCGCGTAGGGAAGTATCTCTTCTGGAGCCCATTTCTCACCAAGGATTTTCTTGTGGAGATATCAGTTCACACTGTTTTCCTGTTTTTCTTTTAGATGGTTCGCCTTATTGTGAGACATGGTCTTCACGTGTTCTGCATACTAGTCCTTTATCAGATACATCTTTTGCAAATATTTTCTTCTGATCTGTAAGGTTTTTTTTTTCTCTCATTCTTTTAACAGGATCTTTTGCAAAGTGAAAGTTTGAAATTTTAACAGAATACAACTTTCCCACCTTTTCTTTCACTAACATCAGCAAATGCTTGAAAGAGGGTGCTAAATGGGAAGTCTCACTCTGCCCTTCAAGCCCTGTATGGTGGCTCAGACTTTGGGGAGCTGAGCGAGCAGGTTGCCCTGAGTCTGAGGCCATCCTGGGCAACAGAGTGAGTCCCAGGCTAGCATGGACTACAAAGGAAGACCCTGTCTCAAAACAAACAAAGAAGCCGGGGTGGTGGTGGTGCACGCCTTTAATCCCAGCACTCGGGAGGCAGAGGCAGGCAGATTTCTGAGTTCGAGGCCAGCCTGGTCTACAAAGTGAGTTCCAGGACAACCACGGATATACAGAGAAACCCTGTCTCGAAAAACCAAAAAAAAAAAAAAAAAAAAAAAAAAAAAAAAAAAAAAAAAAAAAAAAAAAAAAAAAAAAAAAAAAAAAAGAGAGAAAGAGAGGGAGGGAGGGAGAGAGAGAGAGAGAGAGAGAGAGAGAGAGAGAGAGAGAGAGAGAGAGAGATTTTCCATGGGAGAGCATTTGTCTAGCATGAACAAGGCTCTGGGTTGACTCCATCGCACTGAAAAAAGAAAAGGCACTAATTTCTAATAGACTAGCTTGCCTACTTTGGAACATAGTTCGGCCATTTCTTGCAAAGCTAAAAATACTCCTACTGTACTATTCAATAAGTATGCCTCTTTGTATTTGATCAGAAGAGTTAAAATAAAAATGTATCTACACAAGGAAATGTACATGTAAGTTTATGGCAATTGATAAAACTTGGAACAGTCAAATTTCCCTACTGCTTCTCAGTAGGGTGACTAATAAGCAAACGGCAGCACATCTATGCAATGGAATCTTACTCAGCACTAAGAGATAGCTACTGAGCATAATAAAACAGAGCAGAACAGACTCGGATTACTAAGAAAAGGAGACTAACATGGAAGTATCACCTCCCATGCTATTACAGTTAGATGACATCCCGAGGGGAGAGGAGGACAGGGACCCATAAACAATTCACTGCGCTCCAGGATCTTGACAGAAGGGATAATGAATAGATAGAGAACTCGGAGGGTGACGAATCCACTCTAGGTACAAAGTAATGGAGGATTCATATCACTGTTCATTTGTCAGAACATGTACAATGTACAGCACCAGCAAGCAAAACATCAACAGAACACGAAGCCTGGGTGGTGGCCACTTACTAAGGTTGATCATCCACTTACAGGGGCTCACGTGACACCACCACTGATTTAGACTAAGCTACTGCAGCAAGCTCCCAAACTTCCTTTGTTTAACTTAAAAAAAACAAAGCCATAACAATGTACCACTGTGACAGGGGCCGTGGGAATGGAGGAGTTGGTGTGTGGGTAGCCGGGGCATCTGGGAGATCTCAGTTTTGTTGGGTCAGCTTTACTGTAGACCTAAAACTGCTCTCTAAAAATGGCTATGATGGCCACAGTGTGTTTTTTGCAAGCCTTGGAACCTAGGGAAATGCAAATCAAAACCACATGGAGAGGCTGCGGAGATGGCTCAGCAGGACGGAGTCTTAACAACCCGAGGCCAAGCAAGACAAGTCAGACAGAAGCTACCAGTTATTGCCGGGTTACACTTACAAGAGGTCTGTCTCTAGGAAAGGCAACTCGGAGGCATTGTGTGATGGGGACAGTTTCGCATTTGAGAAGGCGAGCAAGCTCTGGGAATAGATGGTAGTGACCATCGCTCAACAATTCAGATAATTTTGTTGTCGTCATTTTTAGACAGGGTCTCACTATGAAGCTCTGGCTGTCACGAGGCTCAAAGTATAGACCAGGCTGGCCTTAAATTTACAGGCATCTGCCTGCCCCTGCCTCCTAAGTACACCACATCCAGTCCTATTTGGACAGTTTCAGGGCTGCTGAAGTGTGGAGTCTAATGTGGAGTCTTTTGTGCTTTGTGTATGTTTTTATATTTTGCTTTTTTGCTTATGTATATTCGCGTGTGCACGCGTGTGAGTAGGAGTACATCTGGAGGCCAGAGGTAAACCTAGTGTCTTCTTCCACAATGACTTCTCTACCATATTTTCTGCTTATTTATGTACTTTACACACACACACTCCGCATGCACGCATGCATGCACGCACGCACAGACAGTGCCAGGGCACTCATGTGATGGTTAAAAGACACCTTTCATAAGTGGGTTCTCTCCTTCCACCTTGTGGGTCTTGGGGATCATCCTCAGATGGTCAGGCTTTGAGGCAAATGGCTTTACCCTATCTAAAGGGCTTCTCCACCTTGTTTTTTGAGGCAGGATCTCTCACTGACTATGCTAGACTTACCAGCCAGAGCTCCCCTTTCTCTGGTTCCCCAGTGTTGTGGTTATAAGTGTATGATGCTGTGCCTGGCTTTTTCACATGGGTGTTGAAAATCAAACTTTGGTTCTCATGCTTGTACAGCCAGAACTTTACTAATTGAACTCCCCATAACCCCAGCATCTCTTATGTGTCCTATCATAACAAATTGATAAATAATAATAGTAATAGTAATAATAATAATACATAAAGAAGTCGCATACAGAATATACAAGAGCTCAATTGTAAGAAGTTCAAGGCTAGCCAGACTTACGTGGAGATTGGTGGAGTGAGAACAGCAGTTACCTTGGTAACAGAAAAGGAAACTGAAAAAGGAAAAACCTGGGTGTACACTTCAAAGAGTCTAAAGGGGGAATGTGCAGGTAATGTCTGCTTGGAACTACCGGATGTAGTTTTAGTTTGTAGAGCAGATAGAGGGAGAAGATGACCATGGAAGAAGGGAAGCCATGGCATATATAGGAGTGAGGGGTGGAGCACCAGCAGGGATGAGCAGAGTCATCCTTGGCTGGGTCGGTGACATCTCTTGCTGTGTGGACAAGAGGAAGAGAACAGAGGCTGGATGAGGACTAACCAGCCGAGGGAGTGGGAGGGAAGTGATCGTTCTCCAGTCGGCCCCCCATAACCCCAAGCTCAGTGTCACCAGGGTTCTGCAAGTGTCAGCTCTCTGATATGTTTCTCCCCTGAAAAGTGAGCCTCTGCTGCAAACTTCCCCCTAAAAACACGTCTGAAAATTTCCAGGTCTGAGCAGAGAGGTGTTTGCTCAAGGCCTCTGTGGTTTGTTCGAGATGCGGTGTTTTGCTTGCAATGCCTATGAATCTGGGAACAAGTCACCTGGGAAACATTTGCATTTTTAAAGTTTTCTCTGTGTCCTGAATATAAGAAAGGCAGCTGGGAAATAAGTGTACTTGAGCTAAAATTACATTGGAAATAAAGAGAGCGATCTGCTTTCTTTCTGAAAGTTCTAGCTCCACCCTCCCCTGCCTGTTTTCTTTTTCCAGATTAAATGAAAGCTCTTTGCATTCTGCAAGGAAAGCTGATTTCAGACTTAGATAGCTAAATTAAATATATTCACATGCATCTGATGTATCAACATTTTGTGAGTAGGAGGAAAATAATTGGAACAAATTTCCTTGTCTGTTCAGAACAGTGAAAATTGCATTATTGTTTGTCAGTCCATGATAAGATTTGGGACGAGTCTAGGATTTACTTGACTGAGGAACCAGGGCCGCTGCTGAAGGCCAGGCAGTTCTGCAGCTCCATCACGTACTCCGAGAAAGAGCTTCCTTCCTTCCCTTCCTCTCTTTGGTCCTCCATCCCTCCCTCTTCCCTTCTTTCTCCCCCCCTCTTCCTCCTTCTCTTTTTTTAATGCTTTTACCCTTTGTTTCTGTTTGTTTGAAACTGTCTCACTCCGTAGCTAGGCTGGCCTAGAACTCACTGTGTGGTCCAGACTAGTCTGGTACCCCTTGGCTTCAGCTTCCCAAATGCTGGGATTACATACATGAGACATTACACCAAGTTTAAAGGAGGCCCTTTCTAAAAGACAAAATTTTAAGTAGTGGAGAAATGGAAAACATAATTAATATTCAAAGAATGTATTAATAAATTAAAATGTCATAAATTCCATTTCATTTTATCAAATTAGCAAGTTTTGTAAAAAGAAGTGCTTAAGGATAAAGTATAATGAGGAATTTTATGGGTTACCTAGAGAGTAGTTTAATTTTTTTCAAAGTGAGATGTATTAATGTCTTATCAATGGTGTATCTTTTACATAATTGTGATAATATAGCATTTGCAATATGTTATATTCTTTCAGAATTTCATACAATGCATTTTGATAATATTCATCCTCCACCCACAACCTCTCCTTCCTTCCTTCCTTCCTTTCTTTCTTTCTTTCTTTCTTTCTTTCTTTCTTTCTTTCTTTCTTTCTTTCTTTCTTTCTTTCTTCCTGCCCCTTCCTTCCTTCCTTCCTTCCTTCCTTCCTTCCTTCCTTCCTTCCTTCCTTCCTTCCTTTTCTTTCCTTCCTTCTTTTTTTGTTTTAGGTGAGCTCATGGATGACTGACAGGTCCTCTCATGAAACAAAAGTGTGAAAAGCCGTAGAGTCTTCTGATACTGATCTCTGGCTTCCACAGGTACATGTGAAATTTATGACCCTCATTTATACACACATGTATTCCACATTTATATCTCCCACACACATGGGATTCTAATCTTAAGAATTTCAATTATGAGCTGGGCATGATGGTGCATGCCTTTGATCCCAGCACTCAGGAGGCAGAGGCAGGCAGATTTCTGAGTTTGAGGCCAGCCTGATCTACAGAGTGAGTTCCAAGACAGCCAGGGCTACACAGAGAAACCCTGTCTCAAAAAACTATATATATATAAAAGAATTTCAATTATGAGAGACACATATAATATTATAACTTTTATACCTGTTTAAGATATTAATGAAATAGATGGACAGATGGCTCAGAAGTTAAGAGTAACTCCTGCTCTTCTAGAGGACATGAGTTCAGTTTCCAGCACCCTCATCAGGTGGTTCACAACTGCAACCCCAGTCAGGAGATCCGATGCCTTCCTCTACCTGGGACAGGTACCCACACACTTGTACCATACATCATCAACAACATACAAAATAAATAAATAAACAAATCAATAAATCTTTTTAAAAATGCTCATGAAGATTTTTTTCTGTGATATGGAGAAAATGTTCCATGATTGCAAATGAGTCTGTATTATGTCTGTGTTAAAATATGTTCTATGTATGTATAGTAAAAGCTACCAAGTGTCACAATTTAAAGTAAATATATAGCTGGTAAGATTTTGGTGATTAAGCCGGGCGTGGTGGCGCATGCCTTTGATCCCAGCACTCGGGAGGCAGAGGTAGGCGGATTTCTGAGTTTGAGGCCAGCCTGGTCTACACAGTGAGTTCCAGGACAGCCAGGGCTACACAGGGAAACCCTGTCTCGAAAACAAACAAACAAACAAACAAACAAACAAAAAAAGATTTTGGTGATTAATTATTTTCCTTTCCTATAGTTTTGTTTTAATTTTTACAATGGATGACATTATTAACAACAAACAAACAAAGAAACAAAAAAACCTATGGAAAGATGGTTCAGTGTTAAGAGCAGTTCTGCCCAGTCTTGAGGACTGGAGTTTAGATTACAGTAGCCACACAACAAGCTGAACATCTCACATAAGCTTATATCCCCAGACCTAAGAGGGAAGAGACAGCTTATTACTGTAGCTTGCTGGTGTCCAGCATAGCTGAGAAAATACGAACCTCATAGATCTTTTAAAATAATGCCAATCCACTGTAAAAACATAAACAACACGAGAAAGGGAAAAAAATCACTTAAGACCCTGCCATCTAGATATTTACTTTAAATGTTGACCCTCACCTCAAAGGGATGATGGATGGAGAATGATGGACGAGGACACCCAACACCCTCTTCTGACCTCTGTTAATGTGAACAGTGAAGCGTGCCCGCGCCTATGTGAGCATAACAGAAGACACAGATACAACCACGCACATAAATGTTAAAAATTATAAAACTGAAAAACGCTTTCTGATAAAGGGAGAACGGCCCCCTTCAAAAACTGGGTATTTTTAAATAATGTTTACATCCCTGTCATCCCGGAAATGGGCCCAAACATCTGGCTCCAGTCAGCTGTCCACTCACGAGCTTCTGCTGTGGACCAGGACCCACAGAATACGGGAGCTGAGAGTTCAGTGGAAGGGAAGTCAGAGCTGCTTCAAAGCACCTCCCACTGGGAGGCACAGAGCTGGATTTCTCACAGCTCTGGAGGCTAAAGCGCAGATCAAGGTTTCCAGGCCAGTTTCTCCTGAGGCTCCTCCTCCCAGCTTGCGCACACTGGCCCATTTTCTTGTCATCTCTCGGTGTCAGTAGCCAAATGTCCTTATTTGTTTCTGTTTAATTTGAGACAGGATCTCATTCGGTAGTCTAGGCTAGCCTCAGATCCATGGTCCTCCAATCTCTGCCTGACTTGTCCTGGGTCCTTAAAGATACCAATCACAGTCTACCTTCATGACCCAATTTTAACTTAATTACCTCTGTAGAATGTTCAAATATGATCCTATTCTAAGACATCAGGAAATTCTAACTTTGGAATTTTAGGATACAGTAACTCAGCCCAGATTGTCTAGCCAAGTCTCAACTGCAGGAAGAGGAAGGTCTTGAGACACTGAGGGTTAGCCACGCCTCTGCTCTCAGCACCCCTGGTTGTTTCTAGAGAGGTGTTGTGTTTACTCTGCTTTGACACTCACTGATCTGTTTCCCTTCTCAGAGTGTGCTTGAGTGTTTGTAGCTCCTTATTTAACAGATGCACGGAGAATGAGCAAATTTTCATCTTGTTATATGTCAAGTATAACTGACATTTAATTTTTATCTTCAGGGTGTCAGAGAATGAATATTTATTCCTTGATGTCTGATATTACAAAGTCATTCATTATCTTCCAGGGAACAGATCGCGTGTGAATCGATACCTGCTGAGTTCCCAGATGAGAGTGCTATCTTTCAGCAGAAGGGCTTGGCTGCTTCTAAGTTCCTGGGGCTGTAAACAAATACGGTCTGGGGAATAAATTCTGCCCGGGATAATAACATGTCTGAGATAGATGTGTTTTCAATGATACTCAAAATTCAGAAGAGTTTTAAAAAGTATTTTGTTACATGCATTTATTTATGTAGTTTTATTTAATTATTTATTTTTTATTCATTTACTTATTTATTTATTGTGTCTGTATGTGTCCACATCCACGTATAGAGGTCAGAGGGCAGCTTGCACTGTTAATCCCAAGGACTGAACTCCGATCATCAGTCTTGAAAATAAAAAAGCCTTTCCCTACTGAGTCATTGTGCTAGGCCCAGAAGGACTTCTTTTGGGCTCTGGGGTTGAACCTAGAACCACATCCATATAAGGCACACATTCTAACACAGCTGTATGTATCTCTAGCCCCAGGAGAATGCCATCTTATGCGATCATACGCAGAGTTTCGATACATTCACTATCTGCTCCCTGTAAGCCTTTCATTCTAGGCTCAACTCCTTCATAGCCTGAGACAGACTAGAAACAAACTTAACAAAAATAAGACAGACTCCCAGGGCTGAATAGATCACAGTTGCAGAATGTTTTCAGATTGCGTTCATGTGTACAGCTTGTTCCCCTCCCATTCAAAGAAGAGATAGAATTTTTACATAATTACTTGAGATGCGATAGAAAGATCTGGTGATAAAAGGCCTGGGCTCTAGATGCAGCCTCACCAGCCCCATGGTGTGTTAGTTACTTACAATGGCTGCAAGGAAATCCCTGACAAAAGTAAGGGAAGGAAGGGAGGGAGGGAGGGAGGGAGGGAGGGAGGATTGGCCGACTTTGCCTCATGTTTAAGATACACTTTATCATGATGAAGACATCATGCTATCTAGAGCTTGATACACTGTTTCTGGTCACATTGTATCTGGTCTTGTGTCTACAGTCAGGAAGAGAAGAGAGATGAATGCTGATACCTGATTTATGTAATCCAGGACCCTAGCGGGAGGACTTGTACCCCCCACATTTTAGATGGGCTTTCCTACTTCAACTAACCCAATTTAGAAACTCCTTCACAGATTTGTCCAGAGCTTGTTTCCTAGGTCATTCTAGATCCTGTCCCTTGGACAATTGCCAGTGACCATGACAGAGGGTGAGAGTGTGCGCTCTAGGGACTCGGTTGTGCATTGACATGTGCAGTATTTGGGAGCTGCTGATTTAGACTTTGCAGCACTTTCTGTCTTTGACGGGCTTTCTGCCTGTTGCCCCCAGACTTAGCGTTCATCCATGATCATGGTCTAGTTTGAAGTTGCTACTGAGTGCTGATAATTTGGGGCTCTCTGTGGGTGAGATTCTGAGCGATTCTCTTTTCCATGACTACAAATTTAAACAGTGGGTAAGTTTGAGAGGATACTTGTGTTTTTCCATTAGCTCATAAATATTCCTATCCCTTGGACTCCTCTGAGAGCTGGGTAAGAAGTCTCTGTGGAAGAATCACTGTCACGATGTCATATGCTAGAGCCACCTAGGTCCTACTGGTGGCTGTCAGGCCCTTTGTATCGTTTGTTTCATCATCAAGGCCCCATCTGTGGTCCTTCCCAGTTTGCCGTCCTCTTACTCCTTTACTGTGTTAGGTCTCCTTTACTAAAAATGTCAACTTCAAACCTCTGGGGTCCTACAGTCTGGACTCCTCCTCTCCCTTGACCCTGGCTAATGTTTATCTTCTACCTGATATTTGTCTACCTTATAAATTACTGCTTGGAAAATGTGGGGTTTTATCCAAGTACCCTTCAAAAGCTCCCTAGATTGATAACCTGTCCTGTGCCTTGTGTTCCTTCTCTACTGCAGGTTGTCCTATTATTTTAGAATCTATGCTAAGCCTTGCTTGCAGTGATGCTTTTTATTATTCTCTCCCCTCCAGTTCCTCTCCTCTGCCTTATGCAGTAGCTTTAGTGGTTGTTTGTATGCTACAGTAAACCACATATAGGTGTTTCAATCTTCCTGTATCCCCAAGTAGCTTCCAATATTTCTTTTACTTTTTTCCTACTAGCCCATTGACTTAGATGTCACCCCAGTGATGTTGAAGATGGTTCCCACACCATGAACCTTTCCTCTTTGTGCTGTAGACAGGCTCTTTTAAAATGCTTTCCCATTTCGTTTGCACTTATTTTTTTGTGTTGATAAGCACCATTAGTCCTCAGCCATCTGGACCATGCCACATGCTTAGTAACTGCATCCTGAAAGACTGAACTGTATCCCTGGAGAGATGGCTCAGTGGTTAGGAGCACTAGTTGCTCTTCCGGGGAACCATGTTCAGTTTCTAGCACCTTGACTGCTGTGGGGATCTAATATCTTCTTCTGCATTGTGTGCATGTAGTGGACAGACACACATTCAGGGATTACACTCATCCACATATAAATAAAATAAATAAAAATTTAAAAAAGACTCAAGCAAAGCAGTTTACCTATGAAAACAGCAATGCCATTTTCCTTTGTCTCCTGAAAACACAGTTCTGAACTTGTGTTGTAAAGTTTAGACACTGGGGCCAAATGATGTGATTGGTAATCACAATGCTACCCTCTTTAAACTAATTATATCATATGTAAAAGCTCAGAAAGCTGTTACCAAGATTTTTATTTCTTTTTTTCAATTTTCAGCAGAGATGGCTCATTGGCTAAGAATGCACACAGCCCTTACTGTGGACCTCAGTTTGATTCTCAATGCCTACAACCTCTGGCTCACAGCTGCCCATAACTCTAGTTCTAGGGGATCCTATATCATTCTGACCTCCACGGGCATCTGCACACATTTGATACACCTAAACTTACACAGCTGCACACATACATATAAATATAAATGTTTTTTTTTAATCTTTAAAATCATTACATTTATTTGGTGGGTGTGTATGGACATGCATGTGCCACAGTCTGTATGTCACGGTCACAGGAGAACCTCTAGAAATTGAGTCTCTCTTTCTACCTTTGGGCATCCAGGGTCAACCTTGGGTCATCAAGGCAGGGCAGCAAGCCTTCCACCTGCTAAACTCCCTCACTGAGCCCCTGTGGTTCTTACAGCTGGGTAGATCACAGTTGGAAATGCCTTTAGATCGCATTCCTGTATACAGCGAATTCTGCATCTGTTCTAGGAAAGGGATAGAATTTCATGTAATCGTTTGGCATGTAATAAAAAGTGCTAATGATTAAGAGAGCCTGGGCTCTGGAGGCAGCTCCATCCTTCCCCATGTCTAGGAGTTGGCGACACAGTCTACAATAAGCTCTTAAGACATTAGCTAGTATTATTATTTAAAAGCATATTAAAGTGTTCCTGTTTAATTACACGTAGACCAGGAAAGTCACTCTTACTTTACTGCTGCCACGGACACTGGAGTACTGAGCAAAGGTCAGCGTTAGGCCTGTGTCTGTGGGTAGAGACCAAACTTTATCCATGTGACTATCTAGCAATGCCAGTATTGGGATTTTTTGTAATTTAATTTTAGTTATAACTTGAGGTGAAATCTACACAGCATAAAATTATCACTTAACCATGTCTGAGTGTTCCCTGGGCACCAAGAGACTTTCATTTTCAGAATGAAAACCCTGGACCATTAAATGGCTTTCGATTCCTTCCCAGCAAGCCCTGTGACCATCCCCCTCAGTGTGCTGTCTGTGACCTTGGCTGTGTAGACATCTGGTTCCCTGAGGTCGTCCAGCTTACGTGTCAGGGTCTCTGAACTTGCCTGTGGTCTAGGTTCTCCGCGTGTGTTGTAGTGCGAGACTCCATACATTTTGTTCCATAGTTTTAGCGGGTGTAAAACTTTTCTTTGCTGGGTGTGAAGGCACACGTCTATAGCTTCCCAGCACACAGGAGGCTGAGGTAGGAGAATCATGAAGTCTAGCCTAGATTACACACACACACACACACACACACACACACACACACACACACAGAGAGAGAGAGAGAGAGAGAGAGAGAGAAACATGTGCACGCCCACGCATGCATCAAACAAATAAAACATTTCCTTTTTATCAGTATATATTTAGAAGTTCTTGTTTTGTTTTCTATTTGTAACTATATAAAACTGGGCTCTGTCTTCATAAAGTTGCACAAGTCAGTTGATGCTTCAAATAATAATGGAAGAAAATAAAACCAACCAACTCTCCCCTCTCCACCCAAATAGCTAAGCCTGATACTAGAGTCCTGAAATCCTCACACTTGAGATGCAGAGGCAGGAGGATTACTGCAAGTTTGAGGCTAGCCTAGGCTACATCGTGAGTTCTAGGCCAGTCAGGGGTGCGTAGAGAATTATTAGAATGTGTGACTTTTTTCCCTCCAACTACCTATCACATGATTTTGTCCACTATATTTACCAACCATAAAAATAAAAGATTTGGGGGCTTCCTTGAGGACAAGCTGGCCAGTGTGCCCTGGCTCTGCCTGCTGCCTTCAAGCAGCAGCCATGTTGAATGGCAGATATTCTCACCTGTCACAATGTGACTTAAAGCCTTCAAAGTGCCTCTTTCCCAGTAATTGCTAAGATTATTAAATTGCAAGGCAGGCTGAGGAAGCTTCTGGTGTGTATTTTCATTTCAGACGGGGAGCTACTAATGAGAACGCCAGCGAGACAGCAGGGAAGCAAAGGGCTGAATCGCAGCTCTTGGCAGTTTAAATGCATTGTTAAAATGAAGAACTTGCTCGCAAGCCTGGGAAGTTCAGTGTGGATGCTCCCTTTTCTTTCAAGGGAAGGAAACTTTAAATTGGATTTTATTTTATTACTCAAGGTGGAAGAAACAGTTTTATCCTTATGATTTATACCAAGTGCCGGAGTAAGAAGAGATTGAGAGAATACGAAAGTTTGTAATTTAGGAAATTTGAATAGAATTTCCCCAAATTGTCTTTTGTTGTTCTAGCACTGACCTTTTGAAATTATTAAGTGAAAATATTAACAAAAACCTTCAAGAAAGAACATAAAGTCCCCTGGTTGCCGGGAACGAGTTTAGAGTTCATATGTGGTGATAGCCTGTCTTTTCTACCAAGGGCTGCTGAGTTCACCCAGCTCCTGTAATTAGGATTTTCTTGGCCTGTAAATAGAGTAGCCATATGTTCTAGATTTTTCTGGGGCAGTCCCAATTAAAATATTCCTTCCTGTTGTTAGACCATGTGTCAGACCATGTGTTCTGATTTTTTGTTTTTTTTTTTTTTTTATGTAAAATGTAGTCAGCTTTCCAAAAATTGTCAGATTGTCAGTATCTTCCTAATGACTATTTCCTTCAAGGTACCAATGAAACTCCCTATGTCCAGGTGGGGTCATTATCCTAACCACTATGTGAGACGCAGCTGATTGACGGTGTGTATCCATGGACCCCAATATAATTTTCTTTAGCCACCTCCACAGGCCTCATTTCTGCCACGCCCTTCTCTATCTGCTGTGTCAGCCCTGCACTGCACACGGTCTGTGTGCTTATTATTGTCTGTGTGCTATACTCCTCTCCTCAGCACACATTTATAGCAGGGAAATAGGCCTGAAATGCTAGCTACCCAGGAGGGAGGCTGAGGCAGGAGGATCACAAATTCAAGGTTTGCTTGGGCTATAGGGTGAGTTCAAAGATTGACTGAGCAGCTTACAGAGACTCTGTCTGAAAATAAAAGAGTAAAGAGGACCTGGGATAAAGGTTAGTGGTCCAGCCCTGCTAAGCATCTTCATGGCCCTGGGCTCAGTCCCTAGCACTCAAGAAGGGAATGGGGGCTGGAGAGATGGTTCATTGGCTAAGAGCACTTGCAGCCCTCACAGAGGACACACATTGGGTTCCCAGCACCCACATGATGGCTCATAACCACTTGGAACTCCAGGATCCAGTGCTGCTTTCTGGCTTCCAGGGGCACAAGGCGTGCACACGATGCATATGATGCAGGCAAAACAGTCATACACACAAGGTAGAATTAAATAAAAAAGAACACAATTTTTTTCTATAATGTCTTCTGAGCCTCATTTGATTCTGAAGTTATATATATGTATGAACATACACCCACCCACACACACATTATATATACATGTACATATATGTATATACCAGTTGATTGGAGTTTTTTTTAATCACTAGGAACAATGACATCTTTTAAACATGTCTACCAGAGTTGAAGACATAGCTCAGCAATTCAGAGCTCTTCCAAGATTCAGTTCCCAGCACTCATGTCAGACAGCTCGCAACTCCAGGGGATGCAGCACCCTCTTCTGGCATTTATGGGTATTGCACTCATATACACACACACACACACACACACACACACACACACACACACACACACCCCAGAGGTTAAAAGCCTAGCTCTTGGCTCCTGTAGTGGTTTGAATAAGTATGCTCACCCCCATAGATTCATATGTTTGAATGCTTAGCCACAGGGAGTGTCACTATTAGGAGGTGTCCTTGTTAGAGGAGGTGTGGCCTTGTTAGAGGAGGTGTGGCCTTGTTAGAGGAGGTGTGGCCTTGTTAGAGGAAGTATGTCACTCTGGAGGAGGGGCTTTGAGGTCTTAAACGCTCAAGCTATGTCCAGTGTGAAACAAATCCAGTCTTCTCCTGGTTGTCTTTGGATCAGAATGTAAAATTCTCAGCTCCTCCAGCACCAAGTCTGCCTGCACTTTGCCATGAAGGTAATGGACTAAACCTCTGAAACTAGAAGCCAGCCCCAATTAAGTTCTTTCCTTTGTAAGAGTTGCTTTGGTCATTGTGTCTCTTCATGGCAGTAACACTGAAACTAAGACAGCTCCTCATCTGTACTGAGAGAGAAAGCTGAGTCTTACGGTCGTGCCATAGGCTTTCCTAGACACATACAGCAATCTAACCAACATTTCTTCTTTTGTATATCTCTTCTTCCACACCCTTTAATGTGGATATCCTCCCAACCCCTAGAACTCTCTGAGTATTGGCTCTATAGAATCCCTTACAGAGGAGACTCTATTACCTCAAGGTGATTTGAGCACTAGAATGAACCCACGGCATTATGCACGCTAGGAGGGCATCTTCTCTGCTAGGCCCCCAGTCTCCCTAGGTGATTTCTATCAAATCTGTATCTCTCCCCTGGTTCTCCTCTGCACCCTTGCCAGCAGCTCAATAACAAGCAGCAGTTGTAAGGATTGGGGTGAGGTGAGGGACGTATATGGGAGTTGTGGACAATACCAGGAACCAAATTATTCATAGATGAAATCTGGTTGGTCCACCGAAGGGTGTGAGCACAGGCACATAGGAAGGCTTCAGCGATTTTGAATCAAGAGAATTCTCAGTCCCGATCATTTTAGGTCAAAGTGTCAAGGTCTCTCATCAGCTTGCATCCTCTTGTTACCATCTCTTTCCAATTTCTTCATCTCTTTTCCTAATAACAGCTCTCCTTTCTCTGTGAAGTTGGACTATTTAGGAGGATGAAGTTGCCATATTTGTACTCTCAGTGTGTATTTAGGAGCAAGCTGTGTTTGTTAGGTGATTGGATTCGCTCTGCAAGCCCTTGAAGTAAGTCCCCTTTATAGATCTGTGTAGCTGAGATTCTCTAGGAGGGTTCAGTCACCCACATCAGTCGTTCTGACTTTTACTTTTAATGTGGATTTGTAGCATGAATTCTCACCTGCCTTCAATTTGAGAATTATTAACACTTTTGAAATTCCTTCTTAAATGCAATATTCCTTCAGCCATAAGTTGTGTAAGAAGGAGTAGATTTATGTTCCTGATCTGTTCATGTTATCCTATCTCTAAATAAATGATACACTCATATATAGAAAAAAACAAAACCTTAGATCTGAAACCCCAACCCACATCCACCTTTATTTTTCTTCTTGAGAATAATCTAAGCTTTATGAAATTCTTGTGCCAACAGATTCGAGCATACTTATATAACCTGATTTTTTTTCAATACAAGGGAAGCTGAGATGGTAAACTACTTCTTTCTCACCACCAGACCGCTCATTTGCTCACATAAAACCACCATGAAGCTACTACTATTATACAAGTGCACTGTCCTAGACTTAATGCCTGGCCAGGCCCAGGTCATCTTTCAGGTTCTGGGACATCTAGTATATGGTTACTGCACAGCAGCAAATCACTCATTCTGTGTCATGAGAAGCCCTCATTGTAGGATTGAGGGGATGTCTCAGCAGATGCTTGCTGCCAAGCCTGATGACCTGAGTTCAATTCCTGGCATCCACATAGTGTAGAAGGTTGTTCTCTGACCTTCACCCTCACAAATACAAAATAAGTGAACAAAAGTACATTCTCATATACATGAACGTTTAGAAGAAATAGATATACACATGCATATATAAATGTACATATACACATATATACAATATGTTCATGTGTGTTTATGTGTAATGGCATATCTTTATTCTCATCACTTAGGTATATTTGTATACACACACACACACACACACACACACACACACACACACACACAAGCTTTTTTCCCCCTATATTTGTGTTAAAGAAAGGGGAATATATGCAATGACGCCTTCTGGTTGAATTGAAGTGAGGAATACCATGACGATTCTGGCAGCTTGTAAAGTGAAAAGCAAACTAGTAAACACACATTCTCTCATGTAAGGATGATCTGTATGAAGCAGAATTTGCTTGCAACTATAAGCCAGTGTAGAATTCAGAAACAAATTGGATACACCGATGCGAAAAACTAGTAAGAAAAAAAGGCCATTTCCATTGGTTCAGTTAAGGCTTCTGTGTTTATGAAACCAGCCTCTGAAACATTTTGGTTGGCTGTATTGTAAGCATGTTCTACATTTAAAGCTGTTAAGTAAACTGTCCTAATTAAAAAGACCATGACCCTCCTGGTTTATATTGTTGAGATGCCACATAAAATTTAATTTTCCCAACAGAGTCTCTGCTGGGACAATTTGAAAGACCTCTGATTTATGTCAGATTTGCAGCCCTTTAATTCTGGGGGATTTAGCTGTTCACTTTCTTATACGACATAGAGCACCAACTTTCCTGCAGGTTTCAATGTATCTCTTCCTTTCCCCGTTCTATAAGGGCTGCTTAATTAGATTCAGAGTTGTCAGGCTGGCTTTCCAGGAAGACAGACTGTGACCCTGTTCTAGCTATTCTCGGGTATTTCCCCCTAGCCATTCCCCTGATCTCATAACTCAGGAAAGACTTGCAGCCTCTGCTTCCTGCTCTCCTGCCGCCCCCCCCCCGACAGATCTTGCTGACCATCCTGTAAGGAGCCATTTCTAATCTCTTAAAGAGGTGAAAGCCATGTGCCACCCTGGTCAGGTGTGCCTACTCACTGTGCCTCTTTGTGTCCTGCATTATGTGTCCTTAACATGGAGACTTCCCCTCTCCCTTCATCTGGTCTGGTTCCTCCCACGGTCAGTGGACCCATGAACCCTTAAGTAGCATCCTGAGTTCACACTGATCTCCTCTTTCCACAGGTTTATAATTTAATGTTGCCTGAGAGGTTTCTTTGTTCCCTGGTCTTCCCACTAGGATCATGGTCACCCTGCTGTGATCATATCTTCATTTCCCCCACAAGTTGGTGCCGATCACAAGACTCTGTTCTTGAAGGACAGAAGGGGCCCTTAATGGCAGCTGCAGGCTTGAATCAGTCCTGGTTCCAATACTCACTGACTTTTCTCTTCTAACCAAATTACTTAAACTTTGTTTTCCCCCTTTTTTGAGACAGGCTCTCACTCTGAAGCCCAAGCTGGCCAGAAACTGAGTATGTAGGCGAAATTGTCCTCAAACTCACAGCAATCCTCCTGCCTCTGCCTCTTAAGTCAATACAAAGCGCACACACACACACACACACACACACACACACACACACACACAGAGAGAGAGAGAGAGAGTCTTTTTTCTAAACACAATTAAATATAATTGATGACATATTAAGGACTATTCTGTAAAGTGAGAGCGTTCTGCAAAATCATAATTTTTATTTAGCTATGTTTTAAAATATCAAAGAAGGGGCCTTCAAAACATCCTTTTATTTCAAAGAAAGCTATTTTTAGCAAAAGGACAATTCAGCTGCAGCTCTGACTTTTTAGCACACATGCCAAACTGGTGGAGGCCGACTAACGAGCCCTCGCTGTAACCGTTAGTGAGCTTGAAGCAATTGTTCTTTTCAAGTGTGTCCAACTGGTCCCTTCCTCTGTTGGTACCTCCGACTCGATTCCTCTTACACCATTAACTCGAGTCAAAATCTCTGCCCACGTAGCACAAGGCATTCTTTCTCAACCCTGGGTAGAATATTGTGCCTTCGCATGAAGGCAACTCAGATGAATAGGCATTTACTTTCCTGCATTTACTTCTCAGACTAAAATGCTGAGTCTTTGGTACACTTGTGGCAGGGAAGTGTTTACATGCTCATTGCCATTTTCAGTCACCAAGCCCAGAGAAGGAGAACCCCGTTTGGCAGAAGAAAAGACTTCAAGTCTTTTTTCTCAAATCTTATGTTACCCACTGCCTTGAAAGTATTTTCTTCAGCAGATCAAAGACTTCTCTTTTTAAATTAATGCTCATGAATGTGTATGTAACTTTATCAACCATATTTTTGCCTGGCAAGGGAGCAAAGGAACAACTGTAACCTCTCCCTTTAGTCTTTGGCTCTAGGGGCTTTCTCTGAGTTTCTGCTTCATTCCTATCAGATCTTCCTGAGCCCTCTACCCAGGACGCTTCAAGTGGCGCACATACTGCCCACTAACATAGCCAAAGCAAAAGAAAACCTAAAGGAACAAAAGAAAACTGCTCTTAGTCACCCATTTAATGAAATCAGGTCTAATACACAAACTACACAAACCAGAGAGAGATACCGCAAGAAAGGAAATACTATAGACCAATATCAACAACAGTGAACCATTACACAGATTATACAGATACAACCATTCTTCAAAGGATTAACAAACCCGATTCACAGCATCTGAAAACATTATACACCACGATCAAGGGAGATGTACTCTTTATGTGTATGGCTGATACAACATTTGAAGATCAGAGGCTGTAATCTATCACATCAATGGTAAGAACTATGTGGTCATGGAAACTGATACAGAAAAGAGAAGATATTTAGTGGTGAGAAGCTGCATGCTGTCCCCCCAAATATAAAGAAAAGGCGTTGCTACTCAAAAACATAGTAGAAATTCAGGCCCACGTGATGAGACAACAGAATGCAATGTGTATAGTTTGAAAAGGAGAAATCAAAGCAAATTTTGGCTAAGAAACAAGGGAGTCACTGAGGGTTTGTGTAGGGCTGTGCACTTTCCTACCACATGTCTGCCTTATGCTCTAGGAATACTCACCCTCACGCCATAGTGTTTCCCTCTAATTCCTTTGGGTTTAATGGGCAATTCTGTTGTAGGTTTTTATAAACAGGAGTTTGGAGCCTGTAGTCTTCAGTCCTTCTCAGCCGTATACATTTAAAGTTAGACTTTTCAAAATTCCTGCTCTCCCTCCATCCCGATGCCTTAATGGCTCACGGTTTCATTTTAGTCGAAAATATTAATCATTTCATTGCATTTTTTTCAGACCTATAAGATATTTTAAAATGTGTTGCTACCAGTTACGGTGGCACACACCTGGAATCCCTGCACTTGGCTGACACACATCTGTAATCCCAGTATCTGGGAGGTGGGGGAGTTCAAGGTCAATTCAGCTATTCAATGAATTTGCAACCAGCTTGTCACAGGAGACCCTATGTATGTATGTATGTATGTATGTATGTATGTATGTATGTATGGATTGATTGATTAATAAAAGCTGGTGACAATAGTACTTGCTGCCAAGTCTGATGGCCCCAAGATATACATAGTGGATGAAGAACAGACTCCTCTAAGTTGTCCTCTGACCTCAATACAACCAATGAGGCATTTATGCATGTATGTATGGTATGTATGTGCATGTACACATATGTAAATGCAACTTTAAAATAAAAATAAATAGGGGCTGGAGAGATGAATCAGAGTTTAAAGCATGTGTTTCTCTTGTAGAAGACCTGGGTTTAGCTCCTAACACCCATGTTGGATGTCTCACAACTGTCTGTAACTCCAGCCCTAGGAGAAGCAGCAGATGTGTGTGTGTGTGTGTGTGTGTGTGTTTGAATTCCCAACACTTCTGAGGGATTTGCTAGCTACTTTTCTATTAGACATTTTTTAGTTTGATTCAACTTTAGAATAAAGCATACTCCGTGTGATTTCAAATTTGGTAGGACTTGCTTGATGGCCCAGCATGAAGTACGTTTTGATAAATGACTATGTGATGGTAAAAAGTGTACATTTTGCTCCTGTTATATGTATGGTCTATAGACTTCACTTAGGCTGATGGTATCTTTACTGAGCTTTTTTCTTTTTTTACAATTGCTTCTATCAGTTATTAAAAAATATTTTGAACCCTTTGATAATAGCTGTAGGTTTACCAGGTTCTCTTTCTTTGTCAAATATTTCACATTGTTTTCTCCTCCCCTCTTAGTTCATTGTTATAAAGCTTTCAGAGGCCCTCAATTATTTTATGTTCCTCTTAAAAGGCAGACAGTGTACAGAGAAATTACCCTAATCCTGTCAAGGCTGTCTTTTAGGCTAATTTAAGGTTGGCTGTGTGGGTGTTGGCTTTATTCGTAGGCTGTCCTCGGTCTTTTAGGTTGGGTACTTTTAGACCACACAGGTCTTATGATCATGATCTCCATGTACCATCCTGATACAAAGATCTCTGCACATGCCATCCCACCTCCCAGCAGCTGCCTCCCCATTACTGTCTTATACAGTCTCTGCCTGTGATGGCTTAGCTTAGGCGTTGGCAACAGTTCAGGGGGAAGGTTTAGTTCTTGTCATCTCGTGGGTTCACTTCCTGTTATTCTCTGGGCCTTACACTGCCAAGTCCTTGCTCCTTTGGCAGTTTTGAGCTTCATTCTGTCTCTTCCGGGCTCAGCGAAAGCACCGTTTGCTGTATGTCCCACTTTATGCTTGCTCTAGGTCTTGCTCTATGAGTTGGGTGAGGATGACTCTGGAGGTTAACATTGTGTGACTCACTTTCAGATCCGATCAGGTGTTTCTGTTGTGTATTTTGTCTACCTGAAGTCTTTCAATAAGTGGGTTAGTTTGACATAAGCAACACAATTATGGCTGGCTTCCAAAGTCTTTCTCTTTTATATCTAAGTATACTATATATTACACATTTTAAAGACTAAAATCACTTAGGAGACTGAAATAAGGAACTTACAAAGGAAAAAAAAAGACTGAATTATGAATGATAGGATGGTGATCTTAGTCAAAATCACCCACAAGTCTTTTATTATTCTTTAGAACAAGTGCCCTTCCTTTCTTATCTTTATGGAGTTTTGGTTTGGTTCAGTTTGGTTTGGTTTGGTTTTTGAAACATGAGCCCATTATATAATTCGGGATGTCCTTGGACATACCAAGTAACACCGTTTGACATTGAATTCACCGTGACCTTTGTACCTCTGTCTCTGAAGTGCTAGGACAACAAAGTATTCAGATTACAAGTAGACCTTGACACCAGCTAAATTTTGTTGACTGGTTTGTACTTGATTGAGAAAGACAATATTGTTCCTGTTTAAAATATTTGTTTATTTATTCTTTATGTGTATGTGCCTGCGTATGTGTACTGTGCACCACGTGCATGGCATGTAAGAGGCCAAGAAGGTCATGAGAAAGTATCAGGATTACTGGAACTGGAGTTAGAGGTAGTTGGAAGGCAAGATATGGGTTCTAGGAACCAAAACTGGGTTTTCTGCAAGAGCAGTAAGTACTCTCAACTTCTGACATCTCTCTAGCCTGAGAAGGCTAATGTTTTACCTCTCAACTACCATGTAAAACCCATGTGATCCAGGACTTCTTTCCTTTACCAATTCGGTCAAGGCAGACGAACACAAATGTCTGATTCCCTCAAGTCCTTAGGAGGAAGCAGGGCATAAACAGAGAAATCCTATCTAAAGGGCTAACTTGTCTTCCTGACAGCATTGTCTGGGGTCAACTGGATTCTACAGAAAAGGTCCACTCTTTATCTTCTTGTAGTGATACACTCACTTTAACATTTTTTCCAACTTTTGGACAATTTCTACTCATGTTCTGTCTTTCTTGTCTTAATTAGAGCTGTGATGTGACACACTGCTGACTGCTGTTTCTTCCTTATCTGGGTCAGATTGTCCTGCCTAACCCAGTGGTTCTCAGCCTTCCTAGTGCTGGGAGCCTTTCATACAATTCCTTATGTTGTAATGACCCTCAGCCAGAAAATAATTTTCATTGCTATTTCATAACTGTAATGTTGTGACTGTTATGGCTGAATAATAATGTAAATATCTGTATTTTCCAATGGTCTTAGGTGACCCTGTGAAAGTGTTGTTCAACCCCAAGGGGGTTGTGACCCACAGGCTAAGAACACTGCCCCAGAATAGAAGACTGGCATTTGAGAGGGGTGCTGATTTTTGGAGAGCTGGCTGGTCCAGTGGACTTGATGAGAGGAATCAAACTATCAGGAGTTGGAATAAAAATTACCTAAACAAGAATATGATCTAAAAGATAAGCGTGCTGGCACATGCTGGTGATTCCCGTAGTTGGAAGTGAGGGATACGGTAGGTCGAAGAGTTCAAGGTTAGCATTGGCTACATAGTGACTTTGGGACTAGCTTGGGCGAAATGAGACTCTGTCACAAAAAACAGAGGAATGGCTATAAGTTTCCACAAATTGGCCTACTACTGTGCTTGGATTGATCTAAAACAGCTGAATTGCTGGAATTGAGCAGACAGAACATCAGAGGCAACCTGTCACCTCAGGGACTGGCTTCCTTGGCTTTCCCTCTGCCCCAACCTCTGTTAGCCTGGCTGGTGTCCCTCTTGACACTCTGTACACATGACACAATGAACCAATGCCATATACATTTATCTGTGGATCTTCCTGCTCCTCAGGGAGGTCAGCACCTTCACTTCAAAGATGTGGAGCCCGAGAGCCACAGAGACAAATCCATCTTCCCATAGCCTTAAATCTCAGAGTGTTTTAGAGCTTGTGTTCAGAACTCACGTCTGGCCCCAAACTCAGCATCTGCCTGACACAGCTAAAAGCAAACACTAGACGGGTAAATCCCCACAAAGCCATCTGCAGAGGAACAGGAACTTTTTTTTAAAGTTGATTTTTGTCAAATAAGCAACTCCCCAGGCTAGCATCCTTCCATGCCTTAATTTATGTTTTGCTCAACTATAATACATCCCTTCCTACCTATTGAACACATACTATGTGCTAAGAGCATGCAGTAATGCAAAAGTCAAAAAAGCATGAGGTTAAATTATAAGTTGGTACAATCCCTAAAAAGGGTAATTGAATTTTTTTGTTGTTGTTGTTTCTTAATGTGCATAACTTTTGGCCAGGTTTCTGTTCCTCTACTTGAGGAATGACCCATCCATAGGTATTAACTCTAAGGTCTAGGAATATTGACAAATACCTAATTATATGCAAAGTAAATAATCTCGAGTTAAAATAGGTATTTAAAGTTGGGGACGGAGGATGCTAGTCAAGGAGTAGAGCTGGGGTTTCTGTGCAGCTGAGCAGAAAGAGAGAATTAAAATGAGATCAAGAACTTAGACTTTTAGTCTTACTTTAGTGTTTGGGGTCCTGAGGTCTGCACACAGGCCAGGGTCTAGAAGCTGGAGGAAAAGCTGATGCTGCAAAGAGGAATTTTCTCTTCCTCCAAGACACTTCAGTTCTGCATTTAAGTCTTTTACTGGCAGGATGAAGCCTACTTAGAGAAGCAGAAACAATTGTCTTCACTTAAAGTTACTTCAAACAGAAGTGACTCTTACCTAGAGATCTTCATCTGGTTAGAGCTTGGCTGAATTACTGGGTAGCTGTGGTTGACCCCTTCGATGTGTAAAACAAAACAAAGACAGCTTAAAACCAGGCAGCTTAAGACTCAATGGCACGTGGTGTGGCCTGCAGGGACTTGGAAGGCTGAAGAAGGACAAGTCCTACAATTTCAAAGCCAGGCTGGGCTACATGGAGAGACTCTGTCTACAAACAAACAAACAAACAAACAAAGGCTACAAAGAAAAAGGGAATGAAAATAATGAAAAAGAAAATCACGGAGAGAATCTGAACAACACTACCTTAGACCGTAAGGATGTGTGCTGCTGCTTAGCAGAGGGACACTTTGATTCCGAGTGTCTGCATAACCCTCCATCTTTTGAGGGCTTTGTGCTCAGCGATCTGACTGGATGACTGCAGAGCTTTCCAGGTCCCATGGAAAGAAGAGAGAAACCATATATCCTGAGATATCTTTATCACAACTCTTTTCATCTCCTTATTGGGCTCAGTTTCATCATGAGTCTACAATTAGACTAATCTTTGTCACTGGTAGACTTAGTGCTGAGAGACTGAGCAGTGACAGGAAGGGATACCCATGATGCCCGTGGGTAGGATCGCCCCGCCTTCTCGACAGTGACTGTAGAGTCCGCAGACTCAAGCAAGCATCCCCTGGCTCCTGATGGGCCAAGCATCCCTGGTTTATCTCAAGCGATAACTATCTTTACATACCAATGGGTGAAAACACATATATTCAGTTAAACCAATTCAGAATTACAGCAGAAGGGGTCTGGGGATATGGTGCTTCCTATGCAAGCATGAGGATTCCCAGGACCTACATGGAAGCTGGGAGGGTGAAACAGGCCTGTAAACCCAGTGCTGGTTAAGGGGTATAGGACAGAGACAGAGGAATGTTGGAGCTTGCTGGCTAGTCAGTCTAGCCAATCATGGGTGCCAGGTTCAGTGAGAGACTCTGTCTCATGAAGGAAGACACACTCTACATGACCTGACCTCCACACACATTTAGATACACCCCGCCACACACACAGAGACACGCATGCACGCATGGGGGGGGGGGGAGGAAGGTGAGAGAAAGGAAGAGGAAGAGGGAAAAGGAAAAGGAAAGAGTTATTTTTTGCTTATCAGATTGATAAGAGCTAAACATTTAGTAAGCATCGAAGTCAAGACTGGAAAGAAAATTGCACATTGCCAATGAGAGTACAGATTGGTAAATCTCAATAGAAGGAAGTGTAAAAAAAAAATGTCTTCATCACTCAAATGAGCATATCCTGCACCAGCAATTCTATTTTTGGACTTTTTCTAAAAGGGAAGAACAGACAGTCATTTGCAATATCTCTGTTTATTTTTCATGGGTATTTATGCAGTTGTGAAAGAGAATAAAGATGTTTCATATACGCTGGCATGGGGCTATCTTCAAGTTCTTTTGTTACCTGAAGGGGAACAAGTTCAAAGCAACATTTCTATGTATGCATGCATGTGCTTAAGTTAAATATTTATTTGCTCATTTACTAATTCCAGATCATTTTATAAGAAAACTTCAATTTGTTTTTTATAGGAAAAAACATCTGTTGTCTAAAGGAAGGATTGGTGGTAGAGACCTTAAAAAAATACTGACTACCTTTTGCAGTGTCTACATTTTGAACCATATCTCTTGCTGAAAATTAAATATAATATTTCAGGGCTGTCACAATGCTTCAGTGGACAAACACACCTTCTGCCAAGTCTAATGACCTGGGTTCAAAACCTGGAAGCCCAACGGTAGAAAGCCAAAACTAAGCTCCACAGACCTGTGTCATGGCACACCTGCGTGTACATACATACACAGTCCTGTGTCATGGCACACCTGCGTGTACATACATACACAGTCCTGTGTCATGGCACACCTGCGTGTACATACATACACAGTCCTGTGTCATGGCACACCTGCGTGTACATACACAGTCCTGTGTCATGGCACACCTGCGTGTACATACACAGTCCTGTGTCATGGCACACCTGCGTGTACATACACAGTCCTGTGTCATGGCACACCTGCGTGTACATACACACAGGGACATAATTCAAAAAGTGTAGTGATTTGTATCTTGGGCATTCTGAGCTTCTGGGCTAATATTCACTTATCAGTGAGTGCATATCATATGTGTTCTTCTGTGATTGGGTTATCTCACTTAGGATGATATTTTCTAGTTCCATCCATTTGCCTAAGAATTTCATAAATTCATTGTTTTTAATAGCTGCGCAGTATTCCATCTAAAAGGGAGTACTAAAGTGTGAATGCACCACACTTTCTGTATCCATTCCTCTGTTGAGGGACACCTGGGCTCTTTCCAGCTTCTGGCTATTATAAATAAGGCTGCTATGAACATAGTGGAACATGTGTCCGTATTACATGTTGGAGAATCTTCTGGGTATATGCCCAGGAGTGGTATAGCTGGGTCCTCGGGTAGTAATATGTCCAATTTTCTGAGGAACTGCAAAGCTGATTTCCAGAGTGGTTGTACCACCTTGCAATCCCACCAGCAGTGGAGTTCCTCTCTCTTCACATCCTCGACAACATCTACCCAAGATACAATTCACAGACCAAATGAAGCTCAAAAAGAAAGAAGACTAAAGTATGGATACTTTGGTCCTTCTTAGAAGGGGGAACAAAATACCCAAGGGTGGAGATACAAAAAGTGGAGCAGAGACTGAAGGAATGGCCATCCAGAGACTGCCCCACCTGGGAATCCATCCCTATATACAGTCACTAAACCCAGATACTATTGTGGATGCCAACAAGTGTTTGCTGACAGGAGCCTGATATAGCTGTCTCCTGAGAGGCTCTGCCAGTGCCTGACAAATACAAAGGTGGATGCTCACAGCCAACCATTGGACTGAGCACAGGCCCCCAATGGTGGAGCTAGAGAAAGGACTAAAGGAGCTGAAGGAGCTTGCAGCCCCATAGGAAGAACAACAATATGAAACAACCAGTATCCCCAGAGCTCCCAGGAACTAAACCACCAACCAAAGAGTACACATGGAGGGACCCATGGCTCCAGCTGCATATGTAGAAGAGGATGGCCTTGTTGGACATCAATGAAAGGAGAGGCCTTTGGTCCTGAGGAGGCTTGATACCCCAGTGTAGGGGAATGCCAGGACAGGGAAGCAGGAGTGGGTGGGTTGGTGAGCAGGAGGAGGGAGTATATGATAGGGAGTTTTCGGAGGGGAAACCAGGAAAGGTAATAACATTTGAAATGTAAAGTGTAGTGATGAAATTGAATAAGAATTTAATGAAGAATGAGAAGGAAATAGCACATAGGCTTGAGTGAGCACTTTAAAAGTGAATTTTGTATTGTATAAACTTCATCTTAACTTAGCACCAGTGAAAACGATAATCAAGACTTAACTCATAACTAAAGACCAGACTCTCTTTCCTGCAGTCCCTCTCTCTCAGGGTATGGCACTACCCTACTGTACTAGTACTGTGCTGGGAAAGCTTTAATGACTGTCTCCCTACGTCCACCATTCAAAGCACCCATTTTTAGCATTTTTTCAATATCTGTGGTGTAAATATTCCCACCAATGAACTTTGGCTGAGACGCCTAGAGCTAACCCTTGTGATCCAGTGTAAACTAGCCACAGCACAGACATGTACCCAGTTCGGGAAAACCACAGCCTTTGGAAATAACCCCCAGGGCTGGGTGGGATCCACCCTACAAGCCCCATTGGACAATGTGGTCACCTCAGCATTATAACTGCCATTTCATCTTACCCTCTGCTTTGGGATAGTACCTTTTAGACATAAACTTACACAACAGAAAAACGCAAGGCTGGTATCTGCCATTTACATGAAAAGGAACTCTTGCTGCTGCCTTGTAGACCAGGTCAGGGGCCAGCAACAACAGCGGAATAGATGGTACACACTTTAAAACATGTTGTGTTTGGTTAATTTCCGTGTGTGTGTGTGTGTGTGTGTGTGTGTGTGTGTGTTTAGCATGGGTCAGGGACCACAGAAGTTCTCATGACAGTTGAGAAAGGAACTTGCCCAATTTGTTGATTTCACTATTTCCTATTCTTCTTCTCCTTCTCCTCCTCCTCTTCTTCCTCCTTCTCCTCTTCCTCCTTCTCTTCAAATGAGACAAGATTTTAAACTCTTTTCAGGCCTCTGCTTTCAACAGAACTCCGGTGTGATAGTCTTGTCTATTTCCTGTATCAGTTGCCATTACCCACATCTATCAGAATAATGAGCACATTCCATGTGAGTTAAGGTGATGTTTCTACTGAGAAAATGATTGGGCCACTTTTTTACAGAATCTGTAGGTAGTGGACCATCAATGATCACTGTTTCAAATCGAGATGTGACTTTAAAAAAAAAAAAAAAAAAGGAATTCCAGACAGCTGACTGTGGCCGACAGCAGCTGTGTCACATGCTGGTCTGAGGAAGTGGTCAGAGAGCAAGCAACTCTGTATTGCATTTTCTTTGCAGAATGGAGCCCTCTGCAGCTGAGTGACCCCAGGGGCTGGACATGCTCACCCCACGGCTAACAAAAACACTCCTGGGGCTGGGGAGCAGATGAGGAAGGCTTCACCAGCTGGGGCCGAGAAACAACTTGGGGGAAGTAACTTGTCCCTGTCCCCCACTGCTGCTAAACATGGGATAGAGCTGGAGATATCTTCCTGTTCATGGCTGCACTGCACACACACTGCCTTTGAGGGCCCGGGGGAGGCTCTTTGCTCTTGGCAGGGTTCTTTGGGTTAGATTTTACTTGATTTTTATCTATACATCTTTTATTGAGATTTTTTAAAAATGGGTTTTAGTTGCATGCATGTCTGGCATACTCTGTGTGTGTGTGTGTGTGTGTGTGTGTGTGTGTGTGTGTGTGTCCAGAAAAGAATAAAGGATCCCCTCGAGGTAGAATAACAGAGAGGTAGAATAACAGGCGATTGTGAGCCACCATGTAGTGGTAGGAACCAAAGTCAGGATCTCTGTAAGAGCAGTAATTGCTGTTAGCTGTTAAGTCATCTCTCCAGGGCCATGTATGCCCTAAAGGAATGCAAGGGAGGCCAGCATGGAAGAAGGGAGGCACCTTGCTATTGTCCCAAGTCTATAGCATAACTCTGGGCTCTCTGTTCCACTCCATTCAAGGACTCATGGGTAGAACCTAAGTACAGAACAAACTATAAAATTTCTAGCTACCAACTCCCCATGTAAATTTGGCGAGGGCAGAGGATCAGTTTGTTCCCTGCAAATCCCAAGGAATGGAAATCTTGGGCTTCTTCTTCTTTTTCTCCAACTCCAAGGTCATCTATTTCTGCCCTTTAACACTTGCCAAAGTCCCTGTGGTCCTTGACACCTGAGAATTGCCTCCTTCAGCCTCACTGTCATGTGACAGGGGTAAAGGACTTTTTTTTTTCTAGTGCAGTCACCCAACAACAACAACAACCCAACACTATAAAATAACTACATTGTTGAGCAAAATATAAGGCTGACACGGAAAGAAAATACAAAATGATTAAGTCACTGAAACACCATGCAAATTGCATCCTGATATGTTGTTGTCTTTTGAGTCGGGAGGAGAAAGGGATGGGGGGATTGCAACAGAGAAAAAAAAGAGTGGAGGGCAAAGGCTTAAAAGAGCAAGGACTTATTTAATGGAGGAAAGTATCGGCGCTGACCCTGGTGCAGACCGTACGTGGGAGCACTCTAAGCTTGGATTATTGTACACGTGTGTTTATGATGTATCTTGTGTGGGCACACATGTGAAAGTCAGAGGACACTCTCTCAGAATTGGCTCTTTCCTGTCACCTTATGTAGGTTCCAGGGATCGAATTCAGTTTGCTCAGTTTGCACGGTGAGCGGTCACTCCCCTGTTCTTCCAGGGTGCCATCTTGCTGGGCCAGAACAAAACAAAACAAAACAAAACAAAACAAAACAAAACAAAACAAAACAACTGTCTGTTTAAAGTGTGGTGGCACACCCCTTTCATCCCAGCACTTGGGAGGCAGAAGCAGGTGAATCTCTGATTTACAGATTGAGTTCCAGGACAATCGGGGCTATACAAAGAAGCCCTATCTTGAAAAACCAAACAACCAAACAACAATAAATAACAACCCCCCACACACACATACACAACTCTTTCTTGTTTTCCTTCTTTTTCCTTCTTAGCTACACACCGCTGGTTCAGCTTGCAGTAGCCAAACCGTTGCCTACAATGGAAGTCAACTGTATCAAGGACCTGGAAGTAGCCAGAGATGTGAGGAACTCAACTGCTGGCGGAAGGGTTGTAGCTGTAGTTTGGGTTGGGGGATGGAGTGTGTATGTGCACAGGCTGCAGAAAATGTATTTGCGAAAGATTCTGACGCCAGTGGAAATTGTTTATCAGCCTCATGAGTGTTCACCTTCTGATTGAAGCCACCAAAATGCCAGGTCACCTGCAATACACAAAGGAAGAAGCCACCAGTGATGGAACTTCAGGTGCCTTTAAGGTAGAGATCAGTTTCTCTAGGGGGAAAGGAAGAACTTTCTCTTATATTAAAACAAAAAAGACACGCTTCGTCCCAAAAGCTTTAAGGCTAGTGACCTGTGTGTGTTCATGCCTGTGAAGAGCCAGATCAGCTTTGAGTGCTTTTCCTCTGAAGCCATTGGCTGTGTTTGTTTGTTTGTTTGTTTGTTTCAAGTACTAGGGTTGAAGCCTGGGCCTCCTGCATGCTAGGCCAGCTCTCTATCACTGAGCTATCTCGCCAGCCAGCTCACTTTCTTTTTGAAGCTGGACTCTATCTTCCAGAGAGATCTGCGGTTAGCTCATTATGCTAGCTGTCCAGCAAGCCCTGAGGGCCCTCCCGACCTGGCCTCCCAAGTGCTGGGATTACAAACCCTTTCCACCATGTGGGTTCTAGGGGTTGAATTCAGTCCTCCTGACTGAGCTCTTCCCTCAGCTTTATTTTCTCTTTTTAGCTTTTCTCTTTCCTTCACACTCTGCCTGGGCACGGGGAGGTCTTTTCAGATGTCCTTATGTCCAAATCTTCCCCCCCTGCTTCATCCTCTCCTTTCTGAGCCTGTGCACATACTCAATGTTATTTATTAAGTAGCTCCCGCTGGAGGTGGGGGGGGGGGAAGAGTTTGTACATCGGGGGTGGGGGGCAGGGTGGAGGGTGGTTCTCCTTCTCTTCAGCTATTGTCAGCTTCTCTGGTTCCCTCCTACTGTGAGTAACACCCCCTTTGAAACACCTCTGTGTTTTCTGTGTAGAACTTTCTGTCCCCCTGAAGTATCCACTTGGTTCAGGTGCTACACCCCCCACTCTAAATGGCAGCCACAAAACTACACTACTGCAGGAGGCTGCTTCTATGTTGAGGGGTGGGGGTGAGGATGAGTCACTTTCTACACAATTTTTTCTGGAACCTTCCACAGCAGAGTGTCATTAGCAAGTTGGCTCCTGTAGCCTCTCCCGGTCTACAGAGCCCACACAATTTTTACCTCCTAGAACAGAGTTGTTTAGGGGGCAGTGGTTTGCATTTAATGGAAACAACAGTTTTACAGTCTCAGGAGAATAGGACCTGGCTCTAGTGTGGTGAAAACTGCTTATTTTCTTTCATGCTGACCCAGGGACATTCCAAAGTTCAGAAACTTCCCTCCCTACCCACATGGATTCACAGCTATGCATGGAAAGTTCTTTGTCAGCTGGTACCCAGTATTCAGAGGCTCTTCACCTGTGGCAGCAGGAGGAACTGGATTTTAGTAACTGGTTTTATAGCACCAGTAGGAAAACTGACTACCCTCCGTGTGGAACTTCTGGATTTCTGTGTCTCCCTCCTTCTCAGCCCTCACCTTGTGTCCACTCTAAATCCATCTCCCCTGGTTTTCATTCCAGAAACACATCACCCTTGAAGTGACTCCAGTCTGACAACAGGCATGCCCCATGCTGCCTCTGGCTGCAACCTCACTGCTAAGGCAAATAAGCAACTGTAATTTGGGCTCCCAAGTGGAAATTACAGATAGTCATCAAGAACAGAGGGCGCTTGCCCAGGCTTGTTCAGAAAGTCCCCACGTACCATGGGTGCAGCTGTCTCTCAGCTCCCTGGTTATGTCTCCCTTGTCATATTAGCAGGAAGTTTAGCTCTGTCAAACATTAATCCCATCCTGAGGGCTTTGGTTGCTTTAGTGGACAGAAGTCAAGGAGGGCAGAAGGTAAAGGGAGCGTGAAAGGCACAACACACTCAGGACCACACACACATACATGCATGCACATACATGCATGCACACACACATACATGCATGCACACACAGAGAAAACACACACACATATGCACACACAGACTCACACAGACACACACACAGACCACACACATACACCCTATACACACATGCACACATACATACCCCTACACACACAGACACACACATACCCCTCCACACAGACACATATACTCTTACACACAAATGCACACCTAGACACACACATGCACACACACACACAGATACATATGCTCCTACCTGCACACACAGATATATACATACCCCTACACACACACAAATGCACACACAGACACACACACATACACCCCTACACACACACACACACACACACACACACACACACACACACACACACACACACACACACACACACACACACACACACACACACACACACACACACACACACACACACACACACACACACACACACACACACACACACACACACACACACACACACACACACACACACACACACACACACGGTGAGTGTGGGGGTTAAGGAAGGCAAGGGCTTGGGGGCTGCAGGCCAAAAGAGATGACAGAAGAGTGAGGTGTCCTCAGGAGGGCAGAAGGTATCAATGAGGATGAGAATTCAGCAAACACATGCTGTGGCTAAGATCTCTGCTGTTCCTCGATGGCTGATCAGCTCTCAGAGCCATCATCTTAGTGACACAGAGCAAACAGAATTACCAAATAACCAAATAACCAAAGTCAACGTAAATCATCACGGATGAGCCAGCCAAGGTGGTTTGCACTTGGAACCCAGCACTTAGGAGGCTAAGAGAAGCAGGGAATCGGTGGCAAATTTAAGATTAGCTTGGGCTACAGAATGAGTTCTGGGCCACTATGAGCTACAGAACACTCCAGAACAAACAAATAACCCCAGCTTGTGCATTATCTTCCTTTTAAAAAAAAAGTTTACACTTATTTGAGTGTGGGTGTGCAAGTGTGTGGGTGTAGTCTTGTCACAAGCAGATGTACAGGTCAGAGGACAATTCATGGAAGTCACTTCTCTCCTTCCAGCTTATGGGGTTCAGGAATCCAACTCAGGATATCAGCCTTGGCAGCACCCATATGTTCCTCCTTTTGACTTTGTGTTTGTTTTTGCATACATATCTAGAATGTCATAAATAAATCTTCCTTTGTAACTTGGATGGCAGGGTTATAGTTTTGTTTTGTTGTTTTGTTTTTTAATAATATTCTATTTGCTGGGGCTTACTTTCTTTAATGAATATTTTGAAAATCTTTTAAAAATAGTGAAAAAGGATATTGAACATTGAGGAAAGAACCAGGCTTGGTGGTACAGGCCTATGATCCCAGCACTTGGATGGTCGAGGAAGGAGGATTGGGAGTTTAAAGTTTTCCTCAGCTACACAGTGAGCTAGAGACCAGCCTGCCATACATGAGAACCTGCCTCAAACTAAGATGGGAGTGAGAGGGAAGGAGAGAGAAAAATATGTTGTGGGAGGAAGGCAATAAAGTTTTCTGAGCTGCTTGGTGACCCAGATATTAAATTCAACTATGCACTTCCCAGTGTTAACTGCCTGCTCTGTGCATTCCTTAGCTGTTTGAGTAATATCGACAGGGGTTTGTTTTAGGAAGTTGATTTGTTTGTTTGTTTGTTTGTTATCCTCAAGACAAGATCTCTTATTGCCCAGACTGGCTTTCAACTCATAATCCTCCTGCCTCAGTCTTCTGAATGCTAGGATTACAAGTGTGGATTATCACAGCCAGCTCTTTTAGGTTTTGGGTTTTTGTTGTTGTTGTTTGTTTTAGTATTTAATTATTAAATCTTCAGTGCTGTGTTGCTTAATTAGAGGTGCAGAGTGAGATCAACAGAGAAACTTACAAAATCTCTTAGCCAGAGTCTCACCTGAAGAAGTACTGATTTAGAAAGACCAGCTGGTTTGATTCTTGACATCTAGCAAAGCCTGTCTGAGTGTTAGATGCTCACCCTGGGGGAGAACTCTACAGTACATAAGATGGTCCACCAGTGTCCTAGAGCAAATATCAAGGTTAGTTTATTTTCTATCCAAAAACTCTCTACCTGTACATATTAAATTGTGTAGATATTGATATGATGTTTATAACACAAAACAAGTAATTTACCTATCTGAAGGTATGTTAAAGTATTTTTCTTATGCCCATGGTGCATGCTGGACAGGCTGAGGCAGCGGGATCAAAAGTTGAAAGGCTTCCTGGACTACCTAGGGAGTTGAAGGCCAGCCTGGGTAAGTTAGCAAGACCCTGTGTTAAGATAAAAACATAATATAGGGCAAAGACCTCGGTGTAGAGAGGTTTTGCCTAAGATACACAAGACTTACCCTGGTGTTTGGGTCTCAGTACACAGGCACAAAGCTTTTCTGATAAGAATACACAATCCAAAACTTCAGAGACAGTTGCTTCAGAGGAGTTAAACTTACTGTGTGATAATAACTCATGGAACTCAACTCAAATCCATCCCTACTGGTCGAGGCAGCAATGAGGAGGGAAATTTTACACGGTTGGCTATGACTCACTGTGACCTAGTTCGCTTCCTGCTTATGGGTGTGCTGTTCTTTGCTATTGAGTGTCGCCATTTATGGGCAGATCACCTTCCCAGCCAGGTAGGCTCAGCTGTGTGCTTTGTAAATACGCAGGCATATACATGCAGCCGCTACAGAGATCCAGTTGTGGGAAGCCCTGAAGCCCTGTCATTATCTCTTGGTTCTTAGGTTCTTGGTAAAACCAATTAGATAGTCCTAACGTTAGAAGCAAAACAAGTCACAACAATTAATGGCTGGTGACTAGATATTGAATAAAAGCTGGAACAATAGAGAAAGAGTAAAAGGTTATTGTCCTGGCCTCCAGGTAAGTATGGAAAACAGTGAATACATATACATGACTCATTTCCCTTAGGAAAAGGGAGGAAATGTTAAAAATGATTTTTTACTTTACCCCTCTTTTCTTTTTTTCTTTCTTTTTTTTTTTTTTTTTTTTTTTTTTTTGACAGGGTATCTCTGGGCAGCTCCTGCTGGCTTGAATTTGCTCTATTGACCAGGCTATCCTGGAACTCTCAGAGATGTGAGTGCCTCTGCTTCCCAGAAGTGCTAAGATTAGAGGGCTGTGCTACCACACCCAACCAGCAACAGGCTGTTTTGCATAGTTGGCTGGTTAGTTGGTTTGAGACAGGCTTCTAATAAGTTTCCCAGGCTGGCCTCGAACTCATGATCCTTCTGCATCAGCCTGCTTAGCCCTGGGGTTTCAGGCATGTGCCATCGTGCACCACAGCAAAAGAATTTGGAAAGCTGGAAGGCGAGAAATGTGCCCACTGTTATCAGACGTGAGGAAAACTGAATCCAAAGTCAGCACCAGAGAAATTTAAGAACCTAACCAGGGTCTCCCAAGGTCAGCTCCAAACAGCTCTGGCAGTAAGGTGGAGCTTTGGAAAGCAGGAGTGACTCAGATGCCTTTTAGGAAGCAATTAGAGGCCCAGACGCCTCCCCGCTCCACAGACCCAGTCTGTGACAGTGTTCCCAGAGAGCCTAGAAGAGTCGAAGACTGAAAGAGCTGGGCTCTGGCCTGGCCTGCTTGAGTTGTATGCTTGGAGTTTCTCAAAAGACTTGGATCTCCCCCAAGAGGAAAAATGTAGAGTCTCCGTTGTGACAGTCTTCAGTCAGAGCCCACAGAAGGACCTCTGGTCACAGACCCCAGAGTGTTCATTCAGCATGATAGTGCCTGTCCTTAAATAAGAATGGCTAATACAGTTTTATCTGATGTGAACAATTTCACACATGAAGTACAGAGACAATATAAACAGGAAAACAAGCTACGAAACACAGCCTGTAAGAGGAGGCCAGGGGTACAGTCCAGTGGCCGAGAAGTTGCATATAGTCTGAGGCCCCAAGTCCAATCTCTACAACAAAATAAAATATAACAAAAGAGGAAAGGGTAGGTTTACAAAACCATGAAATACTCTCTGACTTGGACTCTTAATTAAATACAGAGCCATCGAGCAGGAACAAAATAAAGGCAAGAGGAATACTCATGGAGTGGGGCGGGGGGAGGAGTGAGTAAGAAGTCTTAGAAATGGCATAATGCAAACAGTGAATAAAAGTTAGAAAATAAAGAACAAATCTCTCTGAAATTGGAGAGAGAGAGAGAGAGAGAGAGAGAGAACAAATGAAAGATAGGAAAATTAAGAGACCAGAACTGCTAATGTACTCAAAGGGGCATTCAACTGAGCAGACAACAGGACTTACTACAGGTGGTCCCTGTGATGCAGTCCAAGCACACCTTTCAGAAAGAAGAGACCACCAAATGCTTGCCTGGTGATAGAGGATGGACCCCCAAACCTGGGAAATCCTAGAACTGCCACATACCATGAGCATGCAGAGAGACGCTGTCCTAGCTGTCAGCCCGAACTGCCTCAGGCGGCTCCCTAGTAACCCCTGACAGCAATGACTTTCTCAAGGTAGTCACTTTCAATTTAGGAAGATTGTGTACTTCGCCTCAGTACACTGTGGTGGTTTGTCCTCATTGTGAACTTAATAGGGTTAGAATAACATAAGAGACTTGTCTCAAGCAAGTCTGTAGGGGGCTTTCCAGAGAGGGTCAGCTAAGGAAAGAAGACCCACCCTGAGTGCATGGGCACCATCCATAGGCCGGGCTGCACTCTGAAAGAAAAGACAATTCAAATGGGACACCAGTATCCATCTGTGCTCTGACCATGAAGCTATGACTAATGGCCTTGCTTTCCCTGACTCTGGGAGAGAAACATAAACCCTTTTTTTCTTTAGGTTGGTTTTCTTCAGGTTTGTTTTGTTTTGTTTTGTTTTGGGTTTTGGCATTGTAACCAGAAAGGTAACTATGCAAACCATCATGTTTTAGAGTACACTGAAATGTTTTCAGACATGCATCTTCTCAGAAATGTGCAACACATACTCCTGCCTTAGGAAATCCCCCGGGGGCTGATAAGATGGCTCAGCGGGTAAGAGCACCCGACTGCTCTTCCGAAGGTGATAAGTTCAAATCCCAGCAACCACATGGTGGCTCACAACCATCCGTAACGAGATCTGGCTCCCTCTTCTGGAGTGTCTGAGGACAGCTACAGTGTACTTACATATAATAAACTAAATCTTTAAAAAAAAAAAAAAAAGGAAATCCCCCAAGCATGTGTCAAAACAATCAGCACAACAAAGAAGGCAGCCGTGTTCAAGCAGGAGGAACCAGGAGACTCCCTGGGTAATGGTACGTTTCCAAGAGGAGAGCCATGTCTCTGGAGCAGCTTAGAACAGACTGGAAGGCTCTAGGAGGGGATGTCATTTTTCCCTGGAGACTGCTGAAATTATTAGAATGTATGAAGGTTCTGGATATCTTGGGTTCAGACATAGGCTAATGGAAAACAAATATACAGAAAATGTGATAAACATTAAATAAGACAATGAGCTCCAGGGACCCACAAAGTTATGTAAGAGAAGGAAAATTAGCACATTTATTATAGGACTCACCTCTACATAGTGTTTTATAGTCATAGTAGGACAAACACTGAATAGTCTTTTGACAGCACAACAGCGCTATGGGAATAGAGAGGATAAGTGGATATAGCCAGGCATCAGAAAGAAGGTTACAAAACCTTAGCCCTGAAGGCTAGGGGCAAGGTCAGACTGATGGCTAAATTAGCAAATAAAACCAACCAAACAAACCTAAGAATAACTTTCCCAGTATTTGTTTAGAGGCCTGGAGATAAATCATAAAAAGAACCAATCAAAAGGCTTTAAAGTGTGTAGGGAAGACAGAGAGGGTTATGAGAGAGTGTTTTGTATGAGAGGCCGTGTAGAACACAGAATAGATTGTAGCCCTGCGTGCATAGTGGTGCATACCTTTGATCCCTGCACTCGAGAGGTAGGTCGACCTCTGTAAGTTTGAAGCCAGCCTGGTCTACATAGTGAGTCCCAGGACAGCCAGAGTTACATAGTGAGACCTGACTCAAAAAAAAAAAAAAAAAAAAAAAAAAAAAAAAAAAAAAAAAAAAAAAAAAAAAAAAAAAAAAAAAAAAAAAAAAAAAAAAAAAAAAAAAAAAAAAAAAAAAAAAAAAAAAAAAAAAAAAAAAAAAAAAAAAAAAAGAAAAAGAAAAAAGAAAAGAAAAGAAAGAAAGAACAACAACAACAACAACAAAAAAAACCCCAAACAAACAAAAAATAAAACTAGAAAACAAGTCAAAATAGATGATATGTGTGGGTAATTCTGGAAGGAAAAAAACAAAAACATAAAAGTACCCACCAACATTGCATTCAGAAAAAAAAAAAAAAAACCAAAGGTCGATAACCCCCTCAGTTGCAAATACCTCCCCCTCCCCCACTGCTCCTCAGGCACCTTTGAAAGGTGTTCTATGACTGTTCACACATGCAGACTGCAAGGACCAGTGAGACTGGCCGAATCTTGTGATCTCTCGTTGACGAAGCCAAGGCATCCAGGTAAGCAGGCTCATCTCTTGAAGCTCTCAACACATTGCAAAGAGAGAAGTTGCAAAATGGGGTTACATGCTCCCATGCTTGCGATAACAGATGGACACCTCTACCAGATGCCAGATGTCACAAGTCTACATTCCAGGGCCTAGGTGAATGAGAGACCCAGGACAGGTAGCCTTCATGCTCCAAGAACCCTTAGTAACAAGGCTCCTCTCTGACAGGCCCGTCTCCAGATCCTACCGCTCCCTACGCACGAAGCCATTGCCTTCCTTTATCCAGAAAGCATGTTCTGCAGCCGCCTCCACTGGGCTGCATTAGGTTGCCAGGAGCTCTGGCCTTCCTCAGCCTGCTGTCAGCTGTCCAGAGTCTATACGCCTTCCAACTAATAGCCCTCATTAATTAATTAAAATGACCTCCTCCGCCTGTTTTCTACTTTGGTCTGGCATTGACATCTAATGAGCACGTCATTCCATTCTGCCAGTAACGCACATCATCAGGCCAGGTCTCCATGGTCATCCCATCCCACACGTTATGTCCTTGGGGTTAATCATAATCCATGCATACATATTCTCTGGGCATGCAGCCACCTTCTAATTACGTGGGCTAGAAATTAAATTTTAGACCAGTAGTTTGCAAACTTGACTGCATAGATAAGACACCAAAAAGACACCTTTTTAAGGCAGATACTACATTTTATTACTTTAATGTTAAAACATTGGTCCAATAAGGAAACCTGCTCTAATCTAAAAATCTACTTGGTTCCTTCAAAGGGAAGAAAAGGAAAAATTGGCAGTAGCTTCCAGGGTTTGCAGTAAAAGGAGAATTCTGTCAGACTTATTTTTTTCCCTTTTCTTGTATTCTTAAAAATGATTTTTTTAGAGCTTAGTCATGAGTGCTCTTTTAGTTTCCTATTCTTGCTATAAAAAATTACTTCAAATTATTGGTTTAAGACAACATGGATTTACCATCTGTAGTTTTGGAGGTCAGTTCTAATTCAGGTCTCACTGGGTTAAAAGGAAGGTGTGGTCAGCAAACCCACACTCTTTGTCTCATAGTCTCAATTCTGAAACAGCTAGACTTAAGTCTCTCCCTCTCCCTCTCCCTCTCCCTCTCCCTCTCCCTCTCCCCTCTCTCACCTGCTTCCCCCTCCCTCCCTCCCTCTGTCTCTCCCTCTCTCCCTCTCTCCTTCTCCATTCCCTTCCCCACCCCTTTCTCCCTGGTCACTCTCTCCTACTTTTAAGAACTTTTTCGATTGTTTTTGCCTCACAAGATAATCCCAGATAATCCTCCCATCTCTAGCTTGTCCAGCAGGCAGCCATCTGTTTTTCTCACATGATCTAATGTACTCCCAGACACAGGGGACAGGCATCACAGACCGCAGGTAGACTCTATTCTGCTGACCACAGACTGTATGGGTGTCCTTCTTTTAGAGGTGCTCAAAGTGACTATAAAACCCTCCTGCTGTAATTCTAGTTGAAAGTTGCAGGCTCTGGGCAAAGTGATAACCCTAACTTCTATCTGGAAGTCTAATCAGAGCCTGCTAGATGGTTGTGAAGCCAGCTCTCACCTGGTCACGGCAGAGCTACAAAGCAGGCGCTGCTGTCAAAAAGGTGGTTCTTAGTAAAATAATCCAGGGAGTCTGTTGCGTTTGAAACAGAATGCCAATAACCAACTTGGAGCACTAACTCTTATTCTTGACAGAGAGAAAAACACAGTTAAACAGAATATTAGACTCCAGACAAGCAGGCTGAGGACCAGCCCTAGACTGCAAACAGTACTATAGAACTGGACCCCAATAAAAACCGGACTGTATGGCCATGTGACCAGGGTCTACAGTTAGGGGGATCCACCAGCTTGAAAAGACAAGGTCCACTCCCGCCCACACCCTTGTTTGGTGGGTTTGATTGAGTTTATCCTGAAAGGCATGAAATCAAAGGCCATACAGGGAAGCTTCATGGGGGTGGGGGTGGGGGTGGGGGTGGGGTGGGGGCAGAAGCATCAGCCTGAGCTGTAAGCTGAGGGTTTAGAAGGCTGACTCGAGTGAGATCTGTCATTCTAGCACATGGAGGTGGAGACAGGAGGATTATAAGTTGGAGGACAGTCTGAGCTACATATCTAGATCCTGTCAAGGAAGGAAGGAAGGGAAGAAAGGAAGCCGGGATAGATGGATAAAGAGAGGAAGGGAAAGAGGGATCGAGGAAAGATGGATTGCAATCAGGAAACACAGTTATCAGAAGAAAGGATCAAAGCCAAGGCTGAGATAGTGCAGATCTAGACGTCCTGACATCCCCAGATGTTAGGATCCATCCCAGAGATAAGCCCAGGGCTCAGCCTGAAGGTGTTACCAGATAGGCCCAATTACAGACACCAGAGCTTCCTCGAGCTAGCTTCACAAGACAGGACCCTTGGGGCAGGGAGCTTTGGCAGAGGACTCCTCAGGCAGATTCTCTACCATGAAATTCCAAACACCTTCAGGATTCAGGTAACCATGCTTAACAGCCAGAAATGGTCCTGAAAAGCAGCTTATCAGGAGAATTTTTGTAAATGGAAACTTTAAGTGACCTAGGGAAATTTACTTTAAATTATTATTTGTGATCTGTTTTCAATCTACTCATGTTTGTTTATGATGCTGGAGATTGAACCTCCAGCCTCATGTATGCAAATGATCTATAATTGGGCTGTAGCTCCAGCCTCATGTATGCAAATGATCTATAATTGGGCTGTAGCTCCAGCTCTAGATTTGCTTACCAAGGACAGTCTTTTAATTTGAACATAACCTTTTATCCATGAATGATATATACATCTCTCTCTCTCCATATATATATCACATGGGTATATACAGTTTTTCAAAAACCACATACTTCATAAAGCAGTAGGTCTTTATTTTAACAAGGTTTAAATTTTATTCTTTACAACATAGCTATTAAAATAAAGGACAAATAATAATTCTTGACTATCTGCAGAGTTAAGCTGAGATCCGTAGAGACTATTTACTCTTGGGCCTTCCCTCGTCAGCCTCTGATCAATGAGGAACATAGGAAGGCTTGAAGGGGAGGATGTGACTTGCAGCCTTCTGGGCAGTCACTGAGATTGACAGCAGGTGGAAACTAACCCAGAGATGATGTCTATATTGCTACAGTCCTAACTCCCCCCCCCCTCTCTCTCTCTCTCTCTTTCTCTGTTTTGTTTTGTTTTGTTTTGTTTTGTTTTGTTTTTGAAACAGGGTTTCTGTGTGAACTCTGGCTGTCCTGTAACTCTTGCTCTGTAGACCAGGCTGGCCTCAAACTCAGAGAGATCCACCTACCTCTGCCTCCCCAGTGCTGGGATTAAAGGCATGTACCACCATCATCTGGATTTCGAAACTCTAAGATATCAAATAGATATGAAGTGACTGAAAGGATATAAAAAAAAAAAAACCAGAGGGAATATATTTGCAAAAGGTGTATATGAAAAAGGATTTGTACTTTTGTGAAAAGAACACTCAAATTGCAACATGAAAACAAACCATCCACTTTAAAGTGGACAAGCTCTGAATAGACAGCTCACCAAAGAAGATGCACAGAGAGAACGACCATCTGGAAATATCCTTTATGTCATCAGAGAACCTCAAGTTAAAACAAGGCACCACTGCACTCTTGTGTTCCAATCCTGAACACTGATGCTATCGAGGGTTGACCAGGATGTGGAGCACCAGGAATGCTCTTCCACTGCTGCAGGGAATGCACAGGGTGTGGCCACCTTGGAAGAGTTTAGCTGGTTTTTTAATAAAGTTAAGTATAATCTTAACTTTATGATTTAGCCCTTATTCTCTGTGTTATTTACCCAATTAAGTTGAAAATTTGCATTTATATAGAAATCCGCATACTGCTTTATCCAAGTTAACTAAAACTTGGAAATAACTAAAATACCCTTTAGTAGAAAAATTGTGGAGCAAGCTGCAGTACATGTGGACACTGTTATATTCTTCAGTGATTTTTAAAAAAGAGAGAGAGGAGCTTTCTCAAGACATATGCATAGCAACATATATTGCTAAGTGAAGGAAGCCGTTTTGAAAAGGCCACAGACTGTGTGGTATTTGATTTTGTGGAAAAGGCAAATCTAGAGAGATAATAAAAAACAGACCAGTCCTTTAGGGGGCTTTGGAGAGAGGGAGGCATGCCCAGGTAAAACTGCACAACACTGTGATAGAGGCCTGACCTTATGCATCAGTCAGAATCTGTAGAAATAGCCAAGCAGGGTAGCTCACATTCTAACCCAGTGTCTGAGGTAGGAGGATTACTGTGAATTAAGGCCACCCAGGATTACAGAGTGAGTTCCAGGCCAGCCTGGGTTGCAAGTTGAGGAGGTCTATTTTAAAAAACCAAACCAGTAGATCTATGCCACAGAAAGGGAACCCTGACATAAATTACAGACTTCTATTTTTAACAATATAGCAATAGTGTTTCATCAGATGTAGTAATGCATCTTGTGAACAGGGTTAATAAATAATGGAAGAACCTGTGCTGAAACAGTTGGAAGAATGTGAAAATGAGCCCTGTCAGGCCACTGTTTCTATAACACTGAAACTATTGTTAAAACAAAACAAAAACAAAAACAACAACAAAAAGAACTTACTAATTTAAAAAATTACTTTATTTCATTTTATTTGAAACAGGGTCTGATGTACCCCAGACTAGCTTCAAACTTGTTGAGTGATGATACTGGCATTTTTATCCACATATTTCCACTTCTCAAAGGCTAGGATTATAGGTGTGCACCACAGTGCCAGATGTATGTGTGCTGGCCATGGAACTCAGCTTCATATGTGGGACTCAAGGGCTCTACCAACTGGGCTACAGCCTCAGACCCCTTCGTAGCTATGAAAGGCTCATATTTGTTGTAGAGATCTCAGTTATACCAAACCCTTTTTTGTCCTTGTCATAAAAGCCAGCATCCCAACTGAGCCTAGTGATTGACATCAATCTGTAATTGCAGTTACTCAGAGGCAGGAGGACTACTATGAGTTTGAGGCCAGCTTACACTAACCATATATAGAGTTCTTGAAAAGTTGGGGATATAGAATGAAACCCTACCTCAAAAACCAAAACAAAATAAATAGCTAGGTAGATAGATAGATAGATAGATAGATAGATAGATAGATAGTCAAAAGACTATAAGAGGTCTAGCTAAGAAGCAGGGTACTAACCTGATATGCTAGAGGCTTTAGAAATCATCTCCCAGAACAAAAATAAAAACAAATAAATAAAACCCAGACTCCCCCCTGGTTCTTCAAGGGTTTGGTGGGTCTTTTCCCCTTTTGTATTATATCTGGACTGAAACTCTCATCTCTTCCTTCTTAAGAAGTACTGTCTAGTTTTATGTCAACTTGACACAAGTTAGAGTTATGGAGAAGAAGAAGCCTCAATTGAGAAGGTGCCTCTATAAGATCCAGCTGTAAGGCATTTTTGTTATTAGTGATCAATGGAAGAGGGCCCAGCCCATTGTGGGTGGGGCCATCCCGGGCTGAGGGTCTTGAGTTCTATAAGAAAGTAGGTCGAGCAAGCCATGAGGAGCAAGCCAGTAGGCAGCACCCTTCCAGTGCCTCTGCATCAGTTCCTGTCTCCAGGTTCCTGCCTACTTGAGTTCCTGTCCTGACTTCCTTCAGTAATGAACTAAGATGTGGAAATATGAGCCTAATAAATTCTTTTATCTCCAAGTTTTTGATTGTGGTGTTTCATTATAGCAACAGTAATCCTATAAGACAGGAATAAATATCACTAGAATGATTAAATTGTATCTAGAAGCTATACCATGTTGTTTTTCTATGGTTTGAAGCATTTTCTGTTTATAAAAACAATACATACACATTTCAAAAATTTTTAAGTGTAGGAAAAAATAAAAAAATAATTATAGTTTATAAGATAATTTTATCATATTCATTCTTTGAGTATTTTCTACATGAATAGATGTTTATTCTCTACTTTTCAATAAAGATTATCCCTGAATAATGTTTCAGTGTTAATATAAATTATGTTTATCTACATAATTCTTCTTTTGTGTGTGAGAGATTGTAGAGATTGAACCCAGGGCCCTGTGCATGCTAAGCAGATACTCTGCTGCCAAATTACATCCCAGCCCCACAAATATTTATAAACCTCAAATATAACTTAGACCATTTCATTGTCCTTCCTTTCTTTCTTCCTTCCTTCCTTCCTTCCTTCCTTCCTTCCTTCCTTCCTTCCTCCCTTCCTTCCTCTCTCTTTCTCTCTTTCTCACTTATATCTGACATTTTAATATATATTTCTAACTTCTTATATTAAGCTAACACTGGGTGAACTTCTTCCACATACAGATTTCCTAGATTTAGGGTTTTGCCATTGACTAGGATTCCCAAGGGAATTCCTGAATCAAAGGTTATGAAGAACTAAGAAGGTGTGGGGACTCCCTCCCTCCCTTGTCCTTTGGAAGTAAGCTCCTTTGTATGCAAGGACTTGCTCAGGGTGCCTCAGTCATTTGAGCAGTCTGCCAGAAGGACAACTGTGGAAGATGTTCAGAGCAGGAATCCAAGGCGTGAGGACTAGCAGCATATGGACCTGAAGGATGCACTGACTGAGCTGCACCAACTACATCCGAGATGGCTCAGTGTGGCAGTCTCAGAAACACTTCCCAGAGACATTAAAGGACATTAAAGGTGTGTTCTTGTGGGAGGCTATACCAGTGCCTGGTAAACACAGAAGTGGATGCTCACAGTTAGCTATTAGTTGGAACACAGGACTCCCAAGGTAGGAGCTAGAGAAAGTACCCAAGGAGCGGAAGGGGTCTTCAACCCTCTAGGTGGAAGAATAACATGAACTAACTAGTTCCCCCTGCGCTCATGTCTCTAGCTGCATATATGG